>ML663559.1:3644417-4146968 GCA_007570785.1 Antilocapra americana
ACAGATAACTAATAAAGACCTACTGTATAGTACAAGGAAAAAAAAAAAAAAAGAAGAAGAAGCATCAGTCAGAGCAGCCACTGCCCTTCCAGTGTCTGTGCTAAATAATGTTGACATGAGGTGACTCAGCAATTGCTATAAAGCGAGTTTGGATTGGGGAAGCTGAGGACCTCTTGGCCAGGTTAAATCCTGAAAGGTTGATTCAGTTTCACACAGTCTGCAGATTTGGTCCTGCTGCTGCTGCTGGGGCCACAGAAAAGGTAGCCAAGGGCCTGTACGGTCTCCAGTCATTTCCAGCCACTGGTTTCAGAAGTGGGCTTTGGGTTCCAGGGATGCCTCCATGGCTAGCCATCTGGTTAGGACCCATCTCTCATGTGGGATGCCGACAGAGAACATACTTCAAGGCAGAATCAATAATCTGACAGAGGAGGGAGTTCACAGCTTCTCAAATGAGCTCCTTAGCATTAATTAATTTACTCATTAATTCACTAATAATTTATTAAGGGCATATTATATGATGAACAATGTGGGAGGCTTGGTTGGAAGATGGGAGACAGGGGAGGTACTATTATAAAGACATGTAAAAATATACCCCCTTCTTTTTATAGAACTCATGCATGGAGAGCAAGATAGCCATTGCTGTTGTTCAGTTGCTCAGCCGTGTCCTACTCTTTGAGACCCCATGGACTGTAGCCTGCCAGGCTCCTCTTCCCATGGAATTTTCCAGTGGAGTAGATGGCCATTTCTTTCTCCAGGGGCTTTTCTCAATCCAAGAATCGAACATGCGTCTCCTGTATTGGCAGGTTGATTCTTTACCATTGAGCCCCACCAGGGAAGCCCCCATGTAGACATATTATTAAAACACAATTTTAGTAAACACTGTTTTTATAGGTATTTTTGTAGATATAGTCACAGTAGTTACCGTGTACAGAGTATCACAAGCACTTCCCAAGTGGTGCAATGGTAAAGAATCTGCCTGCCAATGCAGGTGACGTGGGAGATGTGGATTCAATCCCTGCATGGAGAAGATCCCCTGGAGTAGGAAATAGCAACCCACTCCAGTGTTCTTTGCCTGGAAAACTCCATGGACAGAAGAGCCTGGTGGGCTACAGTCCATGTGGTCACAGAGAAATGGACAGACTGAGCTACTGAGCATACATGCCCAGAGTATTACAAGACTATCAGGAAATACAGTTATCTGAGGAAATCTACAAAGGCTTCACAGAGGAAATGATATTAGAGCTGTGTCTAGAAGAGTAACTGGAAATTTCTGAAGGAGGGAAAAAGGAGAAAGTGGCAGACTTTAAAATCAGAACTGCATTCTAGCCCTAGATCTAACTGTGTAGACTTGGGTTCATTATGTAACCTTGGTAGACCTCTGCTTCTCCATCTGCAACGTGAAAATAATAATACCTACTTTGCAGAATTGTTATAAGAATTAGAGATAATCTATGTTAAGGGTTTGGCAAAAGAATGGGTACAAAGTAGTAGTGGCTTTATTAAATGAAACAGCTATGAAGAGGGGGGGTTTGGGTAGAGGATATACTGTATGTAAAAACAGACATGTGGAAAGAAAGCGTATTTTCTGGCATACTACTAGTTTACATATTAGTTGGCATATTAGTAGTTTACTGCTCTCAGGAAGTAGGTCCTGAGAAGAGAGAAAATAGATAAGGCGGGACAGGTTGGCTGGGTCCATTTACACTGGGCTAGTGTTGTTTCAGTGAAGAGAAGGTCAGCTTCCTTCAGGCTTACTCGTAATTGCTCTGCCAGGGCACTCTGTGTTGACTTTCACAGGGAGATCCAGCTTAGTCTGCCTCACTCTTTCTCCTTATCACCCCATCTATGCCCATCATACTCAGAGTCACCACTCCAATTCCATGGTTCTTATCCTCAGCTTAGCCATATGCCATCCCTCCTGATGCGTTAGCAGTCACGTCTATTTAAAGATCCATTGAAAGTCATTTCTATCATTTCTCCTGCAGGTGCCTTCTGTTCTAAGAATACCCAACAACAAAAATCAAACCATGTAAACAAAGAAATGACAGAGAGATCTTGACAGTACCAATGATTCATTGCTCTACGGACTTTAGTGTCTTCAAGAGTTAACTGGAGATAACAATGGCCCCAACTTTACATGATTAAATGAGATAATCCTGTGATGCACACAGTACCTGCTTGAACATGTTAGGTGTTATTATTATCGGCTTTACAAAATAATTTTCCATTCAATACATGCGTGTTCAGTTGCACCCAACTCTTTGCAAACCCATGGACTACAGCCTGCCAGGCTCCTCTGTCCATGGGATTCTCCAGGCAAGAATACTGGAGTGGGTTGTCAAGCCCTTCTCCAGGGGATCGTCCCGACCCAGGGATTGAACCTGCATCTCTCAACACCTGCCTGCGTTGGCAGGCAGGTTCTTTACCACTAGTGCCACCTGGGAAGCCCCTACTGTTCAATACATTTGAGTGCTTATTATGTGCAAAATATCAAAGAATTCCTTCACAAGTACGTAATTCACCTACAACGTTTCAGGCAGATATATTCTGCATAGAAAAAAGCACAAACATATGGGAGAAGTGTAATTTAATCATCACCTAATTAGCCAAACTATTTAAAATAGGGCTCACAATGAGGATGAAAACATTCTCACTTCTAAATGCTGGAAGCTGCGTCTTCCCATAATTCTCTCCCTTTGAAAACTGTGAGCGGAGCGACTCTTGGCTCAGTGCTGAAGCTTCCTCTCCATTACATTTAGACCTCCCTGATTCTAGTTATTTCCTTTCTTTGTCATTAGATGAAACAAGGACTGCTTCTCTCCTCTTTCTTCATTCTATTGGTGTTTCCCCAGGAGTGATTGTTCTTTGCCCGGATGGGCATGCCTGAGATAGTAATAACACAAGCTAATATTTATTAAGACAAACTTCCCAATGGCCCTATGAGATTGATACCATCACTGGAAGGAGCCAAAGCTCTGAGTGGTTAAGTTAACCTGCTCAATACCTCTCAGCTAGTAGGAAGAGCAGCCAAGACCCACTCCCAGACAGTCTGCTTCCTGCTTGCCTAAGAAAATCCAAGAATAGTAGAAGCCTTGGAGATAAGATGAGGCAGTTGCTAAGAGCTAACCCAGTTCTTACCTTTTGTCTCCTAATCAATCCAAAGCTTCTCTTAATGAGAACGCTGTTTTCAGATTGTCCAGCAGTAAAATTATGAATAACCAAGCCAGGTAAATAAGTGTTAAATAAAATATTTCTCTAAACAGATGACTTATAAAAATGTGCTATGATTTTTTAAAGGCTAGAGAAACTTAATACTGGCATTAAGGAAGGCCACAGTCTTTAAAGATGAATCAAAATGGAAAAAAAATAAATAAAGCTGTAAATACTGAGAAAACTCACCAACAGAGACTAAAGTGTAGGAAGATTGGCAGGTAAGTTTTACAGCGGATTAAAACGTTCAACAGACAATTGAGCTAGATGATTTTTAAGGAGCTTTCTAAACCCAGTGCTGCACTCAGTATGTCAGCAAATTTGGAAAACTCAGCCTTGGCCATAGGACTGGAAAAGGTCATTTTTCATTCCAATCCCAAAGAAAGGAAATGCCAAAGAATGCTCAAACTATGGCACAATTGCACTCATCTCACACACTAGTAAAATAATGCTCAAAATTCTCCAAGCAGGCTTCAGCAACATGTGGACCATGAACTTCCAGATGTTCAAGCTGATTTTAGAAAAGGTAGAGGAACCAGAGATCAAATTGCCAACATCATCAAAACAGCAAGAGAGTTTCAGAAAAAAAACATCTATTTCCACTTTATTGACTATGCCAAAGCCTTTGACTCTATGGATCACAAAAAACTGTGGAAAATTCTGAAAGAGATGGGAATACCAGAACACCTGATCCGCCTCTTGACAAACCTATATGCAGGTCAGGAAACAACAGTTAGAACTGGACATGGAACAAGAGACTGGTTCCAAATAGGGAAAGGAGTATATCAAGGCTGTATATTGTCACCCTGTTTATTTAACTTATATGCAGACTACATCATGAGAAACACTGGGCTGGAAGAAGAACAAGCTAGAATCAAGATTGCTGGGAGAAATGTCAATAACCTCAGATATGCAGATGACACCACCTTTATGGCAGAAAGTGAAGAACTAAAGAGCCTCTTGATGAAAGTGAAAGAGGAGAGTGAAAAGGTTGGCTTAAAGCTCAACATTCAAAAAACTCAGATCATGGCATCTGGTCCCATCACTTCATGGAAAATAGATGGGGAAACAGTGGGAACAGTGGCTGACTTTATTTTTCTGGACTCCAAAATCACTGCAGATGGTGATGGGTGCCATGAAATTAAAAGACGCTTACCCCTTGGAAGGAAAGTTATGACCTAGACAGCATATTAAATAGCAGGGACATTACTTTGCCAACAAAAGTTCGTCTAGTCAAGGCTATGGTTTTTCCAGTGGTCATGTATGGATGTGAGAGTTGGACTATAAAGAAAGCTGAGTGCCAAAGAATTGATGATTTTGAACTATGGTGTTGGAGAAGACTCTTGAGAGTCCCATGGACTGAAAGGAGATCCAACTAGTCCATCCTAAAGGAGATCAGTCCTGAATATTCATTGGAAGGACTGATGCTGAAGCTGAAACTCCAATACTTTGGCCACCTGATGCAAAGAACTGACTCATTTGAAAAGACGCTGATGCTGGAAAAGATTGAGGGCAGGAGAAGGGGATGACAGAGGATGAGATGGCTGGATGCATATCCATCACCAACTCAATGGACATGAGTTTGGGTACACTCCAGGAGTTGGTGATGGACAGGGAGACTTGGTGTGCTGCCATTCATTTGGGTCGCAAAGAGTCGGACATGACTCAACTGAACTAAATCCAGAGATGCCCTCATTCAATCATTAACAGAATTGTTAAAATTCTCAGTTTTAATGTCTTTAGTTTCATGGAATAACTCACAGTAGACCAATAGTTTTGTGCTTCTATCTGCATCCCAAATACTTCCACATTTAAATTTTGCTGTGCCTCAATCTTTAAGCATCACAAACCCAACATGTTGACTAGGCTAGTGCCTCCTTTCTGTGTGCCTGATCTCAGTTTAATGACCTCACCATTGCCAGTTGCCTTGATCTGATGTTCAGAGTTCTCTTAACTGTTCCCACATCATCAAGGTTCCACATCCAACTGGTCAATAAGTGCTAGTATTAGTCTCTCAGTCATGTTCAACTCTTTTCAACTACATGGACTGTAGCCCACCAGGCTCCTCTGTCCATGGGATTTCCCAGGCAAGAATACTGGAATTGGTTGCCATTTCCTCCTCCAGGGGATCCTCCCAACACAGGGATTGAGCCTGGGTCTCTCACATTGCAGGCACTCTGCCACCTGAGCCACCAGGGAAGCCTCCAATAAGTACTACCAATATCTAAAATGTCTTCCTTATCCCTTCTTTCCAATTCCACTGCGGCCCTATCGGTACAAGTAAATCATACTACCATATTTATTATGGACCAAAAGGTACAAAGATGAAAGTCATAGCCCTTCCCTTCAAAGAACCCACTGGTAAAAGAGGCAAGCACATGAACAAAGAACTCAAGAAATTGTGGCAAGAAGCATAATGGAGGTAAAGTAAATGATACCATGGGTCAATGTGTATAAAGTAACACATTGGAACAAGTTTCCTAGCCATCTCCATCACACCCTCATCCAGTCCATTATGCACACTGCTGCCCTAACAATCTTCCTCTTTTTGTGTTACTTAGTGCCCTGAAGTTTGGGTGGCTTCCTCTTGTCTACAGAGAGATCAGTGTTATGGGTAGATGGCTGACTTGTGGTTGAAGTGACAGGAGCTTATGAGCTTGTCCAGAGAAAGTATCTAGGGTAAGAAGAGAAACATGTGAGAATAGAAAGCTGGGAAAAACTGGCATTAAAATATCAGCAGAACATCTATTAAAAGACTCAAAAAAGAGTACTTACCGAGGTGGGATAGACAAGAAAGGAGAAAACAGGGATGATAGTGAAAACTGTCAATAGTAGTGAATGCTTCTAAAATTTTAAGCAAGAAAAGGACTGAAGGTAGCCTATTCATTGCCTATTGGTTCATGAAAGTTTACTCAGTTGATTGATAGGATTAGAAATTGGGATTCACTGATTTAGATTTGAATATGAAGTCCAGGAGGTACAGCAAGAGACAGTATTCCCCTTTTAAAAGGTTGGAAATTGAAAATGATGTATTTAAAGCATTCATTGTTGTATTCAATTTATTTGAACCCAAGGCATTGGTTGGGCTTCCCAGGTGGCTTAGTGATATAGAACCTGCCTGCCAATGCAGGAGACATAAGATACATGGGTTCAGTCTCTGGGTTGGGAAAATGCCCTGGAGGAGGGCATGGCAACACACTCCAGTATTCTTGCCTAGAGAATCCCATGGACAGAGAAACCTGGGGGCTACAGTCCACAGGGTCACAAAGAGTCGGACATGACTGAGGCAACTTAGCACACACACAAGGCATTGGTTATTTAAAAGCTGAGAGCAGAAACTGACTTGTTCATCTTTGAATGCCTCTCATAGAACCAACAAAGTACTCAATGCATATTTGTTTATTTAGGACAATGGCAATTTTTCTGTGATTAGTTCTTCTAAAAATATTTGTAGTTGCTTGGAAATAGTTTCTTTCATCAAGGATTTCAGACATTGTTCATTGGATGTTTTGGGGTATTGTTCTAATAGTTTGCATTCTCTGTGAAAAAGAGCCAGCTATGTAGACAAAGATAAACTTTCTCAAATCACATTTGAGTTATCAAAAGTTCTGAACTTGTAACAGGCCAAATTAAGATTTATTTTTGTCACTTTGGCAGTCTATGAATTTGAAATGTAAGTGAACAAGAAAATGAGATTTACTTTGGTCAGTTCAGTTCAGTTCAGTTGCTCAGTCATGTCCAACTCTGCGACCCCATGGACTGCAGCATGCCAGGCCTCCCTGTCCATCACCAACTCCCAGAGTTTACCCAAACTCATGTCCATTGAGTCAGTGATGCCATCCAACCATCTCATCCTCTGTTGTCCCCTTCTCCTCCTGCCCTAATCTTTCCCAGCATCAGGGTCTTTTCCAATGAGTCAGCTCTTCCCATCAGGTGACCAAAGTATTGGAGTTTCAGTTTCAACATCAGTCCTTCCAATGAACACCCAGGACTGATCTCCTTTAAGATCAACTGGTTGGATCTCCTTGCAGTCCAAGGGACTCTCGAGAGTCTTCTCCAACAAGACAGTTCAAAAGCATCAGTTCTTCAGCACTCAGCTTTCATTATACCACCACTCAAAAAAAACTTTGAATACGTGAAGCAAAATGTCATCAGTATGCCATATCTAGTCAGTTATTGGAACTAACTTTCCATTTGATCCTATTTCCTCAATGAACAGTGCCTGATACTAAATTCTTTTTTAAAACTGCTTTAGCATATAGGTACATGGGTTATGATTCCCGTGAAAGTACTAGACCCCAAGCCTGCCCCTTGGCTCTGCACAAAAATTATATATTTATAATATATAGCAGTAACATGACTGCATGTGTGTTTTTCACACAGAGGAAATAAATGACTATTTCCAATGAAAACATGAAAAGCTCCCTCCCTCACCATTCCAAGAGCAATTCTCCAGCAGTTCTCCCTTAGGCTAGCCCCAGGATACTCTGGAAGTCTACTTATAATTCTGGTGCTGGCCTCCCATGTCTATGAAGTTCACCAAATCCTCATGGCAGAGAAGCACGGATTCTCAGAAGCTGACTTGAACCTTGCCGATTTCTTCCAACACCTCCTAAGCTTTTCCAAAATGGAGGGCTCTCCCATCCTGCCCAGAGCCTGAGTCAATCAAGCCTTATCTGCTCTGCTGAGAGTTGACATCCTAGGCTGGGATACTGCCACTCCAGGTCCAGCCCGCGGTGCCAGGCACTCAGCACTGGAGGCCTATATGCACAGGCCCCCACCTTTAGCATGTCTGCATCTCTGGGGGCCTAGGGAAGGTAGATGGAAAACACTCAAGGAAACACCAGGTCAGCAAGCCCTATTATTCATGGACAGAGAGAGAGCAGTGGAGCTGAAAGAGCGGACCTGGTCCTTATGGACGGTGGAAGGAGTGTGGAATAAGTGGGACTCCCACTCCCCACAGCACCCCCTAACCTTCTCCAGGCTTCAGTGCAAGTCACAAAGCACCACCATGCCTCCATAAGGTAATGTGCGATCTGAATATCTAAGCACAGATCTTTCAGCCTCCGTGGGAGAAAGTCATCTTAACATGTCTCTTTTATGTCACGAAAACTGCCTTGATGTTCTGAGAGGGGGGTTAGCCCCTCAGGAGGAACACCTCTGCACATACGCTTGCCGACAGTAAGAGTGCTAATCAAGCCAAACTCCTTCGGTAACCAAATACTCCTGTAAAAAGAAGTGTAAAGAGAGGTATGCTTAGCCTCTTAAGGGGGTGCCAGACTTTTTAACTGACATATACAACAAGAAATTGCTTGGATCCATTGTAAACGTGAAGAGATTCGATCCTGCTTCCTTTCGGCCAAAGAGGCACTTAGTCATTTCTCCTCTTTGTCTATCAAAACAGCCACTGCATCCAAGACATGGCCCAACTCAAATCCTGTAATTCCCTCTAAGTCCATCACAACCTTCCAAAATAAGCTTGTTAGTTTAAAATAGCCTTGTAAATAGCACTCACCAACTCACACAGAGCAAATAATGATTTATACCTGAAAAAGGGAAAAACTGTCAGGATTTAGTTCATCCGGAGGAAAGAATGATGTACGTGCAGGCTACTGTTTTAGTCATATTTACTTTAAAACATAAAACTTTATCTCTTTCTATTACAAGAATGAAACACGTCCAGTAGGGAAAGTTTAGAAAATACAGCTAAGCAAAACTAAATAAGGAAATTGATTAATAAAATGAGCCGTAATTCCACAATGAAGAGGTAACTCCTAACATTTTGGTTTGCATTCTTGCAAATCGCTCTCTCTTTCTTTCTCAAGTCTGCCCTCCAAATGGGATCGTAATCCTTATTTGTGAGGTGATTTTAGAGGGTGAAATCTGTGTCAAGAAATAACTATGAGCACACTGGACAGTTTTAGCTGCTGAAACCCAACAAGCCTGGTGGGGCATTGGGTGCTGCCCACTAGTTTTAAACCATAATAGCTTCACTGGGTTCCCTGCCTCACACTAATTCCACGCCACAGCTCTCAGCACCAGGCAGGATCAGGGAAGAGGGTAGCCAAGGACTTACTGGAAGTCAACATGTTTGTTCATCCTGGACCAGTAGCTCAGCCCGGGGACAGGAGCGCCTTGCAAGGCAGACGACGGTTGAACAGCGAGGAGATGGAGCCGGAACGCAGCGCAGCAGCACTGTGCTTGCCCTCTTCTCAGGAGAGAAACCCTGGAGTCCTTTCCATAGGCAGAGGACACAGTGGTCAGCGTCCATTACGCCCTGCAGGGCTGGGAATGTGTGAGAAGAGGGTCCTCTCCCAGCGGGAGAGTTGTTTATTTGGCATGTAACTAAAGACAGGAGGGCTGCTTGCAGAAACATTTAATCAGAGCCCAGGATTTTAGCATGCGCTGTGGAGAAAGGAGGTCACTTTAAAGAAAGTTTTGATAAAACAGCAACAATCACAAACCAGCCCCTCGAAGGGGCAAAGACGTGGGTGCAGTGTTTCTAGGGAAAGGACACTGACCCCATTTCCATTCTAGGGAAGGGACACTGACCCGATTGAACACAGACAAAAAACTCATCAAAGGAGCTCACCAAACGCAGCCATTCACAAGCATGAAAGAGGGCCTCATGCCTCCGAATTCTGGCCACGAACCAAAGGCTCCATCAGCTTTGACACAATTAGTCCTATTAATATGGAGAGGCCTTAGAACTGCAGCGAATTCTGCTGGGCAGCCAACTTGCCTTAAATTATCTACCTAGGCCAATCCAAGAGATGTTTGCCCTAGAGTTGGAAAATATCAATACTTGGTGGGGGGATGGGGAATGGAACATTTCCTGAACTCTTGCTAACTACAGAATATTCTGTATTTCCCCATGCCATCCTCACAATAGCCCTAAAAGGCTCAAGGTTACTGTTCCCATTTCACAGATGAGAAAGTTGAGGTTCAAACTGGTTAATGGACTTGCCCAGGGTCCCACAAGAAAGTGACAGGGTTGTTACTGGGAGCCTTGTCTACTGGTCCCAGAACTCATGTTCTTCTCTCCACGCTGTCCTGATCTCAGCCCCCTTCACAGTGTTCTTTCTGCTCTACCATTGATTCTATCTTCCTTTTCATAAGCAGAATGTTGAACTTTTATAGGTGATTATAACACATGTGAAAGCTTAGTTTTTCATAGACTTACACGTCATGCAGGAAAGAATCTGAAGTCAGGATGGGGTGATTTTTTTTTTTTTATATTTCTCTGCTGTAGCTTAATTAGCAAGAAAACACAAGTACATGAAGACTGTTTAATGCATTTAACATTTGATAATTACCCAACACTTAGCCAGTATTCCAAAAGAGACAAAGAGGAGAATCAAGAACAAAAAGGCAGAGACGGAGTGAGGCTTAGATAAGGCACTAAAGGTTTAGGGGAGAAGATGAGGTTTGTGGTCCTGTGCATTCTTAGTGTTGTTCCATCACCCAAAGCCTTGCCAACTACCACTGTTTTCCTTCAACTAAAAAAGCCGTGCTGCCCTGGGCAGGGAGCTGGCCGCTGCGCTCACTGGGGGAGCCCTGTCCGCAGGACACAGATTCCGCTTGCGGTTTTCCAGGGGTGGGACCAATGGCCCTCGGCCATCTGTGCTCTCTGCCGGACCCCACAAGGGCTGACCGTGACAGCTGAGGGGGGCTAGGGTTGCAGCCTTCAGCACTCTGGAAAAAAACAGCTGCTGCGGTTCCTTTGCTCCCTGGCCTGTTCTCCATTGGCCAGTGGGACATTACAGTCTTTGTTATTCACGCAGCAGTTGGAATCTCTGCCCATTTAAGGAAGGAAGCCGCCGGGTAATCCAGCCCTGGCTGTGCCATTGACGAGTGACTCACTCCTTTCTGCCACGTGAACTGTGGATGAACCCCGGCCGTGGTGGCTCAGGCCTTTCTCAGACGTGGTCGTAGCCTGTGCTGGGGTAGACTTAACGGATTCCTGCGGAATACGTGCACTCTTATATATGAAGTCAAATCAAACCCTGTGATCATAAACCATGCTTTGTGTTTGCTTTGTTAACTTTAGAGAATAGGAAGGAAAGAAGTTCGAGTCTGGGAAAAAAGCAAGGGCTCAGCCACATTGGTTTACCCCTGAGACTCCATCCAAGCCAGCAAGGACCTGGAAGGTGGACAGGGGCAGGTGGTCTCATCGCTGGGGCTCCTGGACCAGGAAAGGCCAAGGGCCAGCACAGAGTAGAGCAGTCCTCAGAGAAAGGAAGCACCGGATTCCATCCTAACCCTGGGCAGCCAACTAATGTCTCCTGTCCTTGGCTTCTTCATCTGTACAATAGCCCATTCTTTCTTCACAAAGATGGACTGCAAATAGGGTCTAGCACAGTGCCAGGGCACTTTCAAGCACTGATAAGAGAGGTATAGACACACACATGTATACGTATGTATATGCGTATGCATGTATGTATGTGTGCGTGTATGTATACCTAAATGCACATGTGTATACACATGAGTGTATATGTAATATATATCAGCCTATATATATATATGTATATATGATGTTTCTATTGGCATTCATATATACATGCATACATACACACATTCTGATATGGGCCACCAAGTAGCTGGGAGACTAGGCAGGGTTGGCAGAGGGGGCATAGTAAGAGGGAGGCTGGTGTCAGCAGAGAAGGAATGTGATCCTGAGAGACCACACCCAGATGGACAATGAAAAGAGCCCCCTAGCAGCAGCTGCAGTGGGAGGAAGCTGATGTTTATCAGGTGGCCCCTTATCAGAGAAGCGCTGTCCTTTCATGTTGCTTTTGCAGTTTCTAAAAACAGAAGCTAGAGACTATAGCTGCTGCCAAGATTCCTTAAGGGGAGCCTCCATCAGGACCCAGTGGCTAAAGGGCTCAAGCAACAACCTCCATAAGTTGCCCTTGCCCCCTGGCCAGAGGGCCGTGTGGAACCTGAGCCAGGAGGCATCCTGTGTGGCCCAGGGGCCAGTCGCGAGTCAAGGACAGATGCCTGCTTTCCTTGGCCTTTCTCTCCCTGACAGCAAGAGTTATGTTCCCAGGCTTTCAGGAGGCAAGCAGCTTGAGCCTGAGCTATCAAAAGCAGGAGGAGTGGGGTTTCTTCCTAGCAATGACCCTGTCCCTACTATGAGCCTGACCCGACTACGCACTGGCAATTTTGTCCCATAATTCAGTACATGACATAGTTCCCTGTGCAGCTGTCCTTAGTGACTTCTCAATATTTTCCACTTTTCTTCCCTTCTTATCTTGGCCGCTCATTTATAAAAAAGTTTCCAGAAGCACAAGACCTGGTCAAAAAGAGTTAGATGAACCAACAAGAGCTGGAATTTTTTATGGTACATCTGCTCTAACTTCAGAAGGGACTTTGGACTCCTTAACTCCAGAAAACATCAGTGTACCCATTTGAAAATGAAAACAAGGGCACTCACTTTGTGGGGATCCAGTGAGAATGTATGTGTGTGTGTGTGTGTGTGTGTGTGTGTGTAAATCAATAAAATATTGCATACACAGACCTCTTTCAGGGGTTTGCACACCTCAGGGACTCCAGCAAGTCTTCTTGTATTTTTGCCACTACCACAGGAGCAACATTAAAACACACAAAATCTGTGTGCTACAGACTGAATTGTGTCTTCCCCCAAATGGTAAAGAACCTGCCTGCCAATGCAAGACATGCGAGCTTGATCTCTGGGTGGGGAGGATCCCCTGGAGGAGGGCATGGCAACCCACTGTGGTATTCTTGCCTGGAGAATTCCATGGACAAAGGAACCTGGCGGGCTATAGTCCATGGGGGTCTCAAACAGTCAGACATGGCTGAAGTGACTCAGCACTCAAATTCATCTCTTGAAGCCCCACTCTGCAGTGTGAGGTATTTAGAGGTGGAGCCTTTGGGAGGCAACTTGGTTGACATGAGTTCATGAAGGCAGGGCCCGCATGATGCAATTAGCATCCCTGGAAGTAGAGACCCCAGACAGCTTGCTCTCTACCCATCAGGTGAGCACACAGCAGGAAGGCAGCCACCCAAAAGCCAGGAAGAGAGCTCTCACCAGAACCTGACCATGTCCACTTTGATCTTGGACTTCCAGTTTCTAGAACTGTGAGAAAATAAAATTCTGTTGTTTCAGCTCCCCAGTCCATGGCATTTTGTTATGGTAGCCCAGGAGACTGAAACACTGCATATCTCAAACCTGTAACAGACAGGCTAAGGATTCAGAAACTGCAAGCTGAGGTCCATCTCTACCCTCCTGGGGGACAAATTCCCAGCCTTGGGCTCAAGATCCCAGTGGACTGAGGGGTCTAGTTCTGATGAGACGGGTGCTAAAATTCTCTCGAAGCTTTCAGAATCAGTTCTGTTTTACTTTGGTTTTGAAATTTGAATGGTTCCAAAAAAGATGCAATTTAAGTGTGGGATGGATGTTGACAGAACTAATGTTCAGTGATACATGTTCTGTATAATGTTGAAGTGAATGCCATACAGCACTGTTTGGAGCATGTGGGCAGGTGCAAGTGGGAAAGGAGTTTGGGGAGTAGCAGAGAATGTCACAGGGCAACAGAGCAGGAAATGATGGCACCCGAGCACACTGAGACATCAGTGGCACATTTGCATGCAGCCTTCTTCACATCTAGTTAATGGGTATTTCACAGTGAAGAAGTTAATCCTTCTGGTCAATAGCTCTTAGCCAAATAATCAAGATAAAATCAATCACTCATCACCAGAAGAAAAATAAATAACATGTAACTGTATGGTGACAGATGTTAACTAGACTTATTGGGGGTGATTATTTTGAAATATGCACAAATATCAAATCATTATGTTTACACCTGAAACTAATATGATGTTATATATCAATTGCATTTCAATAAATGAATAAATAAATAACAGCCACACATGGACTACCCTGCCCCTGCCCTTTCCAGCCACCATTTCCTTCTAGTCCTTTTGTCAGTGCTGTGACAGCAGAAGCCCTCCTCTCTCTCTCCCCACCCAGGGATGGTACTGACCTTGCCCTTGGAGGAGAAATCCTTGGCAGGGTTGAGTGGGGAGGCTCCAGTGTGGCTGGAATGGACCAAGGCCCCTTCCCAGGAGACCATGTGGCTATTGATTCCACCTTCCAGTTGTCTGGAGGGATAGTGACTGCCTTCCCTGGGGGATGCACAGAGCACCAACTGTGAGAGGTGCCTATGGGGCCACACTGACCTGTCAGGGGATGACAGTGCACGCCTTTGTGAGTGGAGGTTGAATGTGGCTTGGGTTGGGAGGGAGGAGCCAGGAGACCAAGGCTGGAAGAATCATTATAGTAAATACCCTTTCAGCCTGTTGCACATCAGGGGACAGGCAGGATTAGCTGCACTCAGAATCTTCATCAAATTGAAGGTAGGCCAGAGGATGGCAGAAGCAGAATCACTATAGAAAAAAACTGCAGAGCGCTTTCACCTGCACTGCTGTACCTGGGTAGAGGGAGAAAAAGAAAAAGGGAAATTGTTGGTCGCTTAGCTGTGTCTGATTCTTGCGACCCCATGGACTGTAGCCCGCCAGGCTCCTCTGTCCATGGGGTTCTCCAGGCAAGAATACTGGAGTGGGTAGTCATTCCCTTGTCCAGGGGGCCTTCCCAAGCCAAGGATGAAACCTAGGTCTCCTGCATTGCAGGCAGATTCTTTACAGCTTGAGCCACTCAGGGAAGGGCAGAGTGAGAAGATCCTGCCAAAAAGGGAAAAGGAAAGAGAGGAAGTTCCTCTTTCTCAGTTTGTTCACCTCCAATTGTCAAAAGTTGCTATGCTACCAGGGGCATCTCCCAGGAAAACAGAAATTCTGTTGGAATTTTACTTCCCTTTGTATACAGAAAGAAGGATTCCCAGATGGGCTAGTGGTAGCCTGCCTGCCAATGCAGGAGACATAAGGAGCACAGGTTCAATCAGGTCAGGACGATCTCCTGGAGAAGGAAATGGCAACCCACTCCAGTATTCTTGCCTGGGACATCCCATGGACAGAGGTGCCTGGAGGGCTACAGTCCATAGGGTCGCAAGAGGATCAGACATGACTGAAGCAACTGAGCATGCACGCACACACACATAGAATGAAATATTCCCAACAAATCTAGCTTTGAGGAAGAATACCCATTTTCCCCCGAGCTCCCCAGGCAGACTTGGTGCCCATCTCGTTGTGGATGGAAATGAGAAGGAACAAGCCCAGGAGCGGGAGTGGGATTGAGGAATGGCAGAACTAAAGAACACTCGCATTGCCAGTTTCTAGGTCTGGCTACAGGACTCCCCCAGAGGAGCGGGTGCTCACCGCTTGCACACAGGTCTGTCCCAGCCTGAGGTTCCTGCCCCTCCTTGGCCCCCCACCATCTCCCCAAGACCCTTGCCTAGCTGGCTCCAGCTCTCATCCCAGGGCCGGGTCTCTCTCTGTAGGACCTCTTACCCTGGCCTGCCTTGCCTGGACGTACTCAAATGTTCGTTTTATTGCCTCTTCTGAATGTCGAACTCCTTGAGAGCAGGAACTCTATCTTAAGCATTTTGGGTTCCGCTGAAGTTCTGCACTCAGTGCCTTGTGAATGGCTGACATTCAAAACGTGCGTTCGGTTGAGAAGGAATGGGAATATGGAACACAAATAGCCGCCAAGCTGCTCGCCCACCCATCTCGCACAAAATTACTGGGTGCTTGGAGTAAAACAGAATCCTGAGAAAGAGCTTACAAAGAAGCATGGAGTCCACCTACCAGCCCTTGCCCCGGGGAAATGAGGTCCCAGGTTTCCCGGGGTTCAGGGCCCACACTGCTTGTGAACACACACAGCTCAGCGCCAGGGTCTGAGGTGGCAGCTGGGGGATGGGAGCCCCGAGGACCAGGAGAGGAAGGAGTGGGGGAGCAGAAGAGGCCACTCCAGGGTGGAGACACAGCTTCCTGGAGGTGGGGACAGGGCTGGGCTGGGGACAAGCAGCACCTCCAGAAAAAGGAACCTCATGGGTGCCAGGTTGAGAAGAGGAGCTTGCCAGGCTGCTGAGTCCAGTGCTTCCTGCATCCTCAACCAAGGAAAGGAAGAAACTGGTGGCGGGGTGCTGAGCCCCCAGAAGCCACTCCTTTTGGAAATTCAAT
This sequence comes from Antilocapra americana, assembly GCA_007570785.1. Classification (NCBI taxonomy): domain Eukaryota; kingdom Metazoa; phylum Chordata; class Mammalia; order Artiodactyla; family Antilocapridae; genus Antilocapra; species Antilocapra americana. The sequence goes on from ML663559.1 coordinate 3,660,726, forward strand.
GGCGAGGGGCGACTTTCTGCCCAGAAGGTGGAGAGGAGCCCAGCCGCTGGGCCGCTTCACAGGGTGCCGTGTGCAGGGCATGCTAGTGGGACCCCGGTTGTGCAGAGTGGAGGACACAGGTGTCTGCTAACTCCTGTGCCCATGGAACTGCTAGGACCACAGCTCCTGTCCCCCGGTCATGGGCCTGCCCCCTCCCACTACCTGTCCAGGACAAGGGGACTATCCCCAGGCACCTGGCACCACACACAGAGGGCAGTCTTGTCTGCTCTGAGGCTGCAGTGAGAGAGAGACCACGCAGGCAGGAAGGTTCTGTTTCCTGCTGAAGGCAGAAATGCCCTCCAGGTGGCCCCCCTGCCAGGCTGTGGGGGCCAGTCCTTCCCTCAGATGAGCTCTTTATTTCTTCTAACCCCCACATGAAGGGGGAAAAGGAGCAATTAAAGAGAAGAAGGAAAAGCAGCAAGGAGTCATTTTTTAGTTTCATTGTTGAAAATTAACCCCCAGGGCGATAACGGGTGTTCAGCATTTTGCCTGTCCTCCCTACTCCCCTCCACCCCCTCCACCATCACTTCATTACAGAGCTGAGTGCGCTCCCTCAGACCCAAGACTACTGAAGTTTCATGTGTGCCACAGGAGATGTAATTCTATTCACCGCTTCCTTTCAAATCTAGGATTTGGGGCACGAGTCTTGCCCCAATGAGATAGGAGCCCTTCGCTGGGAGGTCCGGGTTCAAACTACTACACACCAGATGAAGAGTGCCTGGCACACCCGTCAATCAGGTGATTAGGAAAAGCTCAGATAATGTGGGAATCACTGGAATACTGAAGCCGGCATGTTTACGTAAGCAGAGGGGAAGGGAGATTAACATTCCTGAATCCCCAGTTCCCACGAAATGTCACACTCTTTCCCCAAACAGCCTCTCCCTGAACAAGGAGGAGGCGGCCAGAGGTTCTCTCGCCTGCCGTCCAGTTAAACTGAAACCAGACAAGGGAAGAGAATGGTGTGGAGGAGAGCTGTGAAAGGGAGCCTTGTTCCAGTTCCTAAGCCGCGAAGGAGGAAGGTGAGGGGACCAACCGGTCAGGCGGGGCTGCTGCTGGGGACAGACCCTCCTCTGCATCCCGAGCAGCTCCCAGCAGCAGAGCCCACCCCCGCCTCCCCGCCGCTCTTGGGTCTGCCTGGACAGGCTGGCCGGGAGATCAGACACCGCCTCAGCCCTGCCTCCCCGCGGTAACTGCCCAACAGAAATGCATCTGGTTTCAACTCTGCGGCTCCAACTGCTTGATCCTTCTTCCCGACCGCCGGCATCACCTCTCTCGGACCCCGCTAGGCAAGCGGTGATGCTATTATGACAGCTCAGGGCAAGGAGAAAAATAGCAAGCATCTGTGGACTCAAGGATCACAGAGCTTTTTATAGAGAGAAAAGATGTAATACTGGTAAAGACTAAGTGGAAACCCAGGTACTGAGTGCCTTAATGGAAAGTTCTCGGAGTTTCCCAGGAGAGTCTGCCTCCAGAAACCACCAAAGTGCTCCAGCCCTTCTTCTTCTTTTTTTAAATTTTTTTCAATTTTATTTTATTAGATTACAGTTGATTTAAAATGTTGTATTGGTTTCTCCTGTACAGCCAGGTAAATCAGTTACGTCTATATTATATATTCACTCTGTTTTTATATTCTTTTCCCATATAGATCATTACAGAGTACTGAGTAGAGTTGCCTGTGCTAGACAGTAGGTCCTTATTAGTTATCTATTTTATATATTTTGCTAAGTCACTTCAGTTGTGTCCAACTCTGTGTGACCCAGTAAGCTGTTAGCCCTCCAGGCTCCTCCATGGATCCTGCAGGCAAGAAAAACGAAGTGGTTTGCCATGCCCTTCTCCAGGGGATCTTCCTGACCCAGGGATTGAATCTGCATTCCTGCACTGGCAGGCGAGTTCTTTACCACTAGCACCACCTGGGAAGCTCGTTTTATATATCAGAGTGTATACGTAAATCTCAGCCTCCCAATTTACCCTTCTCCCCTTCCCTGCTGGTAACCATAAGTTTGTTTTCTACATCTGTGAGTCTATTTCTGTTTTGTAAATAAGTTTATTTGTACCTTTTTTTAGGTTCCACATACAAGCAGTATCAAATGATATTTGTCTTTGTCTGACTTCATTCAGTATGACAGTCTCTAGGTCCACCCATGTTGCTGCAAATGATATCATTTCATTCTTTTCTATATCTCCAGCCCTTCGGATATTTCAGGGCATCTAAACATCTCTCAGATTGTCTCTCACTTTTGGAAGCCACACAAAATCTTTACGAACAGTGTCTATTCTTATCTGGAATCTGTGGCCCCTGTTGCTGAGGGCAATGAGAGTCAACTTGTACCTTAGGAGGCCACAGAAGTTCCCTGAGGAGGAGGAAAATGGGATAAGCCTGAGCTGAGCAGTCACCAGTGATGGAATCTCTCAGCAGAAAGAAGGATGTGAGGGGAAGCCTGAGATGTGAGACTGGGTGTGTGGTCCTGAGGCCGCATGGATGGCGGCAGTGTATTGAGAGGAGGGGAGCATGGAGGCTGGTGTGGGGGCAGATGATGAAGAAGCTTAAATGCCCAGCCTTGGGGCATGGACTGGATGTTATAGGCCAGTGTTGGCCGGATGCCGTTCTGGGAAACATAGTGTTCTCCAGATGTTAACAGATGTTCCATGGAGGGGAAATTTGTGCCCTGTGTCCACCCTCCACCCTCTTCTCTGACTTCCTCGGTGCCCTGTAAGGTTGACCTCTAGCAGCTGTATGGTTTGGACTCCTGTGCCCTTTGACTTCTGTTTGAGTTCAGATGATGGGAGATTTGACAGGTGATTGGAGTGGAAGGAGAAGGAGGTGGGGTGTCTGTCCTCGCTACATGTGGGTTTGGAAGTGGCCTAGCCTCGGGAGGTTTTGGTTCTGGTCAGGCAGTGCCTCTCCAAGCCCATACCTGTCCTGGGCTCTGCTCTCTTCCTTATCCCAAATTCCCTCTGTTGCTAGTCCTGGGGTACTCCATCATCCCCTTGTTGGTTTCCTTAATCTGTTCACACTTTTGCTAATAGTCCCTGCAATTACTCCTTTGAATGAGCCATCTGTTTCCTGCCAGGATCCCAGTCAAGTAAATTTGGGGGAAATGCTTGAAAATTTGCAATGCTTATTAGCATCTTAAGGCTCCAAAAAGTCCTGCTGTAAAGAAACTCTTTAATTTTGTTTTGTCTACAAAATCCCTTTTTCATGGAGTGCTTATTAATCCTTGCAGAATTTAAGAAAAGCTGCTATAAACTAATGGTCATTTGAGGAGAGGAGTGGCATACACAAAGCAATGCTTAAGAAAAGTAGTTTGACTGGGGGAAGAGAGCATTGAAAAGAACCGGAGCAGGAAGATATGGAGGGAACACAATAACAGTCTCAGTTTGAAGGTGCAATTTGGGTCATGAGAGTGGGAAGGAGGCAACATGACAGCTGACATGTCCTCTGTGTCCCTCCAACCAGGCCCACGAGGCTGGGCAACCTCTCTCACCATCAGTGAGAATGAAGCCTCTGCCAGTGGAAAGTTCCATAATTCAGTATCCAGATTCTCTTTGAGAATTCTGATTCTCATACTATCAACTATCCTCCTGAATTGACGAGACCATTTCTTTCTCCCTGTGGTTATATAAGTCAATAACAGAAGCATTTTCAATAAGGAATCTGCAGATTCAAATAATCATGATGAAGTTATGAGAGAGGAATTGGGATGCTGAATTGGATGCTTTGGAGGGCAGTTAATAGCCCAGAACTTGGTCTCATAGTAGCTCAGAACTGCTTTTTTCTCAAGAATCTCCGTGGTCAAAGACCTGGTCTCATATTAATGCAGAACTGCTTTTTTCTCAAGAATCTCCGTGGTCAAAGACCAGGATTTGTGAGGTTTTATGTCACTAGAACATTCGCCACATCCTCCAGCAAAATTATTCAAGGGGAGAAGAGCACTGTTTCATTCTCCTGACTAACTACAAACTCTGTGGACTGCGGATGCCCTGGAATTTCCTCTTTTCCTTACTTAGGTGTTACATCATGACCCAAGAGACCTTATCCACTTCTGTCTTCCTGCATTCGCATCTCTGCTGCATACTTTTACCCACACTGAATTTTTCTGAGAATCCCAGGCCTCCAAATGGTGCATTGTCTAGGTGGTGTAATCAATTCTCAGTTATTTGCAATGAGGAAAGAATGCAGTAGAGTTGATGGGTGATGAGGGCAGGAAGTCTGCTCAGTAAGGCTGAAATCCCAGCAGAGAACTTCCAAAGCCAGGTGCATGCCCTGCCAGCAGGAAGAGTCCTTGGTTAGGAAGAAAACTGGAGGAAGCCCTTTCTAAGTGGTTTGGACTCAGTGGACAACAGCCTTCCAGGAGAGGAGCACATGGGTTTTCAGGAAACACAATGACTGTCTCCAATACGCAAGCACAGTGATATTGGGGGAGGCAGGCTAATTCTCTGTAGCTCAAGAGTGGACCTAGAATAAATGATCAAATGATAGACTTAAGCTCAATTTTTATTGAATTGAAGGAACCTTTGGATATTTGTGGCAACTCTCAAAGTTAATAATAATAATAGTACAGATATGACCATCACTGGGAATTGATTACAAATCAATTCTACCTGTACTTCAATAGAGAGCAGTCAAGCAAAAAGAGAGTAGACCTCTCCACTGATCTCAAATATATAACATGGCAAACTCTAGAAGAGAATACAAGACATACAAATTCTCTTTGAGAAAAGTCTTTTATGCATGAGTATGTTTGACACATTTCCTCGCCATACAAACTGTGGAGTGGTCCATTCCATTTTAGGGAAAGAACAGGTCAGTTTCCAAAGTCTGAATCTTCCTGTTCTATGAGGCTGAGTGAAACCAAAAATCTGATCCTCACAAAGTCCTTCTCATTGTGAGCTGGCAAGGGCCCAAGTAATAAGAGGCATGTATGTCATGTAAGTCAATATGTCATTTGTTGTTTAGAATCATCAATTGCCCCATTATAATTAGAGGTAAAGAATTCACGTGTCAATGAAGGAGATAAAAGACCCAGGTTCAATCCCTGGGTCGGGAAAATCCCCTGGAGGAGGAAAATCCCATAGATAGAGGAGCCTGGTGGACTACAGTCCATCGGGTTGCAGAGTCAGATACAACTGAGCATCTGAGCCATATGTACACACACACATATTCTTCTTAAAAGAAGGAAGGATCTGTAAACAGACTTCTAGAGCTCTTTCTGGCTACTTACATACCACAAAGACCAGACCATATTGGCCAGATGTAGAAGGCAGAGGAAAATGTGAGATTTAAATTCCCCTTCCCAAAAAAAAAAAGGCAATTTTTCTTTCAAATCTCCAGATCAGGAGGGCTGAAATGACATATCAGAAGGTTGCTTAAACTGTTGTTGATTTCAGAGTATGTTGGGGTGTGGGGTAGATAGCCTGCCATCAACCCTTCCTGCCTTAAGATCTCATAAGACTTCCCTGTCCCACCCCCACTCCCATCTGAAAGTAAAGATAGCCCTTGGAGTTACGGAGAAATGTCCAAAGGAAAATTGATAGCAACAGAGGAATTGCTGACACAAGATGACCAAGCAACCCTTCTGTCTTTCAACCCAGAAGTGTGACACTTTGGAAAATTCATTTGTCTTTAGAGTGGAGTCCAATTTACAGATGTGGACATTGAGGTTTATAAAGGAGAAAGATTACCAAGAGTTGAAGTGTGAACAAGCACCCACGCCAAGAAGAGACAGATGCCCTGAGAGGCTAACGCTGTGTTAAAAGTCTAACAGCCACTCGAGGTCTTGGAAACAAGAAAACTGGACCAATGTTCTGTGTCCTATGGGCACAGCCAGCCAGAGGGTTAATGTTTTGTTTTCTCACCAAATAAAGAAGCATCATGAGTGGGTGGATGCAATTCGGTTTAGTCGCTCAGTTGTGTCTGACTCTTTGCAACCCCATGGACTGTTGCTCCTCTGTCCATGTGGATTCTCCAGAGAAGAATACTGAAATGGATTGCCATACCTTCCTCCAGGGGGTCTTCCCAACCCAGGTATCCCACATTGCAGGCAGATACTTTACCATCTGAATCACTTGGGAAGCCTGTGTGGGTGGGGCAGGGCGAAGACTAAATCAGCTAAGGTCACTCCATGGTCTTTTGGCAATGGGAGACCCTTCTCCCTGCCTGAATTTCCCTGTTCCCTTCCCAGGACTGAATTGTAATCCAGCTGGAAGTCTGGCTTCTTGGAATCAAGACTGTAAAATGGAGGTCTTGGACTCATGATGGGGAGGATCAGCCATGTTCTTGAATCTTTGCAGTCCGAGTGGCTGGGGGAGAGAGCACATCTGCCCATGTGTACCAGGCTTGGCTGTATGCCCCACTGAGAAAGGATGAGTTTGGAGACTGCTTCCCCTTTCTCGGGCTCCACAGGAACCATCTCATGGTTTCCTTTTATGCAGCCCCCAGATAGCTCATCAGTAGGAAAGGTGGGCTAAGCATGTCTTGTTTGCTTCTGGTTAGGTTACATCTTGGAAGGAACAAAAGTCAATAGAGATCTGATGTCCAGCTTGCCCAAAACAACTCTGGAGGAAGTTTCAGAATGTGGCAGGAAAGTAGTCTTTACAGCTTTCATTGGATGAGGAGGAAGAAGGAAGTGAAGTGTCCTTGTTCTACCCCATCAGAAACCACAGTTTTCAGGGAAGAGGAGGTAGGCTGAGGTGGTCTGGGCTGGTTCCCTTGCTTCTCTCTGGTCTGTGTCCTGTCACATCACCAAAGAGGCTCTGCAGCCTAGGACAGAGAGAGATTCCTCCTGGACTAAGTCAAGGACATATAGAAGCTGTTCTCCGTGATTTCAAGAGCAAAACAAAAATGTGATAGAAAACATGGGCAGTGTGTCTCATAAACAGGAACAGAGGAAAAGCCTGAGGAGAGAGAATGGCGATTAGCTGTCTGGGTCTTGCCAATTATTACAAGCCCTGTTTATGTTTTCAGCAAGTGATTTTCCACTCCTGGAGGAGTGGTGCATGTGAGGGTTCCTGAGACAATCCCTTAGGCACCAGGAAATACACAGACCTAAACAGACCCAGCCTCGCCGCACTGGTGGGCTAGTGCCAGGACAGTGCTGACTCTGCTCTGGTGTGGATTTTCCCCTCCTTCCTGCTTGTTACTCCCTTCAGAGCTGGCCGTGAGGTGCTGGCTGAGGCCTCAGCCTCGCACATGGGTCTGAAATGGCACGGTCAGGCGCTGCTCCCTGTGGCTGTGGGAAGTTGTCCTCACATAAATCTTGAGAGACCCTTGTCTGGCTGAGTATTGTCTCAAACACTCTCAAACATGGGAGTATTGTCTCCTCTTCATAGAAGCCTCCCTTGATTCTCCACAGCACTTAAATCAATTACAATCATCTAACTATTCATGTGCTTATCCACTGGGCATCTTCCTCTCAACTGTATTATAAGCTCTTTGGAGGGGAGCTCTCTCAATCGACTTTACCACTTTAACTCAGGTGGCACTAGTGGTAAAGAACCTGTCTGCCGATGCAGGAGATGTAAGGGACACAGGTTTGACCCCTGGGTTGGGACGATTCCCTGGAGGAGAAAACTGCCACCCACTACAGTATTCTTGCCTAGAGAATGCCTTGGACAGAGGAACCTGGCAAGCTACTGTCCATAGCGTCTCAAAGAGTACAACATGACTTAAGCAACTTAGCATGCACTAGAACAGAGCCTGGTACACAGTAGATGCTCAACACCTACTTGTTGGATAAATGACTGAATGAATGAATGGCATCATCATCCAGAAAGACACTGGTAACTGGAAAGAAAGGATATAGGCCCTTTGCCCATGGGTATTAGCTCATACATGAATTACTATATGAGGTTGCTTAACAACAGTGAGTGGATGGGATGAGCAAAGGCAGAGGCATTCAAACCCCAGTCCTACCCACTTACCAACTTTGTGATGAGAAAGTTCTATGACCTCTGTTCTTCAATTTTCTTACCTGTTAAGTGGGGAGAGTAATTACAGCTCCCTCAATGACATGCTGACTATAAAGTGTTTAGCACAGTGCCTGGCACATAACAGGTGTGAAGTAAACATACTTCTTTCCTCATAGTTCTCATACTTGGCAACACAGAGGGGTAGCTGAGAGATTTCAGCCCAAGAGATGGGGCCTTCAGGGAGAGCCATCTTAGCGGGCACAGGTCAAGTGTGAATGAGGTCCAAATATGCGGGACTATGGCAAGAGGGCTCCCACCTGCCCCACCTTGCTAGAGGAGGAGCCAACTCCTTGAGAGAAACGGGACAAGAGAGGGACAGAGAACAGAGTCTGCGATCTCCAGGAGGCACACTCAGAAAGGTCGCACTAGCCTCATGTCCAAACGCAGAGCTTGACGTGGCCTCTGTCCCCGGGATCCCCATCACTCTCTTCCTCCTGCAGCCTCCTGCAGACCCAGGCATTCCCACCTGTCAGTCTCAGGAGAAAGAGAGAAGTGTTGGCAGAAGTGGAGAGAGCAGGTCTGAGGGCCAGGAGTGATAGGGGGCTGGACACGTGGCCATAGCTCCATCCTTTGAACATGCATGTTTCTCATCCTTAAAAGAGGGATGATATGGAAGCAACCTAAGTATCCAAGGAAGATGTGGCATATATACATGGGAGAATACTACTCAGCTATAAAAAAAAAAATGAAATTTTGCCATTTGCAACAACATGGATAGACTTGGGGGGCTTTCTTGATAGCTTGGTTGGTAAAGAATCTGCCTGCAATGCAGAAGACCCTGGTTCGATCCCTGAGTTGGGAAGATCCAGTAGAGAAGGGATAGGCTACCCACTCCAGTATTCTGGCCTGGAGAATTCTGTGGACTGTACTGTCTATGGGGTTGCAAAGAGATGGACATGACATGGGTGACTTTCAGACTTGGAGAGTACTCTGCTAAGTGAAATATGTCAGACAGAGAAAGACAAATACTGGATGATATTACTTAAAAATATAATAAACTAGTGAATATAATAAAAAAGAACAGACTCATAGATTTAGAGAACAAACTAGTGGTTACTACTGGGGAGAGGGGACAGGGAGGGGCAAGATAGGGGAAGGAGATAAGATATAGAAACTATTATGCATAAATTAAATAAGCTATTTGTATATTTTAGAAATTAATCCTTTGTCAGTCGCTTTGTTTGCAAACATTTATTTTTCCCACTCTGTGCATTGTCTTTTTTTGTTTGTTTATGGTTTTCTTTGCTGTGCAGAAGCTTTTAAGTTTAATTAGGTTCCATTTGTTTATTTTTTATTTTATTTTCAGTACTCTAGAAGGTGGATCAAAAAAAGATATTACTGCAATTTATGTCAAAGAGTGTTCTGCCTATGTTTTCCTAAGAGTTTAACGGTATTCGACCTTACATTTAGTTCTTTGATCCATGTCAGGTTTGTTTTTTTAATGTATGGTGTTAGAGAATGCTTTAATTTCATTTTTTTTAACATGTAGCTGTCCAGTTTTCCCAGCACCACTTAGACAATAGATTATTACTCAACATTAAAAAAGAATGAAACAATGTCATTTGCAGCACCATGGATGGACCTAGAGACTATCATACTAAGTGAAATAAATCAGACAGAGAAAGAGGAATACCATGAATCACTTAAATGTGAAGTCTAAAAAAAATGATACAAATGGACTTATTTACAAAGCAGAGATAGAACCACGGACCTAGAAAAACAAAGCTACAGTTACTGGTTGGGGGGAACGTTGGGGGAGGGATAAATTGGGAGATTGGGATTGATGTATACACACTACCATACATAAAATAGATAGCTAATGGAACCTTCCTGGTGGACCAATGGTTAAGAATCTGCCTTCCAATGCAGGGGATGCAAGGTTCAACCCTTGATCAGGGAACTAAGATCCCACATGCCGTGGGCAACTAAGCTCAAGTGCCACTACTAGAGAAGTCCGTGTGCCACAACTACTGAGCCTGCGCACTCTAAAGTCTGCTCCACAGCAAGAGAAGCCCTTGTGTCACAACTAGAGAAGTGTGCATGAAGACCCAGAGCAGCCAAAACTTTTAAAAGTAAAAAAAAAAAAAAATGAAGCAAATAAAATAAAATAACTAATAAGAACCTACCGTATATAGCACAGGGAGTGCTACTCAGTACTCTGTAGTGACCTATATGGGAAAAGACTCTTAAAAAGGAGTGGGTGTATGCAATATATGCATATGTACAGCTGATCCACATTGCTGCACAACAGAAATTAACACAACGTTGCAAATCAACTCCAACAAAAATTCTTTAAAAAAAAAAAAACTACGAAAATACATTGTACAACACAGGGAATACAGCCAATATTTTTATAATAACTGTAAGTGGAGTATCCCTGGAGAAAGAAATGGCAACCCACTCCAGTATTCTTGCCTGGGAAATCCCATGGACAGAGGAACCTAGTGGGCTACAGTCTATGGGGTCGCAAGAGTTGGACACGACCGAGTGACTAAACCACTACCACCACCATAAATGGAGTATAACCTTTAAAAATTGTGAACCACTATGTGGTACACCCCAAACTTAACACTGTTGTACACCAACTATACTTCAATAAAAAATAAATTAAAAATAGGGATGAGAGAGGCAGAGGCAGTGAAGACAACCTTCCACTCATCCACCCACTCAGGCCTTTGCTCCTGCAACAAATGTCTAGCCAGCCTTGCTATCTATAGGAAATATGCTGGAGCAGAATGGTGGGCAGAGCAGACACTGCCCACGGTCTGCAGAGTCCAGTAGGAAAGAGATCTCTGCAAGTGCTGAGTTCTGGGTTGGGGGTGGGGATGGGGCAGAGGTGGCAAGTCCAGATCCAAACTTCCCTGCTTTGCTTTTCTTCCATAACTTTAGTTTTCTGAGCCCACAGGCATCTTCCTCCCCGAGGAAGGAAAAAGAGCAAAAGCCCAGGGATCTGTGTCAGCACACTGGGGGCACCTGGGCCAGACCATCCACCCTGAGACCCAGAACCACTCGGCGAGGCTCTCTTGACAGGTTTGAGGGTATCTCCTGGAGGGCAAGCGCCCTGACCCACCTTCCAGGTGGGGCTAGCCGGAGCAGGGCTGCCTCCTAAGTGCTACACATACTGTCTCACGGGATCCTTACCCAGGGCCCATGGACCAGGCACTCCATACTCCAGTTTATAGATTAACAAACTGAGGCTGAGACAGGTTGAGAAACCTGGCCGAGATTTCACAACTACTCAGAGGTGAAGTCGAGACCTGAACCGACCAACCCAAGAGCCCAGGGACTTATTCTCCCTCTGCTCACTGCCCCCTGACTGGCCTTCCTGCGGCCCTGGCCAGCTTGCCGGAGGCGTTCTGGTCACCCTGCTCCCCCTCCCATGCAGCCACAGCCCCTACCCCAGGACAGCACATGGGCAGAGTCCTGGGGCCCCCAGAAGCAACCCCCTGGCAGGAATTTCCAGCCCTCTCCTCCCTTTTGGCAGCAATAATTGGGAGGGTTCCCCCCTGCCTCCCGGCCCCCTCCAGAGAAACAGGGAGCTGCCGAGCAGCTGGCAGACCCAGAACCAAACACCTGTGGCCAGATATTACAGCTGCATGTGTGAAATACGATCTGTCTACAGCGCCTGTCATATGCCAGGTCCAGTTGTTGTTCGGGGCAGATTGGAAGGGGATCCACTGAAGAGGCCCTTCCGGGGCAGAATTTCAAAGCACAGTCACCCACCCCTTCCCTTCTCCCACCCCCAGAATTTTACTTGCTCTTCTTCTTTGCACTAGGCATTTCCGGCTGGGTTTGCCCTTCACCAGCCCAAGCAGAGCAGGTACCATGTGGAATCGGCGCAATCTGGACGGTAATAAAGGGGCTCCATGCGCTCCCACAGCTTTTCATCTTCAAAGCAGTTGTTTGATTTCTCCTTCCAGAGGCTGCACATCTGGCTGGAACTGTGGATGCCAGGCTGACGGGTTACCTTCAAAGCTGGTCCTGGGAGACTCCAGAGGCGGCTGTAGTTTGGCTCAGCACCCACCTGGGGTGGTCGCCTCACCCTCATTCCTGAGGCTGCAGACACCCGCCACCCCAAAGTCCAGTCCTCTGCTTCATGGAGACCTGCTCACTTCTCGCCAGTCACTTTCAGGGCTTTGGTTGATGTTCACAACCAGCCTGAATACAAAAAAGAAGAAAGATAGGACATTTCACAAGTGCCAAAGAGGGTGGAGGGAGGAGGCAGAGAAGAGAAGAATGACGTGCTTCTGACTATTATTAATAACTCACAGAGTGCCTGTCACTGGTGGAGATGGCCTGGGGTGGGTGGGTAGCAGTTTTTACTCACAACCAACGCTGACAAATTTACCTGATAGAACATAAAGAGGAAGCAAAATCCAAAGTGGCAGCACATGCCTTAAATGCTATGAGCTCCGTGATGCTTCACACTCCTTCTGGGGCTGGCCTGGCTTTCATGGGACACGCTGATTGCATGCAACTGACACCTTTATCAAACCCAAATACTTTACTCTGATCATCTCGTTTATTCACTGTCAGTCAACTAGTATTTCCTAAGTCAGTCCTCACTGAAACCTTATACTGTAGTTTCTAATCTATCCCCAATCCACAGATGAAAAAAACTGAGGCTCAGTAAAGTACTTTGCAAAAGGGCATCTGGGTAGTAAGCGGTAGAGCAAGGTCTGGGCTTACGGCTGTCTGGGCTTCAAAGTGAATAAATAAAGCCGGACTCTGGGCAACTGCCTTCCCCATCCTCAAGTACCAGGCTTGGGGGAGGTGGGGAGTCAAGCGTGGATCTGACCTACTCCCAATGCACTGAAAGGAGAAACTGGAAATTCAGTTTCCAAAGTTCTTCCCACTTTGGTCTCTGTCTTCAACTTTCTTTCCAACTGGAAAAAAAAATATTGTTTTAATTCCAGAAATCATTTTCTGTGGATCAAAAATTAGTTGTTGCTCGGCCATGTTGAAAGATTCCACGGAGATTGTATGTGTATGCCCCGTGCTGCACACCACTCCAACATCAGCCTTGTCACCACTCAAGGTGGCACTTTCTTGGTTCTGCACAGAATGTAATTTTCACTTGGCCCTGAAAAATCAATATGGAAAGACTCTAATTCCCCAGATTTCGATTTTTCAATAAAAAAGTGAAAATGAAACTCTGCGGGATTGCAGCCAAAATGGTACCCCTGAGCCAACGGCAGTCTGGAGGGAAACTCGCCGAGGGTTTCAGAGCAAAGCACCAGTTTTTGACTTTGCTCTCCTCAGATGACATGGCAGCTGGGAAAGGAAGCAAATGGGGTTGATGAGTCTGTGTGAGGGTGAGCAGCACTCCTTCACAGGAAGATGCCTCACTCCAAAGAGATTTACTGCAGAATTCAGGCCATACTGGGGTGCTGTTGATGGGCAATGTGGTAACAGGCAAACAGCTGAACTTTGGACTTCAGGCATAAATGCATTAAAATCCTACCTCCATCATGTAAGAGCTTCTTTCCACTTAGCAGCTCTGATCATCCTATTCCTTTAACCCCAAAGAGGAAGAAGAGTCAGAGTTGCCGACTGGGTTCTTGGGGGGACGTGGAGACAGTACCTGTGAAAGCACCAGCATGATACCTGGCTCAGAGCAGACTTTCAGTAGGGTTGTTTGCCTTCGGCTGCCCTGGCCTCCTCTTTCTCTATAACTTTATAACTGGGGCTGAACAGCTGATACCCTTCAGTGTTGTCAGCGGAGGGCCACAGCCAACTATTGAGTTACCCAGTCTGGGACCTCCCAATGCACCCATGCCGATGACAGGCCTAAGAAAGATGTCACCACCCATCTCCAGAGACCCTCTAAAATGAGACCACCAGGGCTCCTTGCCTCCTCCAGCCGTGGCTGCTTGACACTGATCCAAGAAAAGGAGGAGCAGCCCACCCCGTGGTGTGTGGCCTGGTCCTGTAACATGAGCTGACCCCTGCGCCCGCTGGCTGTTCTGCCTGAGCCCAGGGCAGGTCGACCAGCAGAAGCTGGAGTCCTGGGCCTCTGGGGCACTGCCACATGATCCTGGGCGGGCCATGCAGCTTGAGTGCTTCTGACCCTCAGCTGTCCAAGAGGTTAATAATAGTGGGGCATGCTTGGATCCAGAACAGCAGGGTTTTGCAAAGAAAAGTCACCATAACAAGTGCAATAACAGGACACAATAAGAGGACATTTTTTTAAAAAGCCCACCTAACACTGAAATCTATTATTTCCAGGCTGTGCTCTTCTCCACATTCTGAAACAAAGCAAAGGAGATAGTAAAGGCCATCGTGATAACACCCACTTCTCCCCAGGAGGTACCTTCATATCCCCGCTGAAGATAGATCAGTCCTGGGCAGGGGCTCTTGTGCCAACCTCAGTAGCTTCCAGACCCATACCTGGAGGCTGTGGAGGGTGGAAGAGCAGAGGGAAGAATAGAAGAAGAGGCTAACTGCTTCACACACTGGGTTTTAGTGACTGGCCCGCCTGCCCCACCCCCAGGTCCATCAGGACTGTTCCCAGCAGAAGAGGTGTAACTCTCTGGGAACTGTGGTTATCAGAAAGTGAGGGGATGGAGCAAGAGCCAGGCATAAACAACTCAGGCCAGAAACAATAGAAAAGTATTCTGAATGTTTTTAGGAAATCAACATAAGTACAAAAGCCCTCCTCCAAACATGGTAGACGGACTAAACAGAGACTATTTGGTTGATGTTAAGAATGGGCTTGGGGAGCTTTTAAGACAGTGTTTGGGGGTGGGCATAGGGAGGGGGACTACTGACCCAGGGTGATAACAGATTTCCAGAGTGAAGATGCCATGGATGACTGATAGTTCACTGGGACAAGAGCTGCCTAGAATGTGCCCACAAAGTAGTTTATATATACAACTTATCTAATAACAAAGAGTCAGAAACAACCTAAATACATACAATGGAGAACTGGCTACATGCAATTAAATACTATTATTCCTTTCAGTTCAGTTCTGGCTCTCAGATGTGTCCTGGAGTCCGACAGCACACCAGGCCTCCCTGTCCATCACCAACTCCCGGAGCCAGCTCAAACTCATGTCCATCGAGTCAGTGATCCCATCCAACCATCTCATCCTCTGTCATCCCCTTCTCCTCCCGCCTTCAATCTTTCCCAGCATCAGGGTCTTTTCAAATGAGTCACTTCTTCGCATGAGGTGGCCAAAGTATTAGAATTTTAGCTTCAACATCAGTCTTTTCAATGCATAGTCAGGACTGATTTCCTTTAGGATGGACTGATTGGATCTCCTTGCAGTCCAAGGAACTCTCAAGAGTCTTCTCCAACACCAAAGTTCAAAATCATCAATTCTTTGGCACTCAGCTTTCTTTATAGTCCACTCTCACATCCATACATGACTACTGGAAAAACCATAGCTTTGACTAAATGGACTTTGTTGGCAAAGTAATATTTCTGCTTTTTTAATATGCTGTCTAGGCTGGTCATAACTTTTCTTCCAAGGAGCAAGCATCTTTCAATTTCATGGCTGCAATCACCATCTGCAGTGATTTTGGAGCCCAAAAAAATAAAGTCTGTCACTGTTTCCATTGTTTCCCCATCTATTTGCCATGAAGTGATGGAACCGGATGCCATAATCTTAGATTTTTGAATGCTGAGTCTTAAGCCAACTTTTTCACTCTCCTTTTTCACTTTCATCAAGAGGCTCTTTAGTTCTTCTGTGTTTTCTGCCATAAGGGTGGTGTCATCTGCATATCTGAGATTATTGATATTTCTCCCGGCAATCTTGAGTCCAGCTTGTGCTTCATCTAGCCCAGCGTTTCTCATGATGTACTCTGCATATAAGTTAAATAAGCAAGGTGACAATATACAGCCTTTACGTATTCCTTTCCCTATTTGGAACCAGTCTGTTGTTCCATGTCCAGTTCTAACTGTTGCTTCTTGATCTGCATACAGATTTCTCAGGAGGCAGGTCAGATTGTCTGTTATTTTCATCTATTGAAGAATTTTCCATATTTTGTTGTGATCCACACAGTCAAAGGCTTTGGCATAGTCAATAAAGCAGAAGTAGATGTTTTTCTGGAACTCTCTTGTTTTTTCTATGATCCAACGGATGCTGGCAATTTGATCTCTGGTTCCTCTGCCTTTTCTAAATCCAGCTTGAACATCTGGAAATTCATAGTTCATGTACTGTTGAAGCCTAGCTTGGAGAATTTGGGGCATTACTTTGCTAGCATGTGAGATGAGTGCAATTGTGTGGTAGTTTTAACATTCTTTGGCATTATTCCTTTAAATAATTCCTTTATAAATAAATTAAATAATGCATATAAATTTATATATATTTTATTATAAATTTATATAATTTATATAAACAAATTAAAGGAACACTATTCCTCTAAAGGCTATTAAATTGAATGTTATTATTTCTTTAGAGGCTATTAAAAGTGGTGTTAAACATTTACATACCTTGATATAAAAGAGTGTCCTCAAAATACAGTATTGGGTGAAGAAAGTAGCTTCTATAAAATGTATAATATAAGCCCATTTATGTAGAAGGAAATCCATGAATCAAGTGTGAAGTGAAAGTCACTCAGTTGTGTCTGACTCTTTGTGACCCCATGGACTGTAGCCTGCCATCCTCCTCTGTCCATGGAATTCTCCAGGCAAGAATACTGGAGTGGACACCCATTCCCTTCTCCAGGAGATCAAACCCGGGTCTCTTGCATTACAGGCAGATTCGTTATCATCTGGGCCACCAGGAAGGCCCCCACACATCAAATGGTATCCTGAAACACCATCACGAAAATATTACCTGTGGTGTTTATCAGAGGATGAGACCTTGAGTGACCATTTTTCTTTCTTCCTTGTTCACTTCTGTATTATTTGTTTTTCTTACACAGAGCATTTACTTAAAAAACAAAAGCACTATAAAAAAAATCCCTTTCTGTAAGAAATAAAGCTCACCTTTTCATCTTAGTTAAAATTTATGATTAAGCTGTGAGAAGGGCATTGAACATTCTCCTATTTTCCAGGACATACCATGATTAACAGAGTAAAGCTCTCTGACTTCCTAATATCATAAACATACTGGGGAGAAGAAACATAGAATAAGATGCCATCCAAACCTCTCTCGTGATTCTAACAAATCATCATTCTCAACCTTCTTGCAAAGAAAACTGACACATATCTCATAAGATCTATTTTTACATAGTCATTTCCTCCCTTTTTTCTTTAGCACTTTTCATTCAAACGTCTATGGGTATCCCCCACTGTGCAAGAATTTGCTTTTATGAAAGATCAATATTATCTGTTTTCCCCAACTGAAAGAAATCTGAAGAGGACTTTTGATTTTTATGAGAATAGTACTCAGCATATATTTTGCAGAGAGCCATTAGAAAGTCAGGGTACATCTGGAGCTGCAAGAGCGGCTCCCAAGCTCCTTCCCTGGGAACCACGCTCAGCATCTCAACATCCAGTCATCGGAGCTTTGAACTGTCTATGAGAGTCTGTACTTAATCTTGATGCATTTTGTGCATCCATTGGCAAGATGTCTCTTACAATAAATGCTTCTTCGATTTACAAGCCATTCTGGCTTTTGAAAGTTTTCACAGGAACGCTATAGTTTCAGAAAGGGGTGGCGGTGAGGAGGAACCTGTATTGAGCTTGTGCTATATGTAAGACCTTCTATCTGGAAGCCATCCCTTCATCTGCTTGCTGTGCTTTGCCACAAGCCCATTACTGAAAATAGTCACTGAGACCACAGTAGAAGGAGGAACCCATCTATCTGAGTTGTTTGGTTCCTGGAGCGAGTTGACCCTGGCTTTGGGGCACCTGAAGGTCTCATAATGAAGTGGGTTTGCAAAAGTGGCTCTTCCTCCATGCTCACATGCAAAGCTCAAGAGGCATGTAGTCCTGGCTCACTCAATATTCATTCATTCAGTATTTACTGAGTGCCTGCTGTGTGTCAGGAGGGAGCTAGATTCTGGGTCCACAGCAGTGAACAAAATAAAAGTCTCTGCCCTTTGGAAGCTTATATTCCAGTGGAAGAAGTCAGACCCTCAAACCACACACTTCAGGCTGTAGTAAGTGCCAAGCGGAAAGACCAAGCAGGGTGAAGGGGGCAGAGGGACTGTATTTTAGATGGGGTTCTCAGGAAAGTCCTCTCTAGTAAGATGAGCGGCCCAAGGGAAGTGAGATGAGAGCCATGAGGACACCTGAAGGAAGGGGCACAGGATGTGCCAAGGCCCTGTGGTAGAGCTGGCATAGCATATTCCATGAACTAGAAGCAAGTCGGTGCAGCTGGGATCCAGAAACCATGAGGAGCAGGAGGAACAGAGGTGAGTGAGGGTAGAGAGGTGAGGTTCTGCAGCTCCAGGGGCCACGGTCAGGACTAGGATTACATCTGAGAATGGAGAAGCTTGGAAGAGCTCAAGCAGAGTTCCATGAGCTAACATGGTAGAGGCTGAACTTTCCTTCTTTTCAGAAACAGAATAGAGAAAAGAAGATACCAAATAAACAAAAAGAGGCAGAGCTTTTAAGAAACAGAAATGAAAAAGTATGCCACCCAAAAGGACTGTGAACACTTCATAGGTTCCTTCCTCTGCATATTAACAATTAACGTCCTATGGATCTAATGTCTTTCCCTAAAAAGCTCATAAATAATAGTCAGTCAATGGTCTTGGATAACAGAACTCATCACAGGACTGCAATAGGAGCTTTGAGCAAAGCAGGGAGTCCCTTCAGGTCACAGAGGACTTGTCCCTGCTTTGCCAGAGTTGAGGGTATTCCCTTCCTTTCTCTGCATCCAAGGTACACCCTGGGCATGTGCAAAGGATAACAGGCTGCATCTTTCTCTTATGTAGGTCAAAACCCATAGTCTTGTCATGTTTTATCTTCAGTACTAAATTAATTTAAATATGGTAGTAATAAAAGTATTAATCAATGAAGTAAAGATAATATTGGGGGTTTCCTGGTGGCTTAGCACTAAAGAATCTGCCTGCAATATGCAAGATTCAGGAGACACGGTTTCAATCCCTGGGTCAGGAAGAGCCCCTGGAGGAGGGCACCCACTCCAGTATTCTTGCCTGGAGAATCTCATGGACAGAGGAGCCTGCTGGGCCACCGTCCATGGGGTCGCAGAGAGTCAGACACGACTTAGCAACTGAGCCACCACCAAGGTACTATCAATCTAAGTGCGTGCTAAGTAACTTCAGTCACATCTGATTCTTTGTGACCTTATGGACTGTAGCCCACCAGGCTTCTCTGTCCATGGGATTCTCCAGGCAAGAATACTGGAGTGGGTTGCCATGCCCTCCTCCAGGGGATCGTCCCCACCCAAGGATTAAACCCATGTCTCTTACATCTCCTGCATTGGCAGGCAGGATCTTTTACCATTAGTGACACAGCCAATGTCTTAGTCCTGATGGATACTCTGTAATTTCCAAGCCTTTAGAGTTCAGTTTTTCCTTTTTCCATCAGGACCCACTTTTATGTGTTACCCTTAAGGAGATGGTCCTTATTACATCCATTAGCTCAAAGGAAAGCTGGTACTTAAAATTCCCACTCATGGATCTCAGGGTAGGATAAGCATTATGGTGTGAGAGAGAGGAAGAGGAGAGGAGAGACGTAGATATTTTTAAAGAAGGTGGGAAGAGGCGGGAGGGAGAATGCTCTGGCAGGCACTAAAGGCAGGGCGCAGAGTGTGCAGAGTCGGCCTCCCGCCTCCAGCAGTGTACACGGAACACAGAGGAGAGCGGTTTGAGCCTGCTTCCCCATCTGAAGTCCTGCCACTGTTCATAGAACCACACTGTAAAGTCACTCTCAGAACAAAGCTCTTGCTGAAGGCGGCCCACGCCCTGGGGCTGGCCAGTTGTGTTCAAGGCGGGGTTTCCCGGCAGAGCCGCCCACGCCATGTGGGCTGCAGCTGTATCCAGGACCCCCACAGAGGGCCTCTCTGCCTCCAGCCCCGCTCCCCTCACTCGGGTCTCCTGTGCTTGGCCACTCTTGGCCCACGTCCACCCCAGCAGGCCGGTGTCAGGTCAGGAACCATCAGCGCGGGCAGGTGGGCTCAGCTCTCCAGGCTCCGCCTGTGGGGCTCGTCGCACAGCTGGGGACATGGTGGGGGATGGAAACCCAGCAAGAAGGTGGAAGGCGATGCGTCAGTCTTCTGGACACACAAACACAAAGAGCCCTTCACGCATGCACGATCCTGGCCTGGGGGACCACGGCTCTTTAACCTTCAGCCTTAGAAACACGTCCCACAATCATGAAATGAGCAGCTACAAGTCCCATTTGTTGTTGTTGTTGTTGTTTTTAAAGCGAGAATGATATTTGTTACATCTTGGTAAATGTGAAAACCTCTCTTTGTTCGCCTTGGTGGATGACCGTGCTCACTATGACAGGGTATCGGGAAATGGTCATTTGTTCGAGTCAACCTAAATCTAGCCAGTCTGCAAACTTAAAAACTTTCCTGCCCACCAGGATTATTTGGGAAGAGACCAGGGAGAGAAAGACCAACACCACACAGCTCTCTCCTTGAGGAGAGACCAACCCAAAGACCACATCCACACAGAGCTCTGTACCCTGCAAAGCGCGGTCGTCTATTTACTGTTCTCGAAACTTTTCCACCAGAGCATTTCTGCAGGATCGGAGGACAGTAAGCTGAGCGCCTGACATAACCCACCCCCGATGCTGACTTCTTAAAAGCCTGTGTTTCTCCCTTGAATTCATGCAAGCGTTTTTGTTATACTTCACAATATATTGTTGAGGTATAAAAATGTCCTTGGTGGTCTATCATGAAGCAAAATTAATGGTTCAAGAAAACGCTCCAGGTTTATCCTGTGACTCTCCACGTGCCCAAGCTTCACCTGTGGTACACTGGTAAAGGATCCGCCTGCCAGTGCAAGAGACCCAAGTTTAACCCCTGGGTGGGGAAGATCCTCTGGAGTAGGAAATAGCAACCCACTCCAGTATTCTTGCCTGGAGAATCCCATGGACAGAGGAGCCTGGCGGGCTACAGTCCATGGGGTCGCCAAGAGTCGGACACGACCGAGCAGCCAAGCACTTCATGTGCCCAGCGTGACTGTCCGGATTTCCAGGATGAGGGCCTCTCAGAGCAGCAAGCAGGTGGCAGTGGATTCAGATCTGGGCTCCACAGACTTTAGATTCTCTGCTAGTCTGAACTGCTGGTCAGGTGAGCTTAAAATGGACTTACCTGAAATGCGTCAGAATCCTTACACTAGAACTGCTTATGAAACAACTTGCAGGCTCTGAAAACTTCCGTTGCATCAGTAACTCCTCACCAATCCTCAGCGAGATCCTAGGGATATCCTAAACATGGCTTTGACCCCTTGGACTGGGATTTACACTTGTTGGCTTTTATTCTATTTTCTTCTATTTTCTTCGGGCTTTTTCCGGACCTGCAAAACCTGCTTGACCGCAGCCCTTCAGCCTCTGTGACCCAGATGAGCCACCTTCACTAAGAGCTGACACCACTGGCAGACAGGCACTTCAGTTTTCCTCACATTTACAGTCAACCCTTAGCACCACAGAGTGGGCTTCCCAAGGGACCTGAGGAAACGTCACCTGCAGTCTGTCTTCTGGTGCTACTCATCCTGTTTTGAGGCTATTCTCGTGGTAGGTAAAGAATAAGAGTTTATCCAAGCCCATAGAAACATTCTGGTACACTTTCCGTTTCTCATCTTGGATTGGACAGCAAGCTTTAATCGTTTAGGTTGAAAAAGACCAGCTCTGGCCATTTACACTGGAGAGTGGGTCATGCCAGTTATCGTGGGTTTTGGACAAATTTTATGCCAATGAACTGAACCTTAGGATGTTGTCTTAGGAGCGTCTTAGGGCAAGCACACTTCCCCTGTGAAAGGTAAAGCAGCTGTGACTGCCACCGAAACATACAGGACGACATCTGGTCTGTTCTTCACACTCTCCTATCTGACCTGTGGCCAAGGTCGTGCTATGTAAATTAAAGTCTGTTGTTGTTTAGTCGCTCTTTTGAAACCCCCTGGACGGGTGGTAGCCCACCAGGCTCCTCTGTCCATGAGATTCTCCAGGCAAGAATACTGGAATGGAATGCCATTTTCTCCTCCAGGAGCTCTTCCCAACTCAGGAATCAAACCCGTGTCTCCTGCATTTTTACCACTGAGCCACTAGGGATGCCTATAAATTAAAGTACTAAGACTTATTCAGAGTGCCCCTGACAAAAGGGTTTTGCCAGCAATGGAGAGAGTAAAGAAACTAAACAGAAATGTTGCAATCAGCATTTTTTTTTCATCAGGATGGTGATAACAGAACAATGAAGTCACACAGTGTCAGAAGCACAAAACTGCTGCTCCACACACACTTGAAATATTATTGAAACCTGGAATCAACTGGTCTGAAAAGAAAAAGAAAACGTAAATTTTTCCTTCATATTGGATTTTTAGGGCTGAAAATGTGCTGTTTGCTAAAACAAAACAAAACACCAGCTACTAAACTGCCAAATGACTTCAGGCAGGTCAGATTTTTTGGAAGAACTTTTCTTCAGATCAGTATCGTTTATGAGTGAAATTGGCTATGAGTATCAGAAAACACTGCTATAGCAGCTTAAAGAAATAGGACAAGGACAAGGTTCAGAGGTGGCAGTCCAGGGCAAGTGTGGTGACTCAGTGATGTGCCCAGAGACTGGATCCCATCTGTCTTTCTGCTTCTCACTCCATTCTTAACCTGGCCAGGCTTCTATACTCATCTGCTGACTGACACCTGAGCCTTTGACATCTGCCTCCTGGGAGTGAGGTGGGAATAAAGGGTAAAGGAGGCTTTCTCCTCGTAAATCTCAGACTTTTTATTTAAAAAGGACCCTCTCCCAAGGACGTCTTCCCACGTCTTCTCATTGGCCTGACTATGCTAAGTGGACTCCACCAGCTGCATGCCGAATCGCGGTGCTGTTGGTCAGCCGCAGCGCTACCTCAAAATGAAATTGGAGCTCACTAAGATAGGAAGTATGAGGAAGTCCTAAATGGTAGGCGAACAGTTAGAAGTATCTGCCACAGTGACTGAGACCTTGCAAGAAATTTTGGTACCTCTATATGAGTCAGGATCCATCCTACCAAAAATTGCAACAGATGAAATTTTATGCACCATTCTAATGGTGCACAGCAAAATCATCACCAGATGTTACCAGTAAGGCAGTTCATTCATCTGGCTCATGTTTGAACACAGGATTTTCCTTTATGGCTAAGTAAAGAAAGTGATCCCTTTCTCTCTCATTCACTCTTCTTTTTCTTCATGTTGACTATTAGACAAGCTACTTAAATTCCCTTTTTCCAATGGTTTGAACAGTTGACTATACCTCTCAGCACTTTCTAGAATTGTGCCCTGGCATTGCTTGTCATCCTCCTCCTTAAGGAGGTTCCTGCCCAGGACCAATTGACTCAGTAAATTTCTGAACAATGTCAATAGGTTAGGTTTAAAATGAAACATTCACATCTTTCACAGTCCTGTTGGCATCTACAAACACTATTTTACAAATTATTCAAAGTTCATAACTTGCTAATAGCTAGTGGTATTTTTTGAATATATGGCTTATTGCACAGTATTACTTATAAATCCAAGTAGCAAGATTTATACATGCTGGGTTACTTACTAAATAATACTTTTATACAGTCAAATTGCATTTTGACCTTCAGATCATTGGTTATGACCTTCAGATCATATATTAAAAAAAAAGCTCCTCTGTATAACCAGTCATTATTCTCTCTCAAACCTGGGATTCCACAGAGTTTTATTCTAAGTACACAAACTCCACAGGCAAGAAAAAACATGTCTATTAAAAGAAGGGGCCATGAAAACTGAGTTCTTTCTACCAAAACTAAAGAAGTCAGGTGGTTAAGAACACCTAGCAGGAAACACATTCCCCATCCTGTCTTAATATTCGCCCTCAACTAGTAGTTGTGATGTTTCTTCATTACATAAGAATGTGATTCACTCCTTCTTCGGGAATGGCCACCCTTTGCCAGGACAAATGTAAAAACCTTCACAAAGGCGTAAATTTAAGAGAACAGCGTATGACTGTCTCCTCGCTGCCCTAGAGCAGGGGAGGCAGCAGCACATGGTAAAAGCAAGCTTTGAGCCAGGGTGCTCTCGCTCCAGAGCCCATGTCTTCGCTACTGAGCACCTTGGAGCCCCACCCTGCAACACCACCGGCCAGAGGGGACCCTGTGGATTTCATACACTGATGGGGAGAACCCTCACCCCAGTTCTTAGGAAAAGGGGAAGAATTGTTTGAACTGGGAAGCCCGGGGCACCCAAGCCAGAGCAGTAAGAGTGTGCCCCACCCAGCAATGTGGAATTGCAGGAGAAATAGAGAAGAGCACAGCACAAACGCCAAGTGTAAAAAGGCCGATTGATGAAGCTGCTTTCTCATGTGCAAGCAGCAGAGCTATAAAAAGAACTTTTCAGCTTTTCAGTCAAACCTTTGTGGTATCTCCACCCCAGAAACAGCCTCAAAATTAAACTCTCAACTTCTTATTTAGGGGCCAGTTTTCACTTGACTGTGTCCTTATTTACCTCCTCTTGGGTCAGAATGACCCTGCCCCCAGCCCCCAGCCAAGCTCAGCTGGACAACCCAACATACACTCAGAGCTCAAGAAATCTCTTTTTGTAAAAAAGAAGCCCCATCACCAGCCTGTATTTCAGAAGCAGCAATCACATATCCAGCCAAAGTGAAATTAAGAAATTTGCATGTCATTTATTAATATCTTTCCTGTCTGTCAAGCAGCCTTCAAAAACATGTTTTCCTCCTTTAGAAAGAAACAGATCGGAATGAGTACAGTTACACAAAGGACCTTAGACCAGGCTACGTTTTCCCAGGCAGCAAGGGAGACAGTGGCCAACAATACATCCTCCTCCCCATCCTAACACCTAGAACATTCTTTCCTACTTACAGCCACTCGTATCTTGTCTTCAGAATGGTCTCCTCCCCAGCACAGGCTATCTTGAAGTCAAAAGGGTCATTTGAAATACTCTAAGAAAGCTAGATTAGGGACTTGTTGATTCATTAGGAGGGACAATGATATGGTGCTTCTGGAAAAAAAAATGTGCTTATGTTTCAGAGGTACATAGCAAAGCATTTGGGGAAGAAATATAATATTTCTAAGTCACTTTAAAATACTTCAGTAAAATTTTTTTAAATAGAAAATAAACATAGCAAAATGTTAACCAGTTTCATATCCAAATAAGAGTCGACTCATTAGGAAAGACCCTGATGCTGGGGAAAATTGAAGACAAAAGAAGTGGGCACTAGAGGATGAGATGGTTAGACAGCATCATCGACTCAGGACACGGATTTGAGAAAACTCCAGGATATAGTGAGCTGCAGTCCATGGGGTCACAAAGAGTCAGACACACCTTAGCAAGTGAACAGCAACAGTAAGGTGTCCCTTATATGTTTCTCTCCACTGTTTTGTATGTTTGAACATTTTCATGACAAAATTCCCCAAAACTCCCAGATGGAACTTGCCAGAAATCTCCTGGATCTCCCGCGTCAGTTCTCTCTTTCTCTGCCCCTCTTGGCCTCCCATGCTGCTGAGCCTCACTGTAGGCTCTGAGTCAGTGTTGCCAAGGAGCTGGATACTCACAACCAGAAGGGAGGTCAAGGGTGAATGTAACTGTAATACCATTCAGGACACTTTGTCCATGTGCCAGGCACCGTTTGAAGCACTTTATATGAATTACATCCCTGAATCCTCACAGTACCCTATGCAGAGGCTGAATTAGTGACTCTGACCCCATTTTACTGAGAAGGATACAGGCACCTAGAGGAGTTAGCATGGCCAAGGCCACTCAGCTAGTAAGTGGCACAGCCAGAATTTCAACCTAGGCAGTTACGTTATTAGGGTAAATTACTTATTTGATTATTTGGTCATGGGTGGGTGCATTCTCTCCTTACTTTCCCCAAAATGGGTTCAGATTATATAGTCTCTGAAAATCATTGGTTGATACATTCTTAAGTTGATTTTCCAAGTACTGGCTCATAGGAGATTGGCAGCAGACACTGGGAGGACATAAGAAGCTGATCATTACCTTGGGCAGGCAAGACTCCACCCCCCCCAAAATAAAAAGATCAGACAGGAGTCACTGAAGTCCATTTTGACCTCCTACCAAAGCCCACAGGTCAGAGTATCCAAGACTGAATGGCCCAGCCATTGGTTGGTGAAGGCCTATCCAGAAGCCCAAAGCTAAGGCCAGACTCCTCGGGTAGCTGGTGAAGTCCCTTCAATGGGAGAGTGTATTTGCTCTCACGTCATCTGCCTCCGGAAGAAGTCTGTATGAACATCAGAGTGAGCACCTGAAAGGCGGGCCCTGGACTCAAAGAAGGTGGTCACTCACTCCCTGGATCCTGAAGAGTGAAGTCCAGACTCTGGGCAGGAAGGACAGGCTCAAGGGTTCTCCCAGTAAGCTAAGACCTCATTTACCAGTGTCCGGGGAGCAAGAGAGAGATTTCCAAGGAGGGGGTTCTTGATAGAAGGCCATGGCTTCTGACAGCGACAAAGCACAACACAGACAGGTCAGAGGACCACCTTCCTTGGGTTTGCTAGGGAGCTCCCCTGGCTGAAACACCCATCTTCTCTGGCCACACAACTGGTCTACCACCTTCTGTGTGACCTCACAACCCGGGAAGTGGGGGGAATTTGATTGCATTAGCCTGCCTGCCCAGCAGTTCTAACTCCTGTGCCTTGTGTCTCACAGAAGTACTCAGCAGCCTTCAAGTGGTTTAAAGCACATATTTCTGTTGCTTTTTCATGAGTATTTCAAATCACTGGTAATCAGAAAAATGCAAATTAAAGCAACAATGTAACAGCCTTTTTCCACTCTCAGGTTTGAAAAAGTTTAAAAGCATAACAGCCAGTGTTTGTATATGTTGAGTTACTCCTTTGTCCTACCTCAAGCCCTAAACAATGCCTGAGCTGGAGAAATAGAAGAACTAGTCCATAGTTACAGTGTTTTGAGTAATAATCATGTCCTCAGCATCAATCAGGGCTGTGAGGACTTTGGAATAGAAAACTGTCTGATTGTCTGATTGATGCACTTATTAACTCATTCATTCAGGAGATATGTGTTGAATATCTAAGAAGCACAAAGAGTAAGCAAGGAAAGTAAAAACATCTAATGCTGAGTGTGGGGAACTCTGAGCCAGGTTGTTGATGAATTATTCTGTGAGGTTGAGCAACAAGGTTCCCTTTTCACAGATGGTAAATCAGTCACTGATAGTCATCCAGCTTATGAAAACTTTGCTAGAGGCTCTGTGAGAAAGATGCAGAATGCCCCCTGCCCTTTTGGGGCTTCCCCAAATTGGAAGGGGACACAGAATTAGCACTCAGACAACCCCAACACAAACACACAGAGTCCTGAACCTGGGCTCATTCAGGCCATGCAGACCCTAGGGAATTCGAGAAGAGAGGATTTGGGTGCACGTGAAGCTATGCTCCAAGGGCTTCTCTGAGAAATATTGGAACTGAATCTTTTAGGATGGGTCACATTAACAAACAGATGCAGGCAGGAAAGTGAGATAAGCAGAATACTCTAGAGGGAGAGGTTTGCTTGGGCACATCAGTGAAAAATAAAGGCCAAGGTATTCTCAGGAAAAATTGCCACTAAAGAAAAAATAAATAAACAAACAAGCCCAAACACAAATTTACATGGCCTTTCAAAAATTCAGGTGGAATGAAACTGGTTCTAGTTCACGAAAGAGATACAAAAAAGACCCTGAGGAGACACAGCTAGGAAGGGTGTCCACCAGACTTGAGGATGTGAGTCCTGGGTTAGAAAATGAGTTCAGGATGCAGTAGAGCTGGGGGATAGTCTAATAGTTTTTCCAGTGGCCGGGAATGCTTTGAGGGGAAGAGATTGTACCAAGTAAAGAGAAGATGGACAGAATTCTACATGCTTGTTACCAAGTGCGGCCAAAGGAATGATGGAGATGGAAGCTGGAGAGGGAAGCGGCTCCCTAAAGCTGGCATTTTTACTCCCTCCTGTGCACAGTGCATTTCCAGATGTTCAAGCTGGTTTTAGGAAAAGCAGAGGAACCAGAGATCAAATTGCCAAATCCTTTGGATCATAGAAAAAGCAAGAGAGTTCCAGAAAAACATCTACTTCTGCTTTATTGACTATGCCAAAGCCTTTGACTATGTGGATCATAACAAAATGTGGAAAATTCTTCAAGAGATGGGAATACCAGACCATCTGACCTGCCTCCTGAGAAATCTTTATGCAGATCAAGAAACAACAGTTAGAACTGGATGTGGAACAACAGACTGGTTCCAAATAGGGAAAGGGGTACGTCAAAGCTGTGTATTGTTACCCTGCTTATTTAACTTATATGCAGAGTACATCATGAGAAATGCTGCACTGGATGAAATACAAGCTGGAATCAAGATTGCTGGGAGAAATATCAATAATCTCAGATATGCAGATGACACCACCCTTATGGCAGAAAGTGAAGAACTAAAGAGCCTCTTGATGAAAGTGAAAGAGGAGAGTGAAAAAGTTGGCTTAAAACTCAACATTCAGAAAACTAAAGTCATGACATCCAGTCCCATCACTTCATGGCAAATAGATGGGAAAACAGTGAGAGATTTTATTTTGGGGGGGGCTCCAAAATCACTGCAGGTGGTGACTGCATCTATGAAATTGAAGGATGCCTGCTCCTTGGAAGAAAAGTTATGACCAGCCTAGACAGTGTACTAAATAGTAAAAACATTACTTTGCCAACAAAGGTCCATCTAGCCAAAGCTATGGTTTTTCCAGTAGCCATGTATGGATATGAGAGTTGGACTATAAAGAAAGCTGTGTGTCAAAGAATTGATACTTTTGAACTGTGGTGTTGGAGAAGACTCTTGAGAGTCCCTTGGACTGCAAGGAGGTCCAACCAGTCCATCCTAAAGGAAATCAGTCCTGAATACTCATTGGAAGGACTGATGCTGAAGCTGAAACTCCAAAACTTTGGCCACCTGATGCAAAGAACTGACTCATTTGAAAAGACCCTGATGCTGGGAAAGATTGAAGGCAGGAGTAGAAGGGGAAGACAGAGGATTAGATGGTTGGATGGCATCACAGACTCAATGAACATGAGTTTAAGTAAACTCCAGGCGTTGGTGATGGATAGGGAGGCCTGGCATGCTGCAGTCCATGGGGTCGCAAAGAGTTGGACACAAATGAGCAACTGAACTGAACTGTACACGGCATCCTGCCTGTTCCAGGTGAGGTGCTCAACAACTGTGTAGAATGAATAAAAGAAAAATTAACCCAGGCCAGAAACCCAAATGTTTGTTGCGAGTGAGCACAGGCCCAGTACTAAAAATAGCCAGAGGGAATAAAGTGATCTCTCTAAGAGAATCATGAGCTCAAATCCCCTGAGTCCTGTTTGCTTGTGCACAGGAAGAGGTTATTTACAAGAGGAGCCACGAGAACCTGAGAGAATGAGTGTGGGTGCCAGAACCTTCTTCCTAATGTGATCAAGACCAGTAACTACATATTGAGAATTCTAAATTTGTCCAGGATGCCACATTTCACTAAAGCCTCAGAGTGTGTCCAATTATCTCAAGAAAAGGGTGTCATGAAATTCTCAATACTGGAGGTCACGTTAATTCACATTCATCATATGTGAATGGAATGCAGGTGCTGACCACGCAGCATCTTGAGGGAAACTATCAAACAGAACTGAATAAAGGTTAGAGAATAATAACAGCTACTGTGATTTAAGCACTTAGCATGCTCTGGGCAGAGAGCTAGGTGCTTTAACATCCAGTGTCAATGCTTCCTCTGTTCCAGGTATTCAGGAAAAAACATGCTCTGATGCCTCATTTCTTACACATTTTCTCATCTAATCTTCACAATGATTCTATTGCCAACCCCTATCTTATAGTTGAAGAGGTTGAATTGTGTAATTTGCCCAATATCATGCATCTGTAAGCGGCAAAAAGGATTCAAACTCAGTGAGTCTGATTCTGGAAACCGTGTCCTTACCCCACACTCTAGGACTTGGAAGGATTCTGCATGCAAAGGCATCTCTCGAGTTCTCAGGACTGTGGCCACCTGAGAGGATGCATGCAGGGAAATGAC
The DNA here is from genome assembly GCA_007570785.1 of Antilocapra americana. Taxonomy (NCBI): domain Eukaryota; kingdom Metazoa; phylum Chordata; class Mammalia; order Artiodactyla; family Antilocapridae; genus Antilocapra; species Antilocapra americana. Next base: position 3,690,817 of record ML663559.1, read on the forward strand.
CTGTTTGGGAGAACCATCCCTAAAAGGACAGAGTAGCCGGGAGACGCAGGGAAGTCTGCTCCCCATCACTTTGCATTACAGCCTGTGTCGCATTCCAGTGATGTGTTTCCAAGGCCTCATGGCCTCAAGACAGGCAGCAGGAAGCAATTCCAGTTTCTGGCCCAGACCTCGAGTCCTCTAAACCTTTCTATCTAACTACACTTCCACTGGCTTTCATTTCTGCAACCCTTCTTACAGAAATACTCTATTGAAAGTAAGTAAGTGAGAGGGGAACTGATTGAGCTGACTGAGAATTTACTTAATTTCTACATCCAATTCCTATGACTAATGTGCTGGGGAAAGGGCAAAGTCTGTCTAGGTATGATTGTGTTTTGCATAAACTTTTATGCATGAAGTGGCTCTATTTGCAACTAGATCGGATCCAAATTTGAGAATCATTCTAATGACTGACTGCAGTAAAGATCTGTTTTGAAGAGAGAGAGAGAGAGAGAAATCACGCCAGCTTTAGCCTGCATTATAAGAGCCCTGGAGTGGACATTCCTGCTTTGAAGCTTTCTCCTCTGTCAAAGCCGCTGAAGGCACCACAGACATGGACCACCCAGGAACTCTGGGAGCACAAGGAGTGCCTGGTTCAAAAGGTGAGCAGAATGAGCATCACCTCCTTCACTCAGTCTGCTTCTGACCTTGAACTGAAATCTTTTGTTTGCATCCCTGATTGGGACACCAGTGTGGTGCCCAGGCCTGCCACCTTCCTTGTGGTATTAACCCAGGCAGGCTGGTTGCCTGCTCTAGCCATGCTGCCATGAGCAGAAGTCCTTTTTGGAAGGCTCCTTCAAAGCCATTCCCCTGCCTTTCTCCTCTGGCCCAGCTGTTTCCAAACACAATGTACGTGAGACTCACAGAGGAACTTGCTGAACTGCAGGCTCTGATTCAGTAGGGCGGGGATGGATCTTGAGAGTTTGCATTTCTAACAAGCTCCTAGGGTTGGTTTTTGGAACAATTAAAGGTTAATCAGTGTCAAGAATGATGACCAAAGCAGATGAGACAGCCACTGGCCACTACTATTTTTGTCTTCCCAGAGCATGTGCTTTGCCTACTTTTTAAAATTTTTTTCCTGGTAACAAATCTTTCCCTCCTATCCATAGTTATGGACATGCGGCCTCAGTCTGGGACAAAGAGAGTCCTGCCTGGGATTGATATGAGAACAATGGTGGAAATGGGGAAGTGAGGATTAGCGGGAGGCAGGCCATCCTTTCCTAGAGGTTACTAAACCGGGATGACTTAGTCTTGGGGTAGCCATCCTGCTTGGCACATACAGGAAGTCAACTGCAATGATAGAAAAGGAGGTGAACTTACAGAGAGAACTGGAAGAGGCAGAAATTTGATGATACCATTTAAACCCCTAAACCCAGACCTGATACTGATTTGCTCCAGCCTTTCCAGTTATGGGAACCAATAAATTTGCTTTTTTCACTTAAATTGAGTTAATCCCTGTCACTTACAAACAGAAGTGGATAAGGCAATTGGGGTCAAAAACAAAGTATACAGTGAAGATGGTTTCGTGGAGTGATGTCAAAAACAGTTCCTAACGGCCAGTTCCTGAAATATCTGAGCAATGGTGATTTCTCTGGAGTAATTGCTTCGCCTCCCTTGGCCACTAGGAAAAGGATAGCCCTCATTCAGAATTTTTTTTTAAATATATAATCTTATTTATTTATTCATTCGTTCTTGGCTGTGCTGGGTCTTGGTTGTTGTGCAGGCTTTTCTCTAGTTGCAGCGAGTAGGGGCTCCTCTCTAGCTGTGGTACGCAGGCTTCTCATTGCAGTGGCTTCTCTTGTTGTGGAGCACAAACTCTAGGCCATGCAGGCTTAGGTAGCTGCAGCATATGGGCATGGTTGAATTGTGGCTCCAAGATCCTAGACCACAGGCTCAATAGTTGTGGCACACTGGGTTAGTGGCACCACAGCATGTGGGATCTTCCTGGATCAGGGCTCAAACCCATGTCTCCTGCATTGGCAGGTGGATCCTTTACCACTGAGCCACCAGGGAAGCCCTGGAATGTTCTTAAATGATCTTATAACTAACTTCATTGCAACATCTCTTGTGAACCCCAAATTCTCTGGAATGAAGTGAAGTTAAACCATTACTTAAACCATCTTTGTACCTGGATAGCAGAGACCAGGGAAGAGGATACTGCCAACAGAGCCTTGAAAATGTGATCAAGCCTGGCTTTCCTAAGGGCCTGATCTCCAAGGACAGATAATACTATAAAAGAACCCCGAAATCCCTCCCCAGGGAATGTTTGGATCGTACCTTTCATGATGGTATTAAAACATTTTGTAGAAGCTCCACATGGGCAGACGTTTCTTCCTGGATTTTTAGTTATATAGGAAAGCTTAGTTAACACAAGATCTTGATTCAAAACCAGATCCATAAATGGCTTCATTTCCAGTTATAGCCCTTGATGTCATGTCTCAAAGAGTCATCATTCCAGCCCTTTAGGGACTTACTGAGACCTCGGTATCAGAGCTAACATGCAGATCTGTGAAAAGCAAGGCGCGTGCATGCAAATTAGATTGAGACTTATGTATGTGAGTTGTTGGAAGATTAGCAAGTCTGTGGTCAGTAGAGAGGGAAGAGGAGGTTCCTGCTTTTCTCTGTGACTTCCTTATTTCAGGTAACAGCAGTGCCACCCTTCTGAGCATCCATGGTCAAAACCTCAGAGTCTCTTGACTGCTTTTTCCCCTTTTCATTTTCTTCTTCATTGCCTGCAAGAGACTGACCCTATCTCAATGTCTGCTACTCTATTTTCCCTTTTCTCCATTCATTATTTCAGCCTGAGTCATTGTGTCAATGGCCTTGTAGATGATCTTCTCAAATCTATCTTTCACATTCCTACCTGATCTAGTCAAAAAGTTTGAGGACTTAACATTATTGCCTCACCCCTGTGGCAAATTGTATTTTCCAAAGAGTCTATAACAATGGCTCCCATTTCACGTGTTCTTACAATGTGAGCTTGACGCTCCTCCCATTGAGAGGTGGAGTGTGTCTCCTCCTCTTGAACTTGGAGGGGCTTGAGGCTCACAGCAGTGTGATATGATGTGACTCCCAAGGTTGGGACCAGAAAAGTATTACAGTTTTTGCCTGATTCTCCCAGGAAACTTGCGTTCAGACCCTTGGTTGCCGTACAATAAAGGCCACTGCTTCCCAGGTAGCACTAGCGGTAAAGAACTTCTGCCAATGGAGGAGACATGAGTCACAGATTTGATCCCTTGGTCGAGAACATTTCCTGGAGGAGGAAATGGCAACCCGCTCCAGTACTATTGCCTGGAGAATCCCATGGACAGAGGAGCCTGGCAGGTCGCAAAGAGTTGGACACGACTGAAGTGCCACAGCGAGGAAGCCCAAGCCCCATGGAGCTGCCATGTGTAAGTGCTCATAACGTGAGGGCTCACTGGACAGGGAACATGAGTGAAGATAACCTACACAGGATTTCTCCTCCCAGCCTTGAGTTCTCCCAGCCGAGGTCACAGCATCATGGAGCTATGCTCTTTTTGAATTCCTGACCTACAGAATCTATGAGCACTGTGAAATGATTGTTTCAAACTGTAAGGTTGGGGGTGGTGGCAGTGGGGGGGTGCAGAGCGTAATTTGTTATAGCCAATAGATAACCAATATTTTATTTTGAAATTCCTTAATCTGCACATAAAACCTGTATCAATCATCTGGCTCCAACTTTCAAGAATCTACTTGCAAGAGGTGAGATTTCAGGAACTGTCAGAGAGGAAAAGAGGAGGAGGAATCTGGGAATCTCTATGCATTTTTTTTTTTTTTTTTTTTTAGTACCTACACATCACAGCCCTTATCATATCCAAATCTTCACCATCATGGTCATGAGGTAGGTATGAGTTATCTTCCTTAAGAGATGTAGATATTGAAGCTCAGAGTGGAAACATAAGTTTCTCTGATCTCCTGGATATCAGTGGCAAAATAGGTATTCAAACCCAGGACTGGATGGCACGAAAGCCCTGACAGTTCTCACATGCTTCCCAAAGAACTGAACCTAATAAGAGAAGACACAGATGAGCACTTGGCACAGCTTTGAGCTCCTACCTTTCTCAGGACATTACTGAAATAACTTCCCTCTTTGGAGTAAAGAAAAACAAAGCAGTCTGGTTTAGCCAGAGAAAGCCCCCAGCAACAATGTCAAACAAGCCAGGAGTAATTTGTTCCTATTCTTCTCCATGTGACTGCCGGAGGTTATCCTGGTTTTTATTAGCCAAACTTCCCCTTTTCAAAAGATAATTCTTTGAAATCTTCTGGGAAATTAACATGGCTCAATCTGGCTCTGGGCTGGCCACCACATGCTCTCAGAATTAAGAGAACCTGGGTTTTTAACCCCTTGTAGTCACATACATACACACACAAAATTGAGTGCACCTCTATATGGTGTTAACAGGCTCTAAAGAGACAGTTTACATTGAACCAGCTGTTATGTTCAGCTTTATCCTAGGAAAAAAAAAATGATCTATATTTTTTCCAATTAAAGAGTTCTATCCCATGTACCAATTTAGTTATAATTCAAACTCACTAGAAATTTTTTATTTAAAAAATCTTATGAACCAATTAATATACAAGCTAGATCATTTAAATATGCAATTTTTCAAATATTCTTTAAGCAAAATTCATTAGCAGCAAGTAATATAAAATAACTATAGCAGAAAATTTTAATTCCAATTCCCCATATCCTAGTTATTTACATTTTAAAAAGTTTATAGTGTTTCTTTATTTTTATTTTCTAACTGGGAATTTTTGAGATTTTTTTTTTTTTACCTTCTCTTTCTATCCAATTTTCTTTTCTTTTCTTTTTTTTTTATTGTTTTTGCCATACAATGACATGATATCACCATGGGTTTACATATGCTTCCCCTCCAGAACCCCCCTCCCTCCTCCCTTCCCCCCGGGAAATCTTGCTGCACCAACCCCTAGCATCAATCCTGGGCTGGCGATTGATTAGACATACGACAATCAACATGTTTCAATGCCCTTCTCCTATATCATCCCACCCTCACCCTCATCCACAAAGTCCACGAGTCTATTCTATACATCTGCGTTCCCTTTGCTGTCTCGCATGTTGGGTTCTTGTTACCATCTTTCTAAATTCCATATATATGTGTTAATATACTGTATTGTTGTTTTTGCTTCTGGCTTACTTCACTCTGGATAACGGGCTCCAGCTTCGTCCATCTGAGTAGAATTGCTTCAAATGAATTTTTTTTTATATAAGAAATATAAAAAAGTGACACTATGTAGGCAACTAATGGCTTATTCTTTTAATATTTCCATATCTATGTTTCTGGCCATTAAAAAATTGTTTTTCTCTGGGAAGTTTGGTAGAGTAGAGCAAGGTAGAGAAGAAGCTTGTCCTACATACCTCTCTCACCTCCATGACCACCCCTGCAGGGAAGGTTTAAGGCCTTTGCAGCTGACATCTCCTTTTCCAGGCAAAGTTCCCTGAGAGATAGTACAGAAAAGCCATTGGGAGCTGAGAGTAGAAGGAGTCTTCTGCTATCACCCAGGTCCAGCATCAAGGCCATATCCAGAATTATGCAACTGAAAGGGGGACATTGACTCGAGGAAGAATACGGAGTAATTCAATCAGGATAGAACCCCGATCAAGTCAATTTAGTGAGTTCATGCTGTGTCTCACATCCCCTTTGCTGCAAAGGCATAGTAATGTCATATAAGAAACAAAATAGAAGCAAAATAATTGGCCTCTTGCTAATGGTCAAAAATCTGCCTGCTAATGCAGGAGACGTTAGAGACGCAGGTTTGATCCTTGAGTTGGGAAAATCCCCTGGAGAAGGAAATGGCAATTCTCCCCAGTATTCTAGCCTGGGAAATTCCATGGACAGAGGAGCCTGGCGGGCTTAAAGTCCATGGGGTCGCAAAGAGTCGGACATGACTGAGTTTCTGAGCACAGTAGAAACAAAACCAGGAAGAGATAGATAATATTAATAGACCCATCACAAGCACGGAAATTGAAACCGTAATCAGAAATCTTCCAAAAAACAAAAGCCCAGGACCAGATGGCTTCACAGCTGAATTCTACCAAAAATTTAGAGAAGAGCTAACACCTATTCTACTCAAACTCTTCCAGAAAATTGCAGAGGAAGGTAAACTTCCAAACTCATTCTACGAGGCCACCATCACCCTAATTCCAAAACCCGACAAAGATGCCACAAAAAAAGAAAACTAAAGGCCAATATCACTGCTGAACTTAGATGCAAAAATCCTTAACAAAATTCTAGCAAATAGAATCCAACAACACATTAAAAAAATCATACATCATGATCAAGTAGGCTTTATCCCAGGGATGCAAGGATTCTTCAATATTCGCAAATCAATCAATGTAATACACCACATTAACAAATTGAAAAATAAAAATCACATGATTATCTCAATAGATGCAGAGAAAGCCTTTGACAAAATTCAACAACCATTTATGATAAAAAAAAAACCCTCCAAAAAGCAGGAATAGAAGGAACATACCTCAACATAATAAAAGCTATATATGACAAACCCACAACAAACATTATCCTCAATGGTGAAAAACTGAAAGCATTCCCCCTGAAGTCAGGAACAAGACAAGGGTGCCCACTCTCACCACTACTTTTCAACATAGTTTTGGAAGTCTTGGCCACAGCAATCAGAGCAGATAAAGAAATCAAAGGAATCCAGATTGGAAAAGAAGAAGTAAAACTCTCTCTGTTTGCAGATGACATGATCCTCTATATTGAAAACCCTAAAGACTCTACTAGAAAATTACTAGAGCTAATCAGTGAATATAGCAAAGTTTCAGGATACAAAATCAACACACAGAAATCCCTGGCATTCCTATATACTAACAATGAGAAAACAGAAAGAGAAATTAAGCAAACAATTTCATTTACCATCGAAACAAAAAGAATAAAATACTTAGGAGTATTTCTACCTAAAGAAACAAAAGACTTGTATATAGAAAACTATAAAACACTGATGAAAGAAATCAAAGAGGACACAAACAGATGGAGAAATGTGCCATGTTCGTGGACTGGAAGAATCAATATAGTGAAAATGAGTATACTACCCAAAGCAATCTATAGATTCAATGCAATTCCTATCAAGCTACCAGAGGTCTTTTTCAGAGAATTAGAACAAATAATTTCACAATTTGTATGGGAGAATGGCATTGAAACATTTTAATTATCATATGTGTAATCAATCACCAGCCCAGGATTGATGCTTGGGGCTGGTGCATCGAGATTTCCCGGGGGGAGGGAGGAGGGAGGGAGGAGGGAGGGGTGTTCTGAAGGGGGAGCATATGTAAACCCATGGCGATATCATGTCATTGTATGGCAAAACTAATAAAAAATAAATTAATTTTAAAAAAAAGGTGGTGAGCAGCAGCTGAAACCACAGGCCTGCAGGTAGCAATGATCTAGAATTTCTCTCCTGCAGATTGAGGGGATTATTAGTGCTCCATGTGAGAGGGGAACTAGTCATTTTCATTGAGAAAAGCAAGAGCTGGATGAAAGAAATCTGAAAAATTAAGCTGCTGACAAGATAGTGTTTGGGGCTTTGGCTAAGGAAGACAGAAAAAGGCTTTACAACAAAGAACCTCAATCAAACTTAGTAACTGTTAACATGATATTCCCAATATTACAATGAAAAGAAAGCCTTGAAATAGTGGAAATGGCTAAGGATTAGTGGCAGGACCACAACAGCTCTGAACAACTGTAAGGTCACTATGGGTGTGTGTGTGTGCAAATTCAGTCATCTCTGACTCTTTGTGACCCCATGGACTGTAGGCCCACCAGGCTCCTCTGCCCAGGGGATTTCCCAGGCAAGAATACTAGAGTGGGTTGCCATTTCCCCCTCCAGAGGATCTTCCAGATTCAGGGATAAAACCCTCATCTCCTGCATTGCAGGTGCATTCTTTACCACTGAGCCACCTGGGAAGCCCCAAAATCGCTATAGGAAGAGGAAAATATGGGGAGGGATACGGTGGAGAGAGAAAGAAAAAACGTAAGCAAAAAATTTCCCACTCACAATAAGTACACAAACCCAAATCACAAGCCAAAGGAGAAATCCAATGAGAATGAAATCAGGATACAAATGTGAATTCATATATTATTAAATCAAAGCTATGAAATTGCCTAGAAAAGACTTCTTTAAATTTAAATATATATGTTTATAATGCAAAAAGACATAAATTAAATAATAATTTTCATTTTAAAAGACCAGGGATATGTCAAAAGGGAAGAAACAAATGAAGAACAGGAATGTATGAAAAAGAGTCAACTTTCTAAGGCTCAGGATCAAAAAAAATTACTTTAAAAAACTCATTATATAAGATCAACTCTAGACTGAATACTACAGAAAAGATGTTAATTAGAAAGCAATATTGAGTCATTTACCTATAACACAGAGAAAAAGTATATGTACACATAAAATAAAGAAAGACTACTACCATAAAGTCTCAAAAAATGTGAAGGCATAGAAGTCATATAAAGTATATTCTCTAACTGTAGTAAAATTAAACTAACCATCAATACATAAAACTAGAAATCTCTGCAGACATTTAGCAGTTAAGTAATAAACTGCTATACTATTTGAGTCAAAGAAGAAATCTTAGTAGAAATTAGAAAGTATTTTGAAATTATGATGAATACCATATGGAAAGCTGCTAAAGTTGTGTTTAAAAAAAAAATTATAGCCCTAAAAGTATTTATTAGGAAAGAATAAAAGGCTGAAAATCAATGTTCTTAGAATTAATCTTAAGAAGTTAAGAAAAAGAGCAGCAAATTAAATCCAAAGAAAGCAAAAAGAAGAAATTAAAAACAGAAAAATAGGAGTTAAAAAACCAGAAGCAAATATGTAGAAGAGAAACAACATGGCCAAAGTTGGTTATTTAAAGAGTAATAAAATTAATAAATTCATAGTAAGACTAACCAAGGGGGAGAAAAGAGAGAAGGCATAAATAAAAACATTAGGAATGAAAAAGAGGACTTAAGTATATATGCTCACATATTTAAAAGACAATAGAATAATATTATGAGCAACTTTATGATAACCAGAAAATTAGATTAAATGACAATTTACAAATCATTTACTAAATGGACACAAAAATAGAGAAAATCTAGTCTTGTATCTACTAAACTGAATCCCAAATTTAAAACCTTCTCTCTTCTTCAAGGGTAAATTCTTTATAAAATTTAAAGAATAGATAGTATCAATTGTTTACAACTCTTTCAGGGAGTGGGAAAATAAAGAGAATACTTCCCAACTTTTTAAAACTGAGCAAGAAGATAATTACAGGCTCAAGTTCTCTCATAAATACATTTTTTAAGCCGATAAAATCCAATGACATATGTATAATGAAGACAAAATGTCATATTGTATTGGTTTATTCCAAGAATGTAAGGTTAGTTTAACATTCACACATAGGAATAGTCATGCATCAGTGCTTAATTTCTGAACTTGATTAATGAACTTCAGTTATATAAGAGAATGTCTTTGTTCTTAATAAATATACAGTTCAAGTATTTAGGAGTAAAGTTTCACAGTATCTCCAATCTAATCTAGAATGGTTCAGAAAAATAAGTAACATATACGTACATACGTATATGAATATATAGAATGATAAAACAAATGAGGCAAAATGCAAACAACTGGGGGTGTGTGTGTGTACATATGGGTAGAGTTATGAGTAGTTCTTGTACAAATAAATTTTTTATGTAAGTTTAAAATCTCACCAAAATTCAAAGTTACAAGTTAAAAAATCTATTTAACTCACCTGTAAACAGAATAAAGGAGGAAAACATACAATTACGTCAATAAGTATAGAAAATAATTTTATAAAATTCAACATCCATTCCTAATTAAAAAAACAAAACAACCCATGGTGACTTAGAAGATCTAATACAAGGTACCTACCAAAAACCTGTAGGAAACGTCACAGTGGGAAAAAAAAAAAATGTGGAAGCTTTTGCTCTGATGTCAGCAATGAGAGAAGGACGCTATTGTCACAACTTATATTCAATGGAACTTTCAGCGAAAAACAGCCTGCTTTGGAGGAACAAGAAAATTGCCTGCTCACTACAGGCTTCTTATTCCCTGAAAGTAAACAGGATGAGCTGAACTGAGTTAGTCTTTGCAAATTTGACACCCGATGAGTCAATGCAATGCTCCCAGGTGAAGTGGGTGAAAGAAGAAAGTCTGCTTGGGGAAAATTCTTCCTCACAGAAATCATGATCAAAGGGCATGTTTCCCGCTAACAATGTTCAAGATCCTTTGAAGAAAGTTAGAGAATGTTATCAAAAGGCATAAAAGGAAGCCTGAATAGAGAATTAGATCACATTCATGGATGAGGAGACCACATACCATAAATATGTCAATTATGCACAGACTGTCTACATTTCTCTGCACCTTGTGGGTTTAGATAAAACTTGACACACTGATCAAAAAGTGCATATGGAAGAACAAAAGGCCAAGAACAGCCACAGTCAATTTTGAAAACAAAGAACAAGGAACAGCAACAAGGCTATCGAATATTTTAAATGTTTATTAACCTACTGTTCTAGACTTGGTATCAGCACAAGGGACAAAAAAACAAACAGAAAAGGAATAGACAGAGGTTGGGAAACAGGTCCAGGCATATTTGTAAACTTGGTTTATGATACAAATGGCATTTTGAATCCGTAAGGAAAACATAAACTAATAAATGATACTCAGTCAATAGGTTATCTCATTTGGAAAGACAAAATAAAAGCAGATCCTTAATATAAATTTTTAAAGGAATTACATATGGATTAAATACCTAAGTGAAAAATATATCAAAACTTTTAGAAGAAAACAGAAGGGAATAGTTTCACGTTTTCAGAATAAGGAAGGATTTCCAAACTAGGTACAAAAAGCAAGTCATAAAGAAAAAGATTGATAAATTTGAACTTTTATTAAAAAAAAATCTCAAGCAAAGTCAGAAGGCAAATTGCAGATTATGAAGATGAGGGAAGATATTTGTGATCTGTACAAGTAAAAAGGGATGAAAATCTAGAATATTTGAAGAACTCTTACAAGTCAGTAAGAAAAACAAGCAAGCTAATTGAAAAAATGGACAAGAGATAAGAATTCACCTTTCACAAGAGGACATCCAGTGGCTAATGCACATACAAAAAGATGCTTAACCAAGCCAGTAATCGGGAAACTGTCAATTAAGTCACCACTGAAATACCATTTCCCACCGAGCAGACTGACAAACCGAAGAAAGCTAACAATATTAAGTGCTGGTGAAGAGGTAGAGAAAAGAAACGGGGCCTTTCACAAGCTGCAGGGGGAGTGAACCTTGGTATAAGCCCTTTGCAGAACAGAGCTAGTGTGTTAGAGACACACATCTGACACAGGAATTCCCTCCTAGCACACAGAGATGTACTGCTTATAACAGGGGAAATGGAGACAACTTAAACCCGCTGATGAGATGATGGATAAATAACCTGGGGCTCAACAGAACACGACACAGTAGTTAAAATGAATAGACTAGAGCTGTACACACTAACAGAGAACCCACTAAGATACCATGTCGAATTTTTTAAAAAAAAAGTAAAACATACTGCTTGATGATATGTACAGTATGATAACATGTAGATACAGCTTTCAAAGTGAAAACCAGTATTATATACTATTATGCAGAGAAATAACATTAAAATATTTGTAGAAGTGATAAGCAAATTCAGAATAAGCCATTATCTCTAAGCCAGTGGAAACGGAATGTGAAAGAATGCATAGAGGGCTTCGCCTGTTTTTATTTTTTCTTAAAGAAAAAAGAAATCTCAAACAAACAAATCCGAGTTGAAATCAAAGTGCTCTGATCAAATCATCTTATTCTCACAAAGAAACAGAAGTTCCACATGTTACGTATTCATTGCTTTTCAAAACAAATTTTAGCAATAGCATGTTTTAAAGGAACAGTCTAGAATGGTCACCTGTGAGAACAGCAGAAACAAGATGCAGTGACAGCTCCACATGCTGATGGAGCTCTGGGGAAACTGAGGCACACACACACTATGGGCAGCAGCTCTTACTGCTCTCCACCCTTCACATGCTCGCCGCGCTATGAGACATGCTTGTGTCTCAATGCGATTTGGACGGGTGAAGTCTGGCATCGGCTTGTATGTAGGGGCCATGGGCCCTTCCTCCTTTGCAAAATGTCTTCAGTCCATTTTCTTGTTAGATTATCTTATCATCTGTCTCTTCTTGATTTGTAGGACTTCTGTTTGCTGTTTTTAATAAATACTGGATTAATCCTTATCATCTCCTACTCTTCTTATTCTCATGTGTGTATTTAAAAGGAAGAAGGGCTATTCCCACCAGCTTGCACATACACAGAATATCTCTGGAAGGATGCAGAAGACTGTGGTACCTGGGACTGCTTCTGAAGAGGAAAAGTAAAGGACCGGGGGAAAGAATGTTCGGGAGGTGAGTTTATGTCCCCAGTCTCTCAGTGGTGTCCAACTCTTTGCGACCCTATGTACTGTAGCCCACCAGGCTCCTCGGTCCATGGAATTTTCCAGGCAAGAATACTAGAGTCGGTGGCCATTTCCTCCTCCAGGGGATCTTCCCAAGCCAGGGATTGAACCTGTATCTTCTGATGCCCCTGCATTGGTAGGTGGATCATTTACCACTGAGCCACGTGGGAAGCCCCATGGGAGGCGTGTACCATTCTCTATTATTCTCTTGCACTTTTTTTTTTTTTGCAAAATCATTATTAGGTCCACGTATTTCAGATTTTAACATAAAACCTATTATAACTAAGCTAATGAAAGCTTTTCCTCTGTTTATTTCCCAAAAGACATGCTAGCCCGAGTCAGACTCTCCCCATGCAGCCCACAGCCACTGGCTCTAAGTACAGGAGCCCGTCCATGCTTCCCTCCAACCGGGAGGAGGGAGAGCAGAGCAAGGCTGAAAGCCACCTGACAGTCAGATTACCAGGCTGTCCCCCAGCTCCTCCGCTGCCACTTGTACAACTGAGCAGAGTTTCTTACCGTCTCTAGACCTCTGCTGAGGAGCAGCGATTCCTACAGTGACCGGCAGCCTCAAAGTCAGTAGGCCCCGTTACTCCCACCTCAAGTGGCAGAGGTGATGGGCTCTTATGTCCAAAGTGAGGTACAAAAGGCCTGTGGCTTCTGTTTGGACACACCTTCTCTTACTCGCTTGCTCTAAAGGAAATCAGGTCTCATGTTATATCCCACATTGGGAGCTGCCCTGTGGGAAAGGCTCTCTGAGCAAGGAATTGATGCTTCCAGCCACCAGCCAGTGAGAAGCAGAATCCTGCCCCCAAGTCCTACTCACAGCCAGTGAGTGAGCTTGGAAACTGGTCCTCCCCCAGGGCAAGATGATGTAGCCTGGGGAGACCTGGAGCCAGAGAAACCCAGCTAAGTCATGCTCAGATTCCTGCTCCACAGAGACTGTGAAATAATAAACATTTGTTGTTTTAAAGAGAAGCAGAGAGACTAGGAGACATTTCTCCTAAAAAATGTTATCAATCACCTCAAGAGGCCAGACAGAACAAGAGATTGTGTAGAATCTCTTCCGGTGCTGAAAGCCTAAGCAGATCTCCAAATAATAGAGTAAATCCTTGATTTTAAACAAAATGTTTCAGGAAATGGGTGATTTGCTGAATTTAATTTCCTGGTTAATTGGAAGAACCTTTTTTTTACAGAATCATGGGGCTTAAACGTATCTCATAGATCATGTATTCAGATGAAGCGGCTGAAATCAAGAACAAGCTGTTTCTGAAAGTTCTGAAGCTTTTCTATGGCAGACCCTAGCACAGTGCCTGTCACACCAAGGACACTCAATAAATAATTGTTGAAAGAAAGAAGAGTAGGTGGCAGAGAGGAAGGAAGAAAGAGGTGCTCATCCTCTTCATGGCTTTGATGTGCTGAAACTCCTCTTGGTCCTGGCCTCAGGGGCCAGGAGAGCTCAGAGTTGGACTTGAGCAGATCTGAATTCAAGCCCTAGTCCACATTAAGTTGTGTGACTCTAGGCGGTCCCTTGACCTTACCCCTTATACCTTACATCTCACCTGTTCAGGTGTAAAATTTTTAAAATAGTAACTTCAGGTGCCATAGTGTCCCTGTGAGATCAAATATGATCCATATGGAAATACACTTTCTAATCAGAGAGGGGCATGCACATTTTGCCATGCTTATCTTTAGAAAGTACTGTCCCCTGTGCTGACTTAGAAAGCAGGCTATAAATTAAAACATCCCCTCTCCCCCAACACATGGGAAAGGGTTGCAGATGGGAAAATCAGCTCTTTGGGGGAGGGAAATCCATTTGGATCCTCATCTCACACCATTCACTGACATAAAAGTTAGAAGAACTTAAAAGTCAACTGTAAATTACAGTACATATATAATACGTAATACCATGCAATTAAAGAGAATAAGGCACAGCTCTGTGCACTGGCATGGAAAGATCTCCAAGAGCTAGTGTTGTGTGAAGAAAACCAAGCCGTAGAATGCTATGTATACATGTGTATGCACTTTCTTTACTTATGTAAAAATAAATGCCACATACATAAGCACGTGTATATGCCACAAGTTTAAAGAAAGTTGAGAGAATTCACACATCAATTGTTAATAGTAGTTGCCTCTGGGCAAGGTAATGGGACTGGATGTAAATGTGGCATTTTAATTTCTCGTGAAAATTATACACACACATACACTAGTTGAATTTTTTAATGAGTATGTGTTACTTTTAAATTTTAAAAACAAAGGTAATATTTTAAAACTTAAATGTAAAGAATAAAACCATTAAAAATAATACATGAGTGCTTGGTCTCTTTATGAAAAGGAAAAATCTTTGAAAACAATATAAAAAAATCATGAAAAGTATTTCTAGAATTAACTACATTAATTGCTTCTTTTGTCAAAAAAAAAATTAAAAGGTAAACCAAAACCTGGGCTTCCCAGGTGGCGCTAGTGGTAAAGAACCTACCTGCCAATGCAGGAGACATAAGAGATACGAGTTCAATCCCTGGGTGGGGAAGATCCCCTGGAGGAGGGCGTGGCAACCCACTCCAGTATCCTCGCCTGGAGAATCTCCTTTCATGGACAGAGGAGCCTGACGGGCTACAGCCCATAGGGTCACAAACAGTCAGACATGACTGAAGCTACTACTTCTCTCCAAACCAAAACTGGAAAATAACTTAGCACCCAATATGACAAAGAATTAATTCTTTCTATTAGAAAGTGGTCAATTAATTTTTAAAAATAAAATCACTACCTCCCCCCACCCAAAAAAAGCCCTGACTCTCCAAGCACTCAGCCCCGGCCTCTTTTGAAGCTATCATCCTACATCCTTATTTTATAGACAGAAAACCTTAAAGATGGTGCATCTGTTGCAGGGGCAGGGAAGGGGTGGCGGAGCGGGAAGCTACAGCCCCTCTCAGCAGGGAGCTGGCCCTCCTAAAAGGAGAGGCTGGGATGGGCAGTTTCCTGCAGCTCAGAAATTGACCACCCACATCCTCTATCATTGCCCCTGACAAAATCAGAAAACAGCAAATTTTCACAGTCTTGTCAGAACCCAAGTTCCCCTCTCTCCCTATTTCAGATTCCCCTTGAGGCTGAACTGAGGTCTGGTCTCCAGATGGAAATGAAAAGACATCTTGGGAGTTCATCACCCAACATGGCCCTGGGTCAGAGGGAACCCTGACCTCTACCTGAAATGCTGCGCCCACCACTCCCCAACCCCAAGGCCTCTCGCAGACAACATGAAATGGCTTGGCTGCCCTTGTGCCCTAATGAGATGGGGTCCTGGGAATGCCTGGGCCTGCCACAAGAGGAGGCTGAAACTGCCACCAGGGAGCCCATTTCTCCAAAGTCACGTGGCAGGGCCGCAGCTCCCGACACCAGCAGCACCAGTCTGAAGACCTAATGTCTATCAGAGAATGGCTAACCTGGCCACCCATTTTGACAAAGAATATATCTTTGATGTTCTAGATGGCACTCTTGTTTTCATCTTGTCTTTCCTCTGCCCACTCAGGGTTGTTGTGTAGTCGGCTGCTAAGTCATGACCAACTTTTTTGTGACTCCATGGACCGTAGCCCACCAGGCTTCTCTGTCCATGGAATTCTCTTGGCAAGAATACTAGAGTGGGTTGCCTTGTCCTCCTCCAGAGCATCTTCCCGATCCAGGGATTAAACCGAAGCCTCGGCTCCGCATTGACCAGTGGGTTCTTCACCACTGAGCCACTGGTGGGAACTTGGAAGGAACTAGAAACCCTGCTCCCAGCCATCTCCTCCCACAGCCCAGCACCCCTGGCAGGGGCTACAGTCTGGGGAGGCTGCTGGGGGCTGGGGAGGCTCCTCCACCCCCACTGCCCATTCCTGACATTTTCTAGTAAAGGGGAAATTCTGCACCTAATAACTCAGAGCTGGGGTCAAGCCAATGTGGGCCTGCTCCTGCAGATAATTATTCTTAAAAAGAACATTGCTGGACTTCCCTGGTGGTTCAACGGTTAAGAATCTGCCTTGTAATGCAGGGCACACCCGTTCAACCCCTGCTCTGGGAAGATCCCACATGACGTGCAGGGCAGCTAAGCCTATGAGCGGTAGCTACTGGGCCCACACACAGCAACTACTGAAGCCCGACTGTTCTAGAGCCTGTGCTCCACAACAGAAGCTCCCACAACGGGAATAACCCTTGCACCACAACTAGAGAGTAGCCCCTGCTCGCTACAACTAGAGAAAGCCCCTGCACAGCAACAAAGACCCAGCGCAGCCAAAAATAAATAAATATTAAGAAAAAGGAGAAGAAGAAAATTGCTGTAGTTGTTGTTTAGTCCCTCAGTCACATCCAACTCTTGTGCGACCCCATGGGCTGTAGCCCACCAGGCTTCTCAGTTCATAGGATTTTCCAGGCAAGAATATTGGAATGGGTTGCTTTTCCTCCTCCAGGGGATATTCCATCCCCTGCCCCCAGGGATCGAACCGCATTTCCTTCATTGGCAGGCGGGTTCTTGACCACTGAGCCATCAGGGAAGCCTAAAGAACATGAGATAAACATTTGCAAGGAAAAGATCTTGTCATCCCATCAAAAACTTGAAGCGCCAGAGTTAAGCTGTGCAGATTATGAGTACGCCCTCCTTAACCTAAACAGGTGATTATTCCTCAGCATTGAGCATTCAGTGTGGTACAGGGGAAACTCTGCTGCCTACTAGAATAGACTGGAGCACTTCACTTCATCTTTCTGAGGATCTATGTATAAAATTGGCGTAGTAGTAAAAATCCCCAGGATCTTGGGAGGATTGAATGAGATGCTGAGGACAGTGCCTCACATAACACAGCCCCAGGCACACTATAGACAAAGAATTTAGGCTCTAATTCCTAAGCCCCCCTCCCCTCAGTTTCCTCATCTCTAAGGTTTGTTACCTTGTTGGCTTGACTGACCTACGTTACAGGCTCAAATTGCATGATACATCCACACAAGAGCCCCACACAAATCAATCGCCTTATCGGGACTATTGAGTCTCAGTGGGACACATTAATTCTATTTATCAAGGTGGGCAGAGACAACTGAATGTCAATATACCCTGCCAAGATGAATAAAATCCCTTTGCTTAGATCTGGAATCTGCTGCAGAAGGGTAAGTCGGAGACCAAATTTTCTCTTGCAGTGTTGTGTTGTTTTAGTACCTCAGTTGTGTCCATCTCTTTGGGACCCCATGAACTGTATCCTGCCAAGCTCTTCTGTCCACGGAATTCTCCAGGCAAGAATACTGAAGTGGGTAGTCATTCCCTTCTCCAGGAGATCTTCTAGACCCAGGGATCGAACCAGAGTCTCCTGCATTACAGGTGGATTTTTTACTGTCTGAGCCACCAGGGAAGCCTTCTCTTGCAGAAGGACAGCAAATTTGGGCCCAAGAGCCAAATCTGTCCCACCTCACCCCCACTCATAAGTAAAGTTATATCCCATCACAGCCATGCTCACTCATCTACAAATCTTCTTTGGCTGTTTTCATGCCAGAACCACAAAACTGAATCACTGTGATAGAAAATGTATGGCCCATGAAGCCTAAAATATTTATAACCTGGCCCTTTACAGGAAAAAAAAAAATAAGTTGTCAACCTCTGCTCTATTGAATACCTTCTGTTCCTCTATCGCAAATATCCATAAATCTGAAGCTGAATGGTGGAAATTAAACGTGTTAGCTCTAGAGTCAGTTGAGATTCACAAGGCCCAGTGGTTGAAATTGAGACTCAAATGAATCTGAAGTTTGGAAATAAGAGGGACTCTCTACAGGTTACATCTGGCCTGCTACTGTGTAGTCCTGAAGCAAATTGTAGGTTAAAATAAGGCTTTAAAATTATTGTGGGGGTTTTCTTCTGTCTACCATTCCCCCCAACAAAATCCCAAAAAAAGCCCAAAGAAAGTAGTAATTAAGTGAATATTTTCCAATTGTAAATATATACAATTTTTTCATATCACCTACTGATTTTCTATCATGAATGACATGAATGATTATTGAGCTCTTATCACCTCATCTCTTTGCTAAAAAAATACACATTTATCTCCCCTATCCACCCAATATAATTACATCAAAAATTGTACTTAAAACATTTTTATTTAGATCAACAGTTGATCTTTACTATATTGCAACTTCATAAACATTGTTTACTACTGAAAAAAAATTATTGTGGGGGTTTGCAGATGGAGGAAGCAAGATGCAGTAGAAGCAGCAGTAACCTGAATGTTGGCAGTGGTGTTCCAGCCCCAAATAGGAGTGTGATTGGGGCCATGGCTGCCCTTCCAGGAGCCGTTACTTTATTTGTAAAATAAGTGGCTCATCAGTTCATCCACCATCTTTGAACTACTCCTGGGAGGAACTTGCCAACACAGATATGGAAATTTTGGCCATGTCATCGCTAAGATACTTTTCCAGCTTTAAAGCTTAACGTAAAGTGAGACTTGACTTTGTGAGACCGTGGCCTTGCGGACGGTTATGTGGGAAGCAGTGAATTTACATGCATGGGATGCTTCCAGTTCTACCGTGTCTTAATGACATTCACCACAGTTATAAATCGCTGAGCTTACCTCTTTCCAAATAGACACCATGCTAGGGTAAATCCAGTCCATCTGTAGAGAGAGGAGACAGTAGCCCCTGGATGGCTTTGAATAGGCCCTCCACCTTGAATTATGTGGCAGCAGTCACATAATTGGCCCTCTGAATTGTGCCTTCTAGATGGGCATCAACATGAGTTTACCTACCCAAAACTAGCACCGGCAGACACGGTTAAGGATGGCTTTATCCCTAGAGCAATTAGCGCATGTAGTAAAAGGATCCTAACGATGCTGCCAACGATCTTGGGATAATTGGGACCTGACAACAAATAAATCCTGCAGAATTAGGACTATTTTTCTTATCCCAAAGCCCCAAAGTGAGGACCACCTTCCAAAAGCTCAGAATCCAAAGTCTGTTCATCCCCTTTGTGGATAGCGCCTGGTCCTGGACTGCATGCCCTACACTCCGCCCCCGTAGTACCCATGCGGGCCAGTGACCCCAGTTGGCAGCACAGCGCCACATGGACAGCAGTCAAAGAACACCCAGATGAAAACTGCAGCTGAGGGCCAGACCTTTCGGGTCAGTGGCTGTTGTGCTCAGTTCTCTCCCTGCCTCCCCAAGTTCAAATGCCAGCCTGATTTCTATCTGGAAGTCTCCCAGCCCAAACATGGAACAAAAGTTCCCTCTGACAAGCCCATTCTGGGTTCCAAAGTATGTTTTTATGTTTGTTGGCAAATGGAAGTGTCACCAACAACAATAACAACACTGTTTCCCCTCCACTGGAGCTACTTCATTTCTTCACATTTGTTCCAGAGCTGGAGCTGGACAGATGAATAATGTAGGCTAGGCGGCTGGCCGGAGCCCTGACCTCGTGCCTCCAAAAGCAAACACGGTGATGAACGTGGAGACTTGTTTGTTTGAATTCTCACTGGCTAACTTAAAAAAGGAAAAGAAAAAAAAAGGAAAAGAGAAAAACACCTCCCACCATCCCATTTCATCAGTGCAGCCACTGAAGTTTTATTGTTTTGCTTTTCCTTTTTCTGTTTTCATTTCTCATTTTTTTGGAAACAAGGAGCTACCGCCCTCTACTGGTGCAAGAGATGGCGCCAGCTCACCGATCCTCGAGGCTACCCTGCCATCTTGTGGCCATCTTCCCGATGTGCACCTTTAGAGAAAACCAGCTGCCGAACATCATAAAACACAGGTTGTTTGAAGGAATCTTCCAAATACTTAGACAGGCTTTCATTTCAGACATCTTGAGAAGATAGATCTGATTGTTTGGGGAGGATATAGATTGGGTTTGGAGTTAGATTGTTTTTCTATGTCTCAGCGCCCATTCACCATGCAAGGCATCTCGCTTGAGCAAATCATTTCATTTCTATGAAGTTGTTTTTTCATCTGTACAGTAGAAGACATAATAAATGCTTGATTCTTAGAGTTTTGTGAAGCTTAGATAAGACTGCATACAAAAAGTGACTTGTAAACTTTATACACAAATACACATAAATATGAGCTTCCCAGGTAGCTCGGTGGGTAAAGGATTCACCTGCAATGCAGGGGACACAGGAAAAATCCCCTGGAGGAGGGCATGGCAACCCACTGCAGTATTTTTGCCTGGAGAATCTCATGGACAGAGGAGCCTAGCGGACCACAGTCCACTGGGGTCACAAAGAGTCACACACAACTGAAGTGACTGAGTAGACACACATAAATATATTTTAATATCTCTAAAGAAGTAGATTATCTTATTATACTTGGTAGGACTTTTTTCAGAGACTTAAAGCCTATTTTGCTACCTAGCATCCTTTAGGGTAAAGCCTGAGCCTTAGGCTTAAAGGGAGAAGGACTTCCCACTGTTTCATGCTTTCCTAAATGCACACTGTCAAATTCCTTCGCTTTCACTTCCCTAATGTAAGTAAAACCAGTTTCTTCAGCCTTTCTTCATAGGGCAGCAAATCAGCCATAGGGAACAAGGAACATCAGTGAGCCTTTGGAGGTTAAACTCTGCTTACCTGGAGTCACAGAGTGCCCATTAATGCCGGAGCTTGAGTACTTGGCCACCTCGTCTTCTGGAAAAAGCCTGAGCCAGATGCAGCTGCTGAGGAAGCACCGGTGGAGGCCCGAGCCACACAGGGCTGACGCGGGATGACTCATCAAACACAAGATGGGGTTGGCCGCTGCTTCTGTGCAGTCGTTTGGAGGAAGCCAAGAATTTCTGGTGCCTCACTCTGGACTTGGTGAACAAACCCAAATGTTGTAGTCCTCACTTTGCGCTAAAATTTCTGCCCAGCCTGGGTTGGCAGACTAGCCGGTGCTGGGTCTACTGATAAGAATGTCCAAGGCCCTAGCCTGAGCCCAGAGGTTTCGCAGTGGCCCTTTTCATCCTCCAGTTACAGTTTATCACATGTCTCATTGATGCAGGAGGCAGGCTTAGGGCACATTTGGCAGCAGGATCAATAGTTTTGCAGAGAGAAAATAGCATGACAGCCAAAAGGACATCAAATCCTTGGGTGAGTGATGAGGAGCTCTGACTCAGATTTCCAGGCCATCTGCCCCCCAGGCTGGGCTCTGCTTCCACCTCTTTCCAAGTTTTTTTCAGTTAGGCCTGTCCTCAGGAAGCCACCTTCAGATTCCCGAATGTTACCGTTGAGCCTGTGTGTTAGCCGCTGAGGGGCCAAGGAAGGTCCTGGGGCAGGTGAGGAGGACAGAAGAGAAGGTCATGCCCCTGTCCTGCCCAGTGAGGGTCTCCTTCCCAAGGCCCAGCCAGACCTCCACAGTCAGAGAGGCCACTCGTCCCCCCTTCTCGTCCTCACGGGGCTGCCCCAGAATCTCTCACAGAGATCAGCCTGTGGAAGAGCCTTTCTCCACAGTCACCTCTACGGAGGTGGCTCTTCCTCCTGCTCTCACTGCGAGGGGGTAGCAGTCACGGTCTTTCGTCTGGAAGGTATAAGAGGGTAAGGTTTTTCTTCAGAGTTTTTCCTCACTTTATAAACTACTTATATCCGCCAAATGAGAGTAGGAACCCAAGGTATGGTGGCCGAACGTTCTGAACTGAAGTTCAAATGATCTGACAAGGCGAAGGTGATCGCCAGTGCACCGAGACTGCTGACAAAATTATTAGTTTTTCGCTGTGTGTTGATAAAGATGGGTTCTGGAAATTCAAGCACGTGGGTTTGAGTGCCAACCATGTGCAAGAGGCAGCTGGAGGTCAGAGTGTGGGCGTGTCAGGATGCACTCAGGACTGGGAGCTCTCACATTCACACGTTCAACTGTGATGGGTGACAGTGGAAGTGGGGGCACGATCAGCTTTAAATATGATATATATATATGTGTGTGTGTGTGTGTGTGTGTGTGTGTGTGTGTGTGTGTATATACTATATATGCAATATAACATGTATTACGTGTGTGGTGTGCTCAGTCATGTCTGACTCTTTGCGAGCCCATGGACTGTAGCCAACAGACCCCTCTGTCCATGGGATTTTCCAGGCAAGAATACTGGAATGGGTGGCCATTTCCTACTCCGGAGGATCTTCCCCACCCAGGAATAGAACCCAAGTCTCTTGCATCTCTTGCACTGGCAGACAGATTCTTTACCAATAGTGCCACCAAGGATGCCTCTATACATATTGTGGTTATAATAAAGATTTTGACAGGCCTTTGTCCCTGGTCACCCCTAAACACTTGGACTTCCTGGAATCACAGGAGTCTTGTTATTCATGGTGGCCCCTCAGATCACCTCTGAGTTTATGCTAATGAGGTGACCGGTGGTGGGTTCCTAGGTAGTTTCAGGATGGGGTCTGGCAGAGCTGGGAAGACCTATATGTGATTAGAGTTGGACTTCTGAGCCATGTGATGTCAGCCCAGCCTCTGGGGAGGAGAGCTGGGGTTCAGTCACTGTGGCCAACGAGTCAATGGATCATCCTTGTGTAACGAAAACTCAGTAAAAACTCTGCCACCCAGGACATGCGCGGGCTTCCCTGGGTGGTGGTCACACTGACGTGCCAACACAGTAACGAATCCTGAGGACACAGGAAGAGCATATTCAGGCCCCTCCTGGCCTTGCCCTGGCAGGTCCCCATTTGCCTCCTTTACAGTGACCTGTGTCATAAAGTACAGCACTTCCCTGGGTTCTGTGAGTCATGCCCAGAAATTGTGGAACCTGAGGGGGTGCTGGGAAACCCCCAACCCAGATTATAGCCAGTTGGTCAGAGGACAAAGCCTGGGAACCCCCAATCTGGAAGCTGGCTTCTGAAGTGAGGGAAGTTGTTGAGGGTGTGCCTTAATTCATGAATTACATTGCACAGTGGAAGAAATCACAGAGAGCCTTGGGGAAATTCACAAGGGTGCACTGGTGTGGGCCCTAATGTTTGTTCACATTCTACTTCCTGTTATGTAAGAAACATCCAATGATGTGTGTGGGTTGAATGAGTAAGTTAATTATGTAACAGAGTATTCACTGCCCATTGCCCAGCATGAGGTGTGGATGGTGCCTCACCTGACCCCCCAAATCAGCCCCATCCTCACCTGTACTCTTCTAAGTGTTATTTCTACCCTGGAGCTTACGAGTGCCCTGGGAGGATCTCTCTGTCCATCTGTCTTTCTCTTCACCTTTATACTCAAATCCCCTTGCATGAACTCTCATTAGCTTGTTTTCGCCCATAATCTGGGCCATAAGAACTTAGTGGCACTTTATACCAGAGTCCAAAACCAATAAAAACATGAAGCCAAAGAACTAGTTTTCTTACCTGGAAAGGGAAAGGACCTGCTAAAGAGGAATCTGATATGTTTAAAGAGACCCTTCCTTTGAACTGGAAATTTTACTCTTATTTTTTATTGAGATATAACTGACATATAACGCTGAAATTAGTTTTAGGTGTACAACATAATATTTTATATTTGTATAAATTGTTAAATGATTATCAGAATAAGTTTCATTAACATCCTCACCACACATTTACAGAGTTACACTTATTTGTGTGTGCAGATTTTTAAGATCTACTCTCTTAACAGCTTTCAAATATATGATGCAGTATTATTAACTATAGTCAGCATGCCATACACTACATCTCAGAACTTATTTGTAACTGGAAGGTTATACCTTTTGCCCACCTTCATCCATTTCCCCTACCACCTTATCCCCACCTCTGGAAACCACCAATCTGCTCTGCATCTATGAGTTTGGCTTTTTGTAGATTCCACTTACAAGTGATATCATACAGTATTTGTCTTTCTATGTCTGACTTTTTTCACTTAGCATAATGCCCTCAAGGCCCATCCATGCTGTCGCAAATGGTAGGAGTTCCTTCTTTTATTGTTGGATAATATTCCATTGAATATATATACCCCATCTTCTTTATCTAGTTATCCATCAGTGGACACTTAGGTTGTTTCTATGTCTTGGTTATTATAAATAATGCAGCAGTGAACACAGGGGTGCAGATATATCCAGAAGTGGAATTGTTGGATCATACGATAGTTTTATTTTCATTATTTTGAGGAAACTCCATACTGTTTTCCATAGTAGCTGCACCAATTTACATTGCCACCAACAGTGTGTGCACAAGGTTTCCCTTTTCTCCACATCCTCACCAAAACTTATTTTCTCCTGTCTTTTTTATTTTTTATGATAGCCATTCTGACAGGTGTGAGGTGATATCTCCTGTGGTTTAGATTTGCATTTCCCTGATGATTAATGATGTTGAGCACCTTTCCTGTGAATTGGGAATTCAGACTGTCCTACTGGGAGGTTTGTTGATGATAATCATCAGAACAAATCCCTAAACAATATTTTTAGACAGACATTTTTTAAAATCACAAGCACACAAGGAAACCAAGGGTATGCTCTTAATGATTTAGAAATTATGCCAAATCCTCAAAACCCAGGTGGCAGGGAAGGATGGAATTAAAGGAGGAAACTACAGCACAAGGCAGGAAGGTGAGAAGTCAGTGCCCTCCGGTGGAGCCCCCTGCTGGTGCTGCCGGCCAAGTGCACAGGGCAGGCCTGGGAAGCCAAAGCTGTGACTGCCTTGGGGTAGCCTTGGGGGGCTCATGAATTAGGACATTTAGGCTTGAAAGGTGTACCCCTGAAAAGGAGGGAGCCCTTTTGACACATCACCTCATAGCCTGCCTCCCTCCCTGCAGTCCCCAGGCCCAGGAGGCACAGGCACTTATGAGGAGCCCCGCCAGGAGTCACCAACTATATGAGAAAAAACCAACCCCCTAGGAAAGAGACATCAAGCTCAACCAGCAGAACCGACCCTGGTGGACCCCAGGGAGGCAGCCTTCAGAGAAGACAGAGGCCTGGGCAACTGACATTCAAAAAGAGACCCAGGTTGGGCCACGGAAGCCTGCTCCCTCCACTTTGCATCAGTTAGTCCTGATGTTTCCACAGAACATTTCCTGTCCAATCCTGCTGAGTTCCTTTTCTGTGTCCCAGAGTTGGCCTCAGAATGCTTGAATCCTCAGGACCTACAGGCTCCACAATTTCTTCATGAATGAGGTCCCCATCGGGTGTCTTTTCCCCTGGGATTTGGTCTGGGTTCCAGTTTTCCAGTGTTCTTGTCCTTAAAACCTTTTTCTGGTCTCACAGGGTCTCTGATGTCTGGAAACACATCTGAACCTTCATAAATACCTTCTGAATGAAGTGCACCACTTAAGCACTTGAGGGCACCAACGTGCCTCTTGAGCTCCATCCTTGCTTCCAAAAGGTTCGTTCTGCCAGCTTTCACCATTTTGCAACTGAGCAACTGAACTCATAATTTTCTAGAGGTTCATTGTTAATTATTAAGACTGTTGTTTAGTCTCTAGGTCACGTACAGCTCTTCTTATGACCCCATGGACTGTAACCTGCTAGGCTCCTCTGTCCGTGGAACTTTCCAGGCAAGAATATTAGAGTGGGTTGCCATTTCCTTTTCCAGAGGATCTTCCCAACCCAGGGATCGAACGCACATCTCCTGCATTGTCACACAGATTCTTTACCACTGAGCCACCAGGAAAGCCAAATAAATAAGTAAAAAAAAATAAATATTTAAAAAAAGCAAAACTTAGTATGATGAACTATCCAGTCATTCCGTAGTTCATATCCATTTTAATATATATATATATAAGTCATAGAAGTAACAGATTTCCAGAAGCATCTACAGTTGGTCCTACAGCTGCACTAACAGCTGAGAAGAGTTGAGGCTCACCAGTAAGCATGGCTGAGTCACCTGGGCAAGGCTGGGGGCAGGGGACAGGGGAGGGGGCTGAAGGTTAAAGGCGTGGTTTAGGAGGAGAAGAGAATCTCTACTGATTTTGCATTTTCTAATCATTTCTAATGAATCATTCTCAGGTTATTTATAGGCAAATGGATAGCCCAGGCCTAGACCCTTGGACTAAGTCAGCTGTTCACATTAAATGGTGACTTTCAAGTCTGGCAATGTAAACAAATATTTGTGCTGTCATTTATATTCTTTTTGTTATTGTTGAAACTAATAGCTGGCTCTTTCTTTTTTGGCGATTTTTTATTAAGTACTGTGGATGTACATTATGTAAGTTTCAGGCGTACAGCATAGTGATTCATAATTTTTAAAGGTTATATTCCATTTATAGTTATTATAAAATATTGGCTATAGTCCCTGTGTTGTACAATATGTCCTTATAGTTTACTTTATAGAGTAGTTTGTACCTCTTAATCCCCAATGCATATGCTCTACCTCCTCCCATCTCCTTACTGGTAACCACTAGTTTGGTCTCAGTATTTTTGAGTCTTTTCCTTTTTTTTATACTCACTCAATTCAGTTCAGTCACTCAGTCATGTTCAACTCTTTACAACCTCATGGACTGTAGCACACCAGGCCTCCCTTTCCACCACCAACTCACGGAATTTACTCAAACTCATGTCCATTGAGTCAGTGATGCCCTCCAACCACCTCATCCTCTATCATCCATCCCGTTCTCCTCCCGCCTTCTTTCCCAGCATCGGGGTCTTTTCTAATGAGTCAGCTCTTTGCATCAGGTGGCCAAAGTATTGGAATTTCACCTTCAGCAAAAGTTCTTCCGTTGAACACACAGGACTGATCTCCTTTAGGATGGACTGACTGGATCTCCTTGCTGTCCAGGGGACTTTCAAGAGTCTTCTCCAACACCATAGTTCCAAAGCATCAATTCTTTGGCACTTAACTTTCTTTATAGTCCAGCTCTCACATCCATACATAACTACTGGAAAAATCATAGCCTTGACTAGACGGAACTTATATTCACTAGTTTGTTGTATTTTTTATATCCCACTTATAAATGATATCATACAGTATTTGTCTTTCTCTGCCTGACTTATTTCACTTAACATAATGCCTTCAAAGTCCATCCATGTTATCACAAATGACAGATTTCTTTCATTTTATGGCTGAGTTGTATTCCATCGTATGACATATATATGTATATATATATATATATACATATATATATATACACACACATAATGCATATCATGTCTTCTTTATCCATTCATCTACTGATGGATACTTAGATTGCTTCCATATCTTGGCAATTGTAAATAATGCTGCTCTGAACATTGGATTCGTGTATCTTTTCAAATTATTGTTTTTATTTATTTTTTCAGATATATACCCAAGAGTGGAACTGCTTGGTCATATGGAAGCTCTATTTTTAGTTTTTTGAGTAACGTCCATGCTGCTTACCATGGTGGCTGTACCAGTTTACGTTTACACCAACATTGTATGAAGGTTCCCTTTTCTCCACAACCTCACCAACGTTTGCTGTGTTCTTTTTGGTGATGGCCATTCTGACTGATGTGATGTGATGTCTTATTCTTGTTTTAATTTCTATGATGATTAACAATGTGGACCATCTTTTTTCAAGTGCCTGTAGGCCATCTGTATGTGTTTGGGAAAATGCCTACACAGGTCTTCTGCCCATTTTTTAAATTATAGTTTTTTTTAATATTGAGCTGTATAGCTCTTTATATATTTTGGATATTAACCCCTCATTGGTCAGATCATTTGCAAATGTTTTCTCCCATTCAGTAAGTTGTCTTTTTGTTTTGTCGATGGTTTCCTTTGCTGTGCAAAAGCTTTTAAGTTTAATTAGGTCTCATTTGTTTATTTTTGCTTTAACTTCCTTTGATTTAAGAGACAGATCCCAAAATATATTGCTTTGATTTATGTCAAAGAGTGTTCTGCCCATGTTTTTCATTAGGGGTTTATGGTTTCCAGACATACATTTGGTCTTTAATCTAATTTGAGCTTATTTTTGTATATGACTTTAGAGAATGTCCTAATTTCATTCTTTTACGTGTGGCTGTCCAGTTTTCACAGCACCACTTATTGAAAAGATGATCATTTCTCAATTACATAGTCTTGCCTCCTTTGTTGTAGATTAATTTACCATGAGTATATGAGTTTATCTATGGGCTTTTGATCTTGCTCCATTGGTCTATATTTCTGTTTACATGCCAGTACCATGCTGCTTTATTACTGTAGCTTTGTAGTGTGGTCTGAAGTCAGGGAGAGTGATTCCTCTAGCCTGATTCTTCATTTTCAAGATATTTTTGCTATTTGAGGTCTTTAGCAATTCCATACAAATTTTAAAATGACTTTGTCTAGTTCTATATTATTTATATTTATTGTCCCACCTCTAATTCCAGGCTTTAAATATCTTTCAATGCCTACTTTTTATACCACTCAGCTCAGTCATTCCCCTGTAACATTCCAATCTCTTCTACATAAAAGAATTCACAGCTGGCCCTAGAATTCCTCTAAGGCTGAGAACTGTCTTTGCTGAGATGATTACTTAGGTAGAAGATGAGCCCCACTCTTAAGGGCCTGGGTATTGGTGGCCTCGTGCCATACCAATGTTAATAAGCTCACAGCACTGCATGACAGAAAGAGAAGACTGTGCCAAGATGAACAGAATAAGGAGCGAGGGAAAGGACCATCCAGTGGCACCATCAGGAACACCCCAAATCTTCAGCAATATCTTCTAAACACATCACTGTTTTGTTTGAGTGATTTTCTCTTGTGAAAACCAGAGAAGGAGCTGAGTCCCTTGTCAAGGTAAATGTGGTGAGAATTGAGACAGCTCAGATGAAGGCCAGACCTGGGATAGAGGAGGCCAGGGGACCCAGACTCCCGAATTAGCAGCAACCTCAATGATGTCTTCAGCTTCCACTAGCTTCAGAATTAGCAGTTTTCAGACCATTTCACCTGGACAGTCTCAATGGTCCAGGTGATGTCTGAGATGTCCATGATGTCTGAGGTGTGGATAGGAATTTGTGTGCAAGGATGATAATCACCAAATTACATATAATACTGGGAAGTTGGAAACTTGAATATACAATAGGAATCTGGTTAAAGAAACAAAGGGAGAGCTAAGCGAGGAAAAATTTACAGACATTAAAAATTATGTTTTCAAAGTCCATTTAATCACATGGAAAATTTCCTGCTTTAATATCAGAAAAGAAAAAAATTCAAAAAGTCATTGTTGGTATTAGTTGTTTTGTTTTAATAAGTGATCTTTGAAAAACAAAGGACTAAAATTTTAACACAGATTGTTCCAGAGTTTGTTGGATTATGTAACTTTGCTTTTGTCACTTTCTTTGTTTTACTTCCACATGATTTTCAAACTCTCCATAATGAGCAAAGTAATGTCACAATCAGAAAAAAATCAACATCACTTTTGAAGTGTGGGAGTAGAGTTTGTTTGCATTAAGTGGTTTATTTGGCAGACACAAGAGAGATGAGTGAGAGGAATGTTGCCCTTAAGTGATGCTTGGTCTTGATTTATTTATTTTGGTTTAGGTAGAGACAGCATTTGTTTAGCAGACATGAGAGGGAGCTAGCCGCTTCTAGGAGAACTTCAGGGTTATCAGGAAAAAAAAAACACAGAAAAGAAGACACCACAGGAGCTCTGGGTTCCATCTCTGGGTCAGGAAGAGCCCCTGGAGAAGGAAATGGCCACCCACTCCAGTATTCTTGCCTGAGAAATCCCATGGACAGAGGAGTCTGGCGGGCTACAGTCCATGGGGTCGCAAAGAGTCAGACATGACTTTAGGAAAGTCCTTCCGTGAACCATTTAGGGAGCCTAAGTTATACTGAAAATAATAACCAAGTAAGAAATGACTGGCTGTTCTGTTGCTATTGCGCTATGAGACTTTGGGCACATCACCAATGCTCTCCAGGCCTGAGTCCTCACCTGTATTATATAAAATAAAGGGATTAGGAAAGGTGATTTCTCAGCCCTTGCCTCTCTGGAGAGCCTGGATTGGCCCTAGACCATCTGCCCTAACAGGGCGCATCTTAATTCTAGAGACAGGATCTTGTTGAGTGGCTCTGCGTTCACCTTTCTCGATTTTTCCACGCTTCCTCCCTCCTGGCACCAGCCTGGTTTGGCCTCCTCCTGCCGATGTGTGTGGCTTGGTGATGGCCCCAAGCCAGCCACCGCCCTCCAAGAGGCCATGTCTTGCCTGACTACTTCCTGGGCTGCCTCCACCGTGCAGTCCTCCTGGGAGTCCTCATAATGACCGCAGGTGTGGCCTGCCACCCACCCTCCCCACCAGGCTCTCAGACGCCTCAGGAGGCGTCAGTTGGTTGGCCCTGGAGCCTTTGCCATTGGGAGTCCTGGCACTGGCCCTTCAGAGTACAGAGCGTGCTGTCCTGCCCTGAGGCCTCCAAAGGTGCCTCGCCCAGATGGGTCCCATGGGGCGGATAATCTCACCTCTTTTCACAGATGGGGAGCTGCCCTGTCTTCCAAGAGGGAACAAAGACAACGGATCAGCCAGGGCAGAAGTGAAGCCTCGGCACTCTCCCAGAGCCGCGTAGGCTTTCGTAATTGGTCATGCGTCTTTTACCTTTTGAAACTTTGCGGGATTTATATATAGCCTCCATCTTGTCCCTCAGAACTCGGCAGGGCTCACCATCAGTCACTGGGCTGAACACCTGGAACTCTGTGGGGATTATCATTAGAAGGATGCGAGGCCAGGTGTGGTTTTGGACCAGAGACCTATTGGAAGAGGGAGGATTTCTCACTTTCCAAGTTTGCTCTGCTCAAGTTAAAACAATTAACCTCCTTTCCCCTTCAAACAACTGTTCTCCACAGCTCTGTACTAGCAAGATGCAAGCCGAAGACACTGTCAGAAGTGGACTCTGCCCTTCAAAATCTTCAGATGAAAAGGCAGGGCTTCTTCCTGCCGCCACTGCCCTCTTTTCTCCACTAATTTCACCACTCCCTTCTGGACCTTACACCTCCTGAAAACAGGAATTTTCTCTAATGCTTCCGTCGTGAAGAGATTGAAGCTGATGGGAGTCTGGCCAAAGTTAGGCCCCCACACCGGGCCCCATACTCACCTCTCAGAGTTTGCCAGGTCTGCCCATAGGGAAGAAGGACAGATGGCAAGGTTATTCCCACCCACCTGGGGTCTTAGCTCTCTTAACTGATGTAGCTGTCAGCACACTATTCCCTTTCTTGGGCTGCAAAATCTCCCAGGACACACACACACTCAAAAACTCTTGGTAATATTAATATTTTCAGGAAATCACACACCTCCTTCTTACATTATGCTGATATTATATTACATAGCTAGCATGAATTGAAGGCTTATTCCATTCTGGGCACTGTGCTGGCTGATTTTTATGCCCTAATGACTTCATTTAATCCTCATGATAATCCTGTGAGGAGGTTTGTGGGATCAGTCTAAGGCTTGTGAACTGAAGTGAATTATCCACGTCACC
The DNA here is from genome assembly GCA_007570785.1 of Antilocapra americana. Taxonomy (NCBI): domain Eukaryota; kingdom Metazoa; phylum Chordata; class Mammalia; order Artiodactyla; family Antilocapridae; genus Antilocapra; species Antilocapra americana. The sequence goes on from ML663559.1 coordinate 3,722,648, forward strand.
CAGCCAGGAAGGGGCAAAACCAGGACTTGAAACCCAGGCTCATCTGACAAGTGAGATTTTCAGCCATCATCCAAGATCCTCTCCAAGATGCAGGGGCCCAACTGCAGGTGTCAAGGTGTTGTTGGTCTGGTGAGGTAGTCCTAGCCAGTCTTGGCACCTCCATCCCCAAGAAGGAAGCTGACCCTCACCCCTCTCACACAACCTGTCCTTTTCCTGAGCTTACAGACCTGGACATGAAGATCCACCACTCTCTCAAACACTGCCCAGTTCTGGGCTTTCAGATTATGGGAAATAATTCATCATAAAAAATTAACTCATCCTCTTGCAGAAATGATCTAACTTAGACATTCCCTGGTGGCTCAGATGGTAAAGAATCTGCCTACAATGCAGGAGACCTGGGTTCAATCCCTGGGTTAGGAAGACCCCCTGGAAGAGGGCATGGCAATCCGCTCCAGTATTCTTGCCTGGAGAATCCCCATGAACAGAGGAACCTAGTAGGCTACAGTCCATGGGGTCACAAAGAGTCAGATACGACTGAGTGACTAACCAAAGCACACACAGACATTTTCAAATTTGGCAGCATAAGTCACAACTGGGGAATCTTTTTAAATCCTGCAGACCAGGCTCTACCCCATACCAATTAAATCAACTTTAAATTGGAACCAACTATCATTTTTAATAATATTTTTTTCAAACAAGTGCAGATTTACAGTTGGAAGTTGCTCTGAACTGAATGTTTGTGTCCCCCCCCCAATTCATCTGTTGAAAGCCCAACCCCCAATGTGATGGTAACCAGGAGGTGGGACCTTTGGGGTAATTAGGTCATGAGAGTGTAGCCTTCATGAACGGGATTAGCACCCTTATAAGAAGGGACATGTGGACCTGTTTCCTCTTTCTGCTTTTGTGACACAAGAGCACAGTCACCTGCCAACTGGAAAGCAAGCCTTCACCGAGAACCTGATAGCGCTAGCGCCCTGGCCCTGGACCTCCAGCCTCCAGAACTCTGAGAAATGGATTTCTGTTGATTAAGCTGCCCAGTCTGTGGTATCTTGTTATAGCAGCCCGAACTCAGATACAAATATAATAAAAAAAAATTCCTTCCTGAACCAACTGAGAGTAATTTACCAGCCTGGTGCACTATCTTCCCCAAACATTTTAGTGTCTGTTTCCCACAGACAAAGACTTTGTCCTATATAACCTCAAGGGGGAGGTGAAGTGAAGTCGCTCAGTTGTGTCCGACTCAATAGAAAACCCCAAATCAGGATATTAATGTTGTTATAGCTCTACTAACTAGTCCTCAGATTTCATTCACATTTCCCAAGTTGTCCTAATAACATTCTTTACAGGAAAGGGCCCAATTCAGAATCATGAGTTGCAGCTATTGCCAGGTGTCTTTAGTCTTCTTCAGTCTGGAAAGTTCCTCAGCCTTTCCTTGACTTTCATGACCTGACACTTCTGAAGATTATTTTGTAGAATGTCTTTCAGCTTGGGTCTGTCCAACATTTCCTTACGAAGGAAGGGGTCCGGTTCATTCTTCTTTGACAAGAATATCACAGAAATGCTGCTGTGTTCTCACTGCATCCTTTTGGGTGGTCCACTATTTATTTTCCTATTACTGATGACATTTACTTTGATCATTTAATTAAGATTGTGTCTGCCAGACTTCTCTGCTGTAAATGGACTCTTTTTCCTTTTGTAAATTAATTAGCATTTTCTGATGAGAGGCAGGAGGTGAGCTGCGTATTGAGAGACTGACTAGCCGTCAGTTACTTTTACATCTCCTCAGGTGATTTCAGAGCTCAAGCAGCTTGGAGACTGGTGGCCTAACTTCTTCCTGTGAATATAGCATCAGCAAAGACGTGGGTCCTTTGTGACATGAGTTAATGCTATTAAGAGCCAACAGTTTTAGTTAACACTTATTGAGGCCTATATGCCATCCACTGTGCTAGTTACTTCATATGCATCATCACCGTCATTATAGCAGCTTATAGCTATTATTATCCATTCATTCGATGAATTTCTACTGAGCACTAACTGTGAGCCAAACACTCTTCTAGGTGCTGGAAATACAGCTGTGCACAAGAGACACAAAAATCCATTTTCTCGTGGAGCCAAATTTTACTGAATCAAGCACTGTGATACTTTTTACTCACAGCTTATGACAGTGATGATAACTTGCCTCTACTGAGCATGAACTCTGGGCCAGATTCTTAGATCAGCCCTACAACACTGTGAGGCAGGCACTTTTATCATGAACTTACAAACTTATGTCAGGAAAAGAAAGACAGTAAGGCATGTAGAAATACAGTTACCACAACACTTGATACATTAATTATGTTCCCTTCAGTCCTAGCAAAGATGATGATGGACACTAGGATTTGGAGAGAATCATACTGAGTTAATAAAATGCCACTTTATACACATCAAGTTGGCAAAAATGAGAAAGCCAGACAGTATCAAATGCTGGCAAAGGATGTGGGCATATGTGACCATTGAGCATTGTTGGTTCGAAGGTAGCTGGTGAGCCATTTCCAAGGGCATTTTCTACATGGATCCCTAGAACTCCAGAAATCCACCTTTGGGTTCATACACTGGAGAAACCTTCACAAGTTCACAAAGACACATGTGTGTGGAGAGCTTCACACAGACTCGGATGCTGTCACAGAGTTGGAGGCAACCAGGGGTCCTTACCAGGGAAATGAACAAACATATATTACAGGTATTTGGTGAAATACTTTGCAGTAGACAGAAGAAATTACCCAAACTACATAAAACATGTATAACTCTCAAACTCATACTGCTAAGCTCAAAATGAAAGAAACAGAATATTTATAGCACAACACTTATAAGAATTTTAAAACAGCACACGAAACAACACTCTATATTAACAAGGATGTCTCCACACACATATGTGTGATGGAAGGGGGACTGGAAGGAGATGCATTAAATATATGTCTAGGTACGCACAGAGGGGCAGGGGAGGAGGAGGGTAATGGGATTGGAGCTGGGAGACTGAGTGAGAAAATGGTAACTAATTAAACAATAGAAGAGACTTGTCAGGACAATTCCTTACATCCTATGAATTCATGAGGGTGATCAGTTTGATTCTGTGGCTGACTTTATTCTGCCTGGAAGCAGAATAAAAGACAGTGCATGAATGTCTTTCAAAAAATGTTATATAAGCACTCCAGAAAGAGCTCCCTTACACCCAACCCTCTCCAAACCCATCCTCACATAAGAAGCAGAGTCTCTGAAACAGACTGACATCCTTTTACATCAAGCTGACCTCATGAAAGCAGGCCTGCGTCAGTGTTCACCCTGAACCACCCCAGGACCCCTGACACTTGTTTTCCATGATGCCCTCCTCCGGTGACAGAGGGCCAGGAAAGAGAAGAGAGTTGCCCAGATCAGGAAACTGATCTTGGCTCTGCAACTTACTGGCGGTGCGAGCTTGATCAGGATGTTCACCTTTTCAAATAGTTCCCTATCTCTCAAAACTGGAATCACACGAGCCATCTGAAAGGGCTGTTTGCAGAAATAAAGGAGATTCTGTATGAAGGAACATGGCCATGGCTCCCCCTCCCTCCCTCTGGAGAACCTCAGTGGGACCTGAAGTCTCTTGTCCATAATTCTAAACATCCCCCAAATGATGGGCTCACAGTTGGAAGTGATGGGGATACACTCCCTCAGTCTCCTTGCTCTGGGCCATGTGGTGGTCAGAACAATGGCCGTCCACACGTGGCAGAGTGGTGGCCCCATCCTGCCTGGACCCGAGGCAGTGAGGACAGCGAGCTCCCAGAGGAGGACTGTTCAGGTTGGCAGAGCCTTTTCTGAGCTGTTTGTCCCAAATGACTGGGCATTTTCTTTCCTGCATCTTCTTCAAAATAAACGGCACTGCTTTTTACCTGTGCCAGAAGGCCTCTTGAGTTCTTCCTCCTCCCTCACTCCAGGTCTAATCACCAGCTCAGTCCTGTTCATCTTTTCCCTGGGAGCCTCTCCGAGCTGCATGGTGCCCTTCCTGGGGACCTATGAACTGGCAAGCTCTCAGCATCTTTTCTCCAGAAAGGCTGCGATAGTGTCTTGTTTTATCTCCCTGCCTCCTCCAGCCCATCCTCCAGGCAAGAAGGAACCTTCTGACATGCGGTCTGATGTCTTCTTTACTACTCTAAGTTCTCACAGGTTGCTCTATACAAGCTCGGTTCACATCATGCTTTCCCTCTCCCCTGCCCCAGTCCCACTGGATTTCTCCCACTGGGAACTTACCAGAGGGAGAAACTTGCCAAGGCCCTCAGCTCCACCCATCCATCATGCACAAGCTCTCCAGCTCACTTTGCGTAGCTGGTCCTTGTTGGCTTTGGGAGCTCAGCTCTGCTCTGCAGACTGGTCTTTCCTGATCGCCTTCTCTAAGGCCTCCTTACTGATTCCCATGGATGCCCCTGCTCATGGCTTTCAGGACATTTATCACAATTCTGGTTTGCTTGCAGCCTTCTTTATTCCCTTTTTTACAGAACTTCCTCCTCCAGAAACCTGGCAGAGACATAGGAAATCCTTGTGTGTGTGCACGCTTAGTTATGTCCAACTCTTTGCAACACCATGGACTATAGCTCACCATGTTTCTCTGTCCACGAAATTTCCCAGGCAAGAATACTGGAATGGGTTGCCATTTCCTATCCCAGGGGATCTTCCCAACCCAGGGATTGAACCCCCATCTCCTATGTCTCCTGCATTGGCAGGCAGATTCTTTACCACTGAAAGTGAAAGTGAAGTCGCTCAGTCGTGTCCGACTCTTTGCGACCCCATGGACTGTTGCCCACCAGGCTCCTCCGTCCATGGAATTTTCTAGGCAAGAGTACTGGAGTGGGTTGCCATTTCCTTCTCCAAGGGATTTTCCCAACCCAGAGATCGAACCTGGGTCTCCCACATTTCATGCAGACTCTTTTTTCCATCTGAGCCACCAGGGAATCCCGCTCTTTACCACTGGTGCCACCTCAAAATACCAACATGGCCTCCTCAAAATTCATGTCCACCTGGAACCTCAGAATGTGACCTTATTAGTCAAATCCACCTCACTTGCCTTCACTAATCAAGGTCATTTTAAGACTTGCATGTCCTCCAAGTAACCCATAGCCTAAACAACAAGATATTTGCCCAAGGGACTTCCCTGGTGGTCCAGTGTCTAAGGCTCCACACTCCCAATGCAGGGAACACAGATTGGACCACTGGTCTTGGAATTACATCCCACATGCCACAACGAAGAACCTGTGTACCACCACTGAGACCTGGCACAGCCAAATAAAGTTTAAAATAAAGTTTTAAATTAAAAAAAATATGTTTGCCCAAGTTGTTATCTAGGGACTTAGAGTCAGACTTGGAGCTGAGCTGGTTGAGACTGGATAGAACCATCAACCCTTCAACTGGGCATGTGCAACTGGTGCCCCTGTGAGTGTGAGTGAGCAGAATGATCACCCCTTTATCCAGTCACCTTTCCCACACTTCAGGTTGCCCTGCTTCTTTTCTCCTTGTCCCACAAGTACCCCAAGTTCTCTGCCTCCAGGGAGGTAAATTTGAGATGTTTTCTCCCATCTCCTCATATGGCTGCCTTACAAATGAACTCTCTTTGCTACAAACCTCGGTGTCTCTGTGTCTTGGTTTGCTGTGCCTTGGGCAAAATGAACCTGGTTTAGTAACACTTTTCTATATCCAGTCGGGGATCTTTGTCTCTTTGCACTAGGTCTGGTGAGCCTTTGTATTAGTTTTCCAGGGTGACTATAACAAATTATCATACATTTAGCAGCTTTAAACTACACAAATCTGTCCTAGCTCTGTTGGTTAGAATTTCAACTCAGGTCTCGCTGGATGAAAATCAATCATTGGCTGGGCACGTCTCTAGGAGAAAATCTATTTGCTTGCCTTTTCCTGTATTTCTTGCCTCGTGATCCATCTTTTCTTCAGCCAAGAAGGGTCTGGTGGAATCTTCCTCATATTGTATCCCTCTGACAGTACCACTCCTGCCTCCCTCTTCCACTTGCAAGGACCCATCCAGATAATTCAGGATAATCATCCTATTTTAAAAGTCGGCTGATTAATAACCTTAATCACATCTGCTACCTCAATTCCCCTCTGCCACTTAGCAGTAACGTGTTCACAGTTTCCAGCAACTAGGGGGTGGACATCCTCAGGAAGCCATTCATTATGCTGCCTACCACACCCGGGAAACCAGATAAAATGGGAATGTCAACTATACTGCCAGGCAACTTTGCTTATGTTAAAACTTTCCCCTGATTGGTAAATCACCTAAGGACTGGGAGGAACTATGAACCAATTATAAACACCTGAGGTGGGCATCATATCTTGGGCAAAGGGGAAATCCATTTCCTTGCCTTCCCCAGTATCTAGAGATCACCACACGTTGTCAAGGCAAGCGTTGCATCTCTCTGACTCAGCTTCTGTTGTCACATCTCTGACCACTGCTGGGAGGGGACCGTTATTCTGCCTCCCACAGCCTTGCAATACCTCATGCCACCTCTGTGGTCCAGAAGTGGAGGAGGCAGACCACGGCTCGCCCACACTGCTGGCTTCTGAGAAGACTTAAAGGTGAACTCCCCTCCCTGCGCTGGGTGCCAGTCTGTGGCTCCTCGGTAACCATGACCTCTGGCCATCCTTCATGCTTCAAATTACCTGTAGTGGAGGTAGCCGCCTGGAAGCCAGGTTTCCATTCTAGCATTCAAGGGAAGGAGGAAAGTCTCTTATGACTCCAACAGCAACAATATCTGCAAGGCTTTCCCTGACTTTTCATCCAGATTCTCAGATTATAGCCTGGGGAACCACCCTAAACTCAGAGATCTGGTGGTCACCTACCTCCTCCCTAACACACCTTTGCTGCCCCACCTGTCAGACCTGCCTTGTTTGTAAAGCCATCACTTGTATCATAAATCTCTCTTCTTGACAACGTGCTTGGTGTCTGAGCCTCTGTTTCCTGGTCCTAAACACCCACTCACCACTGACCTGAGCCCCAGGACTCCAGACTCCCAGGAATCCATCCATGCACCAGCACATTCAGTCACTTCTTCAACAAGTATTTCTGAGTATGAAATAACAGCCAGGCACCACCCAGAACAGAGCAGGTACAAACTCAACATGGAGCTTACGGTCTAGTGGGGGAAGGTTGTTAACCTAACACAAGAGAACTAGAATCACTAAAGGTGAGGAGCTGTATGAAGGCAGTAAAGGACACCATAAGAAGAAGAAACAATGGGAAGAATCTGCCTGCAAAGCAGGAGACCTGAGTTCTAGCCCTGGGTTGGGAAGATCCCCTGGAGGAGGGAACGGCTACCCACTCCAGTGTTCTGGCCTGGAGAATCCCATGGACTGTATGGTCTATAGGGTCTCAAAGAGTCGGACGCGACTGAGCAACTTTCACTTTCAAATGAGAAAGAGATGGCATCTCTGAGGAAGACGTTACACTGAGACAGGGGGTTGTGAATAAACTGATGGGAAAAGAGAGAGAAAAGCAAGTGCACAGGCCAGATCCCGCAGTCTTTCTCAACCAGGTTAAGTGTCTTGGATTTCATTCTAAGTACAGGAAAGTCGTTGTGGGGTTATTAAGCCAAGAAGAGGAAGAACATTATCTCATTTATATTTTACAAAGATCGCTAGAGCCACTGATTGGAGAAGAGGCTAGTGTGGGTGGCAGTCCCTTCTGCAACCCCAGGAAAATGGGAGGTGACTTCACAGCTGCGTTTATGAGTTTCATGCCTGCATCCACCTTCATTTTGCTTTGTGATAGTGTTGAAAAGCACTAAGTTTCTTCTAGGGTTAAAAAAGGCAGGGGTAGACGTATGAACCCACTTCGCATTAATGGTCTGAACAGCTGCTGAAACACCTCCGGCTACAGTAAAGATTCCAACCAAGTTGTGAACAAGTGAGACCATCTTTTCTGACCCAGTGAATGGTAATTTCAGTGGGTTGGCACCAACCCACCTAATGGACAAGAGTCTTCCGAATGGGCAGCAGGCTAAAGGGAAGGTCAAGGGGCCAAACAAAGGCTCCGGAAGGGGAATTTGGCACAGCCGCGAGTTTGCCCAACCAGTGAACTTATTAGGATGACTTCACAACTAAATCTGTGTTTCTACATGACAGGGGAGCCTCTTAAACACCATGAAATCATTTTTGGGTTTTAGAAGCACCTTCTTCTGGGACTTATCTGTGACCTTTCTGGTCACAGAGACACTGAGCCAGGCCCTGGTGTGCTGTTCCTCACCTACAGACTCACACATGTCCAGCTCCCAGAGCACAACAGCCAACCTCACTGTCAACCTCACTGAAAAACGGGGTCCAAATTGGAGGTACAAGCTCTCTTCTGGCCTGTAAGTCAGGTCACAGACGTGGCACTTTTGGAGGCGGGCTTTGCCAGACAGAGGCTCCGGTTGGCTCTCCTGTCCCACTCATGAGCACCACGGAGCCCAGCACAGTCTTAATGCTCATCTACTGGTTATTAATCATAGCTGCATATTAGATCTTTAAAATTATCCATATGAAGTTCTGGAAAAGGCATAACTATGGACACAGTAAAAAGATCATTGGTTGCTTGGAGTTCAAGGGGAGGTAAGGCTGAATAGTGGAGCACAGAAGATTTGGGGGGTGAAACTACTTTGTATGATATCATGATGATGGATACATGTCATCACACATTTGTCCAAATGCATAGAAGACACAACAGCAAGAGTGAACCCTGATGGAAGCCATGGACCCTGAGCAATCACGATGTGCCTCTGTAGGTCCAGTACCGTCTGGTGGGGATGTTAATGGTAGGGAAGGCTATGCATGTGTGGGGGCAGGAGGATACAGGATAACTCTGTATCTTCCTCTCAATTTTGCTGTGGACCTAAAACTGTCCCCCAAATTAAGTTCTATGTTTTAAAAAGTACTTTAAAAACTATTCACGCTTATTATATGGTATATCCAGATGCTGGAATATTGTGTGTGTGTTTGTGAGTCACTCAGCCATCTCTGACTGTTAGTGATCCCATGGACTGTAGCCTTCCAGGCTCCTCTGTGCATGGACTTCTCCAGGCAACAATACTGGAGTGGATTGCCATGCCTTTCTCCGGAGGATCTTCCCAACCCAGGGATCGAACTCACATGTCCTGCATTGCACGTGGATTCTCTACTGACAAATGCTACAACATGGAAAATACTTAAAACCGTTATGCTAGGAGAAAGAATCCAGTCACAAAGGGCCACATATTATATGATTTCATTTATGAAATGTCCAGGATAAGCGAATCTATAGAGACAGAAAGGAGATTAGTGGTTGCTTAGGGCTTGGTGGAGAGGAAAATAAGAGTGACTGCTGATGGGTACATGGGTTTCTCTTGGGGGTGAAAAATGTTAGAAAATTAGAGGTGGTTATACAATGCTGTGCATATCCCCAAACCCACCAAATCATACACTTTCAAAGGGTAGATTTCTTTGGCATATGTATGATATCTCCATAAAGTTGTTAAAATACATCCACACCTGTGCCCTGTCCTATCCCATTACTTCAGACTGTCTGGGGATGAAGCCCAGGCAGCAGTGGATTTTTAAAACCTCCTAGGTGATTCTAGTTTCTAGTAAAAGCTGAGAGCCACCGGTCTAGCCTACGCCTCTAGGAAGCAGCCGAGGACACCGGGGCTGAACGCTGTAGTGACGCACACTCTCGCTTTTCCGGCTCAGCAGTAGGACCTCGGCTGCACAGCCAGCCCTCCGCGCTCAGTCTCCAGGTTAAATGTAGAACAGATGAGGATCTGCCTGACACTCCAAACTCGATGCTCCCTGGCCTTCCTAACCCCCACCATGGCTCTTAAATTGGTCTCTTTCCAAAGTACCCAAACCGCTTCATTTGTCAGTATTTCTCTTCTAATCCACTGCTGCCTCCTTTGCTCTGATTTCTGGGTCATTTCTCCACCTGCCCTGCAGACTTCACAGCTCCCTATTCTGAAGGGCTACTTGTCCTGTTGCCTTCCACTTAATTTCTTACCTATTATGAATTTGCATGTACATTTAACACAGAGCATCATTTCTGTCTTCAGCTGTGAGGCTCTACCCATTCTATCTTTACAGTCAGAGAGGAGAAGCTATTCATCACAGGGCTCCCATTTAGTAACCAAGTGTAATCCGCTATTCATAATTTCCATTTTGAGCTAGATGACGGTTTAAACTTTAAGGGATCTTCACCACAAGTTAACATCCAAGGTGAGAATATAAAAAGCTTGTAGCATGTCATTTTTAGGAATCACTACTGTTAGGAAATTAGGAATGTGTTGCAAGCAAGGCTTTAGCAGATAGCTTAAGAGAAAAAATAAAAAAGGCAAAGTCAAGCATTTTCACAAAGAGGGTTTTTTAAAGTTTTTTAAATGTACAATTTTGTATATAGTTTGATTGATGAAATTTGTGGACTTTTGTGTTTCCTGAGCACTAAGATACTTGTAATACTTTTCATTTATATTTGTATCCTTTCTCTCTTTTTAGATTTTAGATTTTTAAAGGTCAAGGGTCTTCTCATACATCTGTTCATCTGACACCCACACACACACATCCCCCACTGGAATCTGGCGAGGAATTGGGCTCAATGTGTTTCAAACAAGCTCAGAGCAGTGACCCTCAAATGGAAACAGGGAAGTAGGTGATGGGCTTAGAAACAGCACAATCAACCTATTTCTTCTTGTTATATCACAAACTATATCTACTCAATAAATATTTACTGAGTTCTTACTCCGTACCAAGCATGGTTGTAGGATAAAGCTGGACAAAACTGACAAATCTCTGGAGACACTTTCACTCTGTTGAAAGTAAACTTCCCCATGTGGGCTGGTGGGGACATGAGGAATGAATGCTGGGGAAAATCAGAGAAATAAAAATAAAGAACCCAACATGCGAGACAGCAAAAGGAACGCAGATGTATAGAATAGACTCGTGGACTTTGTGGATGAGGGTAAGGGTGGGATGATATGGGAGAAGGGCATTGAAACATGTTAATTATCATATGTCTAATCAATTGCCAGCCCAGGATTGATGCTTGGGGCTGGTGCAGCAAGATTTCCCGGGGGGGAGGGAGGAGGGAGGGGGGTTCTGGAGGGGAAGCATATGTAAACCCATGGTGATATCATGTCATTGTATGGCAAAAACAATAAAAATAAATAAATAAATAAATAAAGATACTTGCACCATTTCTGTCACTCCCTCCACACTAAATGCGTGGTTTCCTTTTTCTCTGGAAATTGATACCAGAAAAAAGATAGAGGGAAAAAAATTCTAGAATCTGAATGGTCATATGCAGTTCCCATCTCACTTTCACATAATTTACATCATTTAATCTCACAACCCCAAGGAACAGATGCATTACTCCCCTTCATAGGTAAAGAAGGCAAGACTCAGAGAGGACCTGTGATGTGCCCACAGTGACACAGCAGGTGACATGCAGAGCTGGACTCACTTCCCCAGGTCACCAGCATCCTGGTCTTGTGTCTTCACACTGCATCACCCAGGTTCCTGAGGAAACACAGAAGCCTGGGGGAGTTGGAGGTGTGGGAAAGGGTAATATATCTTGGCTCGAACACTGGAGCATTGCTCTCAGAAGTGGGAGTGAGAGGAAATATGACTGCAAAAGCAGGCCAGGGCCTGGCCACCCAGACCCTGGAGGATGGCTTTGCACTCATCTGGAGGAGAGTGTGTGCTTAGAGCAGTTGCCCCAGCATATATATTAGTAGCACTCCTTCCACTAGCAGAAGTGTCAGGGACTTCCCTGGTGGTCCTGTGGTTGGGAGTCCACCTGCCAATGCAAGGGACACAGGTTCAGTCCCTGCTCTGGGAAGATTCCACATGCCAAGGCAAGTAAGCCTACGCGCTGCAACTACCGAGCCCGCGCCCTAGAGCCTGTGCTCCACAGCAAGAGAAGCCCGTGCAACGCAAGGAAGAGTAGTTCCCGCTTTCTGCAGCTAGAGAAAGCCCACAGACGGTAGTGAAAACCCAGCACAGCCAAAAATAGTTACTCTCATTTCTCCCCCTGCCCCCAACTCTGGAGAACCCAGAGGTAGCAGAGTGAGCTGAGCAACAGGAAAAATTGGAACTTCCCCCTAAGGCTGCCGGTCAAGCCTCAGCTTTGCATTGGCTGGAAGACGAAGCTCTGACTTTACATTCAAAACTGAAACTACCCCAATTCCTGAAAGCTTGGGACTTTTGAGAATGAAGAAGTTATAGTTATAGGCTTTGCCCAAGAGGTTGTCCAGGAGTAGAAAAAGAGTATCTGACCAAACGTATTTGAGTGCAGTGATGGGAAAAAAATAATAATAGTTTTTCTTCTGGTCATAAAACAGCAAGTGTCTAGAAAAGGGGAAAAGAATGTTCTTGAGTTACTTCAGTAAAAAATAACAACAACAAAACACCCAGGATTATAAAGTGTATGGCCACTGCTATGGCCCAAATATCTGTGTCCCCCCAAAATGCACAGGTTGAAATCCTAACCCCTAAAGTGGTGGCATTAGGAGATGGGGCCTTAGATCATGAGGGTGGAGCCTTCAAGGGTGGGATTCATGCCCTTACAGAAGAGATCCCAGACAGCCCCCTCACACCTTCTACCATGTGAGGACACAGCAAGAAGGCATCAGCTATGAACCAGCGAGTGGGGTCTCAGCCCCACTCAACCATGCTGGGGCCTTAATCTTGGACTTCCAGCTCCAGAATTGTGGGAAATAAGTTTCTGCTGGGTATAAGCCTCCCAGTCTGTGGTATTTTGCTGTTGCCGCTAGAACACTCTAAGACAACCACTCTGTCTCTCAGCATGGAGCTGGGAATGAGACCTCAGCAACTGTCCTAACCCTGTTTGGCTGGCTCTTGCCCTGACACCCTTAATTAGAGGCTATCTGACTTTGCAAAAGCCTCTCAGTGTTTGCGGGTCCTTGGAGTTTGTTTTATGTGGTCACAGGGTCCCCGGGTCCCCTCCTGTCCTTTGGCCCTGGCCCTTTATTGTTTGCTGCCCATGAAGGTCGGTGAGGGCTGCTACCAGACGCTGTCACAGGTGTTGCGCACGCCTGAGGGTATACACCCTGAACCCCACCCCCAGCCTGTGTCACATTTCATTACCTACATAGTGAGTCCTGAGTCTTGTGTGAAAGTAGAGCCTGCAATTTCTGCCTGCAGTGCCCTTCTGCAAAGACACAAAGACATGGTCATCAGGGCTTCCTCTTCATGCTCATTGTTTTTGTTGCTTCAACTCTTTTCCCCAGACTTAAACAACCTCCTCCGTCTACTCTCGCCTCTTCCATCATCCTGCTTGCTCAGACAAGACTGAATCTCAGCTTGATCTCAAGCCCAGACCACTGACAGTCTGGCTTTATCCAGCAGACAACAGGAAGCCTCTGATGGGCTTTGAGCAGAGAAGAAACCTCATCATTAAGAAGATTCATCTTGGCAGTAGTTCCGCAAATGAACTGGTTGGGGAGAGAAACTATTCTTGCTTCTATCCCAGGGCGGATCCGCTTCAGGATGACGGCACTCTGGTGCCACCTGGAGGCAGCCAGCCTCAATTACAGAAGCAGTTTCCTGAGAGCTGAGTGCTGAAGCCAGATTCGCACATCAGAAAGTCACAAAGCAACTTCTCAGTGCTGCCCGGAAATGGGCCTGTTTGTACAGACCAGGCTCGAAGGAACAAAGCGTCGAGGAGGAGGCTATGCTGGAGGCTCTCGGAGCCATCTAGGCCTCCGTGCCTTCCTCCAAGGAGGCTGACTTATAAGGAGATTCTTGAGTTACTTCAGTGCTGAAGCCTCCCTGGATGGGCTGTAGACACACCCCCACCAGCTCCTTATGACAGATTTGCAAATCAGCATCTTTGCCAAAATAAAGGGTGGTCCTTGCTCAGAGGAAGGAAGAGGACTCACTCCTGTTTCAAGTGACACATTCATTCCAGGTGGCTGGGCTCACTTCCTTTAGGAGTCCTCACCCACACTGGAAAGGAAAGTGTGTCTTGGACAAGGACAGTAGAGGCTGTTAGGGGAGGGTGTTAGTCAAGAGCCTGCCCTGTGAGCCTGCGCAGGTTTTTCCAGTAACTGTTTTGTGTTTTGTTTTTTTTTTCCCTAATGGCCCTGTGATTGATTTACAGCACAACCCAGGAAGTAAGTAACAAAGAGGGAATACTAGGATTGTAATGAAGCAGTTTTGAGAAGGGAGACTAGACCTAAATCTTTGAATCTCGAATTCTTTCTGCCAGAACCCACTGAGCTACATACTTGAGTATATAATTCTTATAATGTTACATAATTTGTTTCTCCTCTCTTTGAAAACAATTTCTTATTCCTTATCAATTTTCTCCAGGTTACTGAGTCATAGAAGCTTTTTATAGCTAAAATTTCTTATGCTATTAGCTCTACCTCCTTTTTCATAGCAATGTTTTCTTAAGAAAGTGTTTCATTGTAGACAAACAAGGTCATTTCTCTGAGTCTTTGCCAAGACTGCACTGGACTTTGGCTTCTGAACGAATAGGAACTTACAAGCAGTCTAAAATCAGTCATTCTGATTTGTGCAAGGAGAAAAGGAAAGCTAAGTTACTCACATAATACTCAAGCAGCCCTGTAAGGTTTATATTGTCATGTGCATTTTAAAGGTGATGAAAGAGATACTCAGAGAATATTTTGCCCAAAGACACAAAGCTAGACAGTTGAAGAAGTAGGATTTTTAATTCTAGGGCTGCCTGATTTCAGAACCAACTTGTTATCTACAGCATAGGAGTTTAGGCAGAAGAAATCCCAAAGTGCCTAAGACGGCAGTGTGAATCCCAAGGATGAAAGGAAAATGCGTTGGGTCTCAGGGCCCACGGGGAGAGGCTATACTGAGGGAACCCCAATGCTGGTGGTCCAAGAGAAGAGGTAATGGAGACAAAGAAAGGCTGGGCCCAGGAGGGGTAACAGTCAGATTTGGGGTGGTCCCAATGGCAAATGCGGAGAAGGCAATGGCACCCCACTCCAGTACTCATGCCTGGAAACTCCCATGGACGGAGGAGCCTGGTGGGCTGCAGTCCATGGGGTCACTAGAAGTTGGACACAACTGAGCGACTTCACTTTTACTTTTCACCTTCATGCATTGGAGAAGGAAATGGCAACCCACTCCAGTGTTCTTGCCTGGAGAATCCCAGGGACGGGGGAGCCTGGTGGGCTGCCGTCTATGGGGCCGCACAGAGTCGGACGCGACTGAAGCGACTCAGCAGCAGCAGCAGCAGCAATGGCAAATGATGAGGAAGAAGCCCTGGGAAGGAGTTTCGCCTCCAGTGTCAGTGCCTTATGTCTGCCACTGAGGTTCTCTCCACCCCTTTCTTCTTTTGTCTTCTCTCTGGTCTCACACCAGCCCACTTTCTTCTTCTGTCAGTTTTACTGTGGATATTATGGTTGAGTCAGAGGAAATTCAGGCCTCTCTTCTTCTGACTGAGCATAACGTAATGCCTTTCACTTCCTCCTTTCATTAAGGGCAAGCCATGTGCTATAAAATCAAAGTTCACCTTCTGCAACTGGCTTCCAGGAGAGTTATCTTTTCTGTGCTTTTCTTTTAAACTGCTTTCAAGCTTTCTCTTCCCTCCTATCCTCTCTCAGAGGCCTTAGTGTTGAGGGACTCAGCTGTATGGGGGTGGGGGGAAGGGAGCTGTCCCCCATGGAGGCCGTGATGAGCTTGGAATGGGTTACAGTGAGCAAATAAGTAACTTGAGCAAGTGAGTGAATGTAGGGAGGGCAGTGAGAACCAGGCTGGAGAGATGACAGGAGGTGAAAAGGAAAGACTGAAAAGGAATTGTATTGTGGAGGCATTGGATTATAACTGGAAGTATAGGATAAGTTCATAGTTTTTAAATATATAAACATAAAAATATAAAACTACAAACCTGCATACACAGATATAGATGATATATACAGATATATAGAGAGAGATACACAAAGGCATATAAACAAATTCTAGCCCTATCAGCTGAGAGGGCCCAGAAATTATAACATCCGAGTAGCCGTGAGCATATGGACCATCTAACACTGGTTCCCCTTACTGTTCTTCACTAAAAGGAACCAGGAATAAAATAAGCCTGGAATGTCTTCTTAGGCCAGAAAGTAATGAGATGCTTAAAGAACGACTAGGACATGTCCAAAGGACACAGGAACAAGCCGAAGGGGATCCCACTGGCTAAATCTGGGACAATCTAAACATCAAAATGACATGCTAATATCTTACTTTCATTTATTAAATAAAATAGGAGTCTACATTGACAAATGAATAAATAAGTTAATGTGATGTGTGTGAGAGCTCTTTCTTATAGTAGACTGCCAAGCTGTAAATGGAAACAAAATGAAGAAGATAGAAAACCATCATATAACACTGCTGCAGTGATAGTTTATTCAGGTAAGGGTCAACAATGAATGCGAAACTGACTCGTGGAGGTTGATAAGGACTAGGATCTTGGTATCTCAGAAAAGCTTCCCACAAAATGCTTACCATTACTAAAGAGAAAGTATTAACTTAAAGAGGAATCTGGAAGGTGCCTGCACAACCAAGCTATCAAGATCAATGTCCCATGGCTAGACAGGATGACATCATATGCCATAATATGTAAAGTCCAGCTTCTTTTCCATGGTGTTCCTGCCAAGAATGCATAGTGAGGTCTGACCAAAAGGAAATATCAAATAGAACCATATCTGTGGTCATCTTACCGAACACAAGGCCTGTACTCTTTGAAACCAAAGGACATTATCAACAGAGGAATGGATAAAGAAGATGTGGTACATATATACAATGAAATATTACTCAGCTTTTAGAAAGAATGAAATAATGCCCCATTTGCAGCAACATGGCTGGACCTGGAGGTTGTCATACTGAGTGAAGTAAGTCAGACAGAGAAGGAGAAATACGGTATGACATCCTTATATGTGGGATCTAAAAAGATATAATACAAATGAGCCTATAACAGAAAGAGACTCACAGACCTAGAGAAAGAACTTACGGTTGCTGGAGGGAAGGATAAGGGGAAGGGATATGTAGGGAGTTTGGGATGGATATGTACACACTGCTTTATTTAAAAGTGATAACCAACAAGGACTTACTGTATAGCACGGGAAACTCTGGTCATTGTTATGTGGCAGCCTGGATGGGAGGGGAGTTTGGGGGATAATGGATACATATATATATGTATGGTTCAGTCCCTCCACTCTTCACGTGAAACTATCCAACACTGTTTGTTAATCAGCTATACCCCAATACACAATAAAATTTAAAAAAAAAAAACTAAAGGACATTAATGACAGAAAAACTCTAAGAAATTACTCCAAGTTGAAGGAGATTGAAAAGATGTGGCCATTGAATGCAATGTGTTTCAGGGTTGACTGGATCCTGAACCAAAAGGGAAAGAGAGTTGGCTGAGCTGGCAAACTTTGAAGGAGGTCTGTGGACTGGGTGTTAGTGTTGTGCCATTGTTAGTTCCTATTTGAAGGGCTTGCGTTAGCTTGCTAGGGCGACCATCACAAATTACAAGGGGGAGCTTAAAATGAGAGAAATCTAGTCACTGGAGTGTGTGTGTTCAGTCACTCGGTCATGTCCAGCTCTTTGCGACCCCGTGGACGGTAGCCCGCCAGGCTTCTCTGTCCGTGGGATTTCCCAGGCAAGAATACACCGCGGGTTGCCATTTCCTACTCTAGGAGCTCTTCCTGACCCTGACACAGGGCTCAAACCTGCGTCTCCTGCATCTCCTGTGTCTCCTGTATTGCAGGCCGATCCTTTACCACTAGGACCACCCAGAGGCTAAATTCAAAATTGAGATGTCAGTCAGGGTTCACTTCTGGAGACTGGGGGCAAAACTGCCCCCATGCCTTTCTCCTAGCTTCTGAAGGGTGCTGGCAATCCCTGCCATTCCCAGGTCTGTGGCAGCATCACTTCAGTCTCTGCTTCCATCTTTGCACGGCCTCCTCCTCTGTATGTCTCTGGGTCCCTCTTTGTCCTCTCCTCTTATTCTAAGAGCATCAGTCTACTGGATTTAGGGACCACACTAATCCCAAGTGATCTCATGTTGAGACCTTTAATTCCATCAGTCTATTTCAAAATAAGACCACATTCTGAGGTTCCAGGTGGGAAAAAATTTTGAGGGAACACTATTCAACCCACAGAAGTGTTATATCCAAAAACATACACTGGAGTGTTTAGGGGTGACAAGGCGTTGTGAGTGCAACTTGCTCTCAAAAAGTTCAGATAATGATAACGAGGGACTCAATAATTCTTTGTGGACCATTATCACAACTTTCTATACACTTGAAATTATTTCCAAATGAATCATTTAAATTTTTTAAAACCTACTTTTGACCTTTATTGAAGGTTTTCAGGGGGCAATATTCAAGAAACAATAAAGCAAGATGTTCAAGCTTCCACAGGTTCGGCTACCATTTGTCATCTTGTTTGAGGGTCTCAAAGTTTGGGAACAACCCTCCTTGACTGGGTAGGAAAGAGCATGAGAACCCCATTCCTCTCAACGTCTTGCTCTTTCACATTTTCAGCATTTTCCAGGACTGGAAATATTGTTTTGGGGTCAAGGAGATCAAATTTCAGAGGGAACTGATTTAGAATCTTGTCATAACCATGAAAAGTTTGGGGCTTCCCTGGTGACTCAGATGGTAAAGAATCTGCTTGCAATTCAGGACACCTAGGTTCAATTCCTGGGCCTGGAAGATTCCCCTAGACTCGGGAATGGCTACCCACTCCAGTATTCTTGCCTCAAGAATTCCATGGACTGAGGAACCTGGAGGACTACCGTCCATGGGGTCACAAAGAGTCAGACACGACTGAGCGACTAACACACAAGAGAGGGTTTGTTCAAAAGAGTAAGAGTAGGGGCTCATCTGGTTCACAAGACTGGGTGCTGTGCCCTTGCCTCCAGGGCTAGGCACCCAAGCATTGTCCTAAGGATCACCCAGTGCCATATGTGGGGCGTGCCTTCAGCTTTTATTTTTAATTTGACTTTAGACTCATGTTTAGCCTTTTTCCTCTTACTTTGTCTTCCCTGATTTTCTTTTCTTTTTATTCCTGTCAAAGAAAAGTGAAAGTCACTCAGTCATGTCCAACTCTTTGCGACCCCAGAACTCTTTGAATTCTCCAGGCCAGAATACTGGAGTGGGTAACCATTCGCTTCTCCAGTGGATCTTCCTGACCCAGGAATTGAACAGGCATCTCCTGAATTGCAGGCAGATTATTTACCAGCTGAGCTACCAGGGAAGCTCCTATCAAAGAGAAATACAATTCATTTTTGCCCATCACACACTTCTACTCTCAGTCTAAAATCTATCTCTGCATGTTTTTAACCATCTAATCTAGCCCATAAAAGGGTTTTACCTTTTATTTTTCTACTTGAAATCTCAAACACTTTACCCTTTATTGTTTGTCAGTGATCTTTAACATCTAACCAAGCTTTGAATGAAACATGCTGGGGACCTGTGACATTTCACAAGGCGAAAGGATGTGGGCAAGGAGATCATGACAGCCTGGCTGGATGTGGTTGACCCATTTGGCCCTGAGCCTTGGATAGGAATTCTGCAGCAGTACAGTCATCAGGCTCATACAAGACTTGTTTTCCTGTCCAATATGCTTATTTCCAAGTTGTGTCACCTTCCTTCCAGGCTGGCCAGGAAAGGTTGCTGGGTATGTGGTCCTCCGGTCTTCCCTCCAAAGACAGTACTGGGAAAACTAGCCAATGTGGAGATTATTCTGAATGAGTTTTTAAAATAACAACACAGTTCTCTCCAAGATGAACCTCTATTATCAGGATCCATTCTGTACCTCCAAGATGCACTTGAAAGATCTTAACAGGAGACGAATGGGAGTCTCATTTTCTCTCCATATCATAAAACATCTCTTATTCCCTACTCCTACATCTCTGTCTCTGACTTTTGCCATTTCCTCCAGGATGGAATGGCCTACCCTGATGGCACAGTGGTAAGAATCTGCCTGCAATGCAGAAGATGCAGGAGACTCAGGTTCAATCCCTGGGTAGGGAAGATGCCCTGGACCACTCCAGTATTCTTGCCTGGAGAGTTCCATGGACAGAGGAGCCTGGTGGGCTACAGTCCATAGGTTCACAAAGTGTCAGACAGGACTAAAAAGACTGAGCATACACATCAGGATGGGATATTGGTTTTGTCTTCACTAATCCAGGGAAGAAGAGGAGAATTTCAAAGACTCCTTCTCTTCCAGCTTAACTACAGTAGCTATTATCTTAAAGACCAAGGAACAAATGTAGGGATAAAACCAGCACCAAGTATGTCCATCATGACTGCACATTCAGGTTCTGGGGAAAGGACCACCAGATGGGTCCGTGAGCCCAGTGCACTCCCTGTAAGCCAGACTCGGGCCAGAATCATTTATTACCTGGTCCTCATATGTCTCCATTCAAACAGGGGTGCCACGATCGTGTTTTTTTTAACTCTGAGGGTGATCAATGTCATTATGCAAGAAAATAACCAATCAATCACTAAAGAAAGACTTGGACAAACATTATCACATACAATTGTGATGTTGTGGAGTTTTTCCTTGAAATAACCCTGGTTCTTCTTCAATCAGTAGGTCTGAAAACTATCTCAGGATCAGAAAATGGAAAAAGGATTGTGACGTTTGATTGTGGCAGCTGCCCCTGTCTGTCGTTTACATTTTTGGTTGTAAATATTGCCTGTGTTTGGTGCCCATCTAGTGTCTTAGCAACATGTGTTCTGTTAACCATCTCCATAACTGTGTAGATTTGGTCCCTTGGCTGACCAACTGACCTTCCAGTCACCTCCTACCTCCTGCAGCATGTGGTCATTGGGGTGGGTTTTCCAGCCTTATACTGTACAGATATATTATGGCCTACTTCTCTGACCCTATGACCTTTCCCTCCACTTCCTGATGCAATATTTCTGGCACAGCTACTTGATTTAACATGGGCGATTGTTTCCTCCCATCTTCTGGGAGCTATCTTTGCTCTGTCTCCTGGGATCTTTGCCAAAGAGTTAAATCTTGTATCCCAGGAGAATGCTCCAGTATCTATAAAATTTCCCTTGTCCAACTTTATTTTCTATCTCATAATATAAATATATACCCAGAATTTGTCTAAATGGGTTTGGTAAGACAGCAGACATGGAAATGATTGTTATGAAGGAAGGAAGCTGTTTATACTCACAGATACCCAGACACAGGAGGCATGACACCCATGCAGAACCACATGGGGAAAGAAATGGGATGGCTTGGAATCAGAAGAAGGAGGAGAGAGTGACCCAGAGCCTTTGGAGGGTTTCCTTGGAAAGGAATAAGTGAGGCAGGTACTATTAGGGGAAACACTGACTGAAACTGCCCGCCCTGGCCAGGTACCATAGTAACCATTTATTTGAATATTTTACAGCAAGAGATCCTGGTAAGGAGCACAGAGCTAACAAGCCACCACCAACCAGATGAATTCAGGAAGGGTCCAAAGGAGATGCTACATGTCCTGCCAACCTCCCAGAATCCTCCTTTTTGGAATCGATCTTGACTGAGCAATGTGTGTACCACCAGGAAGGACCCTGAGTCAGAATGACTGGCAAGAGACAACCTAGAAACGAATCCCATCATCGTAAAATCCAAGACTGTGAGCCACATGGCAGAGCAGTTTTCCTGGGTTCCCTTTACCCTGCTGCTCTCCACCTGGGCCCCCCTCCCAGTAAAGTCTCTTGTTTCATCATCACATGTGTCTCCTCAGACAATTCACTTCTGAGTATTAGACAAGAGCCCACTCTCAGGCCTTGGAAGGGCCCCCCACCACTTTCTGCAACAGTGGTCTAAGTAGATAATAATTTCCCCAGGTTCCAGACTATAAGAATGGCACACAGTTGTCTTATACCCGGCCTTGGGGTGATGTCTTACAGCAAGGGAAATATGGTTTGGTGTGTGGGAGTCTATAAAAGGAGACAGTTGGGGAATATGGGGTTAGGATGGGTTGACGTGCATATGAGAAGCGGACTCACATGGGAGTCGTTTGCTGTCTCCAGGAATGAGTAACTCTGGGAGTAGCAGTCTCTTCAGGATCAAGGCCCCAGATGCCAGAGCATGAAGAATACAGAGAATAAGAAAATATATAGTTAATACAGCCCCCACTCTCCCCCTACCCCTCATTCTCAGACTCAGTGCTCAGAACCAGGCTTCTCTGTATACTGCTGCCTCCCTCCAGATGTTGGCCAGGCCCTGCAGCCCCTTCAGCATATAGTTCCTTTTCTCCCGTAGCAAGTTCAGCACTTTCCCAGCTGGAGAACGATCTCTCTTTGCGCTAGTTATTGACATAACAACCAAAAGGGCAAGTGAGGGCAGACCCTGATGAAGGTGCCTGCTATTGTACGTGGGAATGGCCTCTACAGTGTCTCAGTTTGTCAGGATAGATGTTAGACCTTAATATGGAGAAGGGAGCTGACTCTGGACAGAAGAATCAGGATATTCAAGAGCGTCAACCCAGACGTCTGCACCTTGTATTTCCAAATCCCATTCTGTACTCATGAGAGTCCTGACTTGGACAGAGCAAACCTATCTAGGCTGAGTGTTCTACACTCTCTAGAGCTCTGCTGTTCTTTCAGTTATAAATCCTGGGCTGGTCTTCAGCTTTTCTGCCCTTTCACTACAGGGGCTACAGATTCCTTTATATGCTGCCAAGAAAGCCTCTGACTTTTGTAACTAGCTTGTACTCTGTGCAGTCACTGTCAGCCTTTCATTTTCCAAAGGATCAATTGCCTCCCAGCAATAGCCATCTAAATCCATTGTCCTTCTAATTCCTTTTCCCCCTCATTTCTTAAATGTGTAATACATTTAAGCTATGAGTGCAATTCATTTCCCTGGCATATCATCCCAGTTCACTACTCGTCAAAGCTTCATCATTTGCACTGCTACCTTCCACCAGGGCTAAGATGGGCCACAACTACCAGTTATGAAGTTAACTTTGCCAACTAGGCAACAGGTGCTTCAGCTGCACAATCCCATCTTAGCGTCCTCTTCTTGAACTATTGCTGGTAGCAACAGATACAGGTTGGGTCCCTAGGAAACAGACTGTGAGATGGAGATCAGCATGCAGGAAGCTTATTAGAGAGTGTCTTCTTGGGATTAACCTCCCTGGAGAAAGAGAGGGAAATGACTGCAAGGTGAAGTTGGACTGTGCTGCGGTCTCAACAAAAGCCTCAACTGAGCCCATGGGGAACTTTAATACTGGGATGCCCCTTCTGAGTTGTCATGATGTGGGGCAAGGCATTTGAGGCATTATACCCTCACAAATAGCAGTCATTGGATACAGGCTGCCCTAAGAAGAAGATGTGACCTTGAGCAGGATGGACCTCTGTAGACAAGGGTAATTTCTGGAGAAGGCAAACAGCTCAGGGCTCTCAGGCAGCAGCACTCCCAGAGTCCTTCAGATCTGCAGGGGATGAGGGATGGGGCTGGACCATCCTGCCTCTTGCAGTCTGAACATGAGCTATCATTTTTTTAAGGCTTCTTTTTTTTTTAATGTTGTTGTTGTTCAGTCGATCAGTCATGTCTGACTCTTTGTGACCCCATTTATTGCAACACACCAGGCTTCTCTGCCCTTTCACTATCTCCTGGAGTATGCTGAAACTCATGTCCATTGAGTAGATGATACCATTCAACCATCACATTCTGTCACCCCTTCTCCTCCTGCCTTAATCTTTCCCATCATCAGGGTTCGTTTCCAGTGAGTCGGCTCTTCTCATCAGATGGCCAAAGTATTGGAACTTCAGCTTCAGCATCAGCCCTTCCAATGAATATTCAGTTGATTTCCCTCAGGATTGACTGGTTTGATCTCCTTGCTGTCCAAGAGACTCTCAAGAGTCTTCTTCACCACCACAGTTCGAAAACATCAATTCTTCAATGCTCAACCTTCTGTACAGTCCAACTCTCAAGCGTTTTAATATGCTGCCTAGGTTTGTTGTAGCTTTCCTTCCAAGGAGCAAGCATCTTTTAATTTTATGTGGACAGTATTTAAAGTCTTATTGAAATTGTTGCAATACTGCTTCTGTTTTATGTTTCAGATTTTTGGCCCTGAGGCATATGGGATCTTAGTTCCCTGGGATGGAACCTACACCTCCTACATTGGAAGTTGAAGTCTTAACCACTGAGCCACCAGGGAAGTCCCTGGAGGTAATTTATTTCAACATGCTTATTCTCCCTCAAGGTGCATGCTATCTGCTTACACAGATGGTCTCTCTTTTATGATTATATAATTTGTATTTATAGTTCCTTCCCCATGACAGAATTAGTTAACTTTAGGACCTTAAATACCTGGATTTATAATAGGTCTAAAAGGCAAGGAATAGGAATGGGAGCATCGTTTTCCCTTGGGTAACTTTCCTAGAGACAGATGTGTTAACCTAAAGCAAATATTTCTCACACTTATTTAAAGAGCAGGATCTGGAAGCTCAGAATACAGAAGACTGATAAGTTTGCTTTGACGTCCTTGAGAGAGATTGCTGGAAATGCTATCCCCCAAGATTCTGCTTTCCGCTATGAGAATAGTGTGACGTTACATTAACAGCTCTCCTGCGTGGGTACAAGAATTACTTGCTAAGTTAATTGCCATTTGAGGTTTTAAAAGTAGGCAAAATGTGAATGAAACCACCCTTTGACCAATCTGGTTGTTTTCTTTAGAAAAGTTTCGTGAGGAGAAGTATTCCCTCTTGACACAGAGGTCATTTATTACAAAACCTTTCTCCATGTAAGGAAGATTACTGGCTATGTCTTGAAGATATTTTTCACAGGAAGTCTTGCCACAAAGGAATTTGGCCTATGTTTCCATAGCCTCTGATCAGTGTCGCGGTTACTTGGTTTCTCTGGAGCTAGGCCACCTCAGGTGGGAATAAAAAGGAAATGTTTCAAGTTCAGACTAACACAAGGACTGAGAAGCCAGCAGGAGTTCCCTATGACTCCCAAGACTGAAATGATGTGTGTATGGTGGCCATGGTATGTTCATGGTCTGCAGGAACTGGTGATGGTCCAGAGGTACTCACAGGCAGTGGGTAGGAGAGCCCAAAGAGAAGACCTGAGTTCATGGGGTTTTATTTTCTTTTATCATTTTGCTTTTAAGTTAAAAGAAAAATAAATCAATTTTCAATTAAATTTTATTATTCATATCAACAGTGTAACAATAAGCTATGTTTGGGTTTATCTTGTTGCACCCCCTCCCCTGCTTACAACACAGACACCAGAATTCTTCATAATGAAAGGACACTGGAAAAAAAAAAAGAAAGGACACTGGTTTTTGAAGATAGAGAAGTGAAGAGAAGCCAGTTCATGAGTTGGATCTGGGCCCCCCTTGTACATTATTATGTCTCAGAGGCACAGGGGTAGTTGTTTTTAGGGTGATAAGATTTAGCAAATAAAAATGCAGATGGCTAGTTAAATTTTCTCTTGTTTTTAGCTGCACTGGGTCTTCA
The DNA here is from genome assembly GCA_007570785.1 of Antilocapra americana. Taxonomy (NCBI): domain Eukaryota; kingdom Metazoa; phylum Chordata; class Mammalia; order Artiodactyla; family Antilocapridae; genus Antilocapra; species Antilocapra americana. Next base: position 3,748,123 of record ML663559.1, read on the forward strand.
TTGCTTTCTCTAGTTACTGTGTGTGGGCTTCTCATTGTGGTGGCTTCTCATGAGGATCATGGGTTCTAGGGTGTGGACTCAGTAGTTATGGCGCACAGGCTTAATTGCTCCGAGGCATATGGACTCTTCCCAAACCAGGAGCTGAACCTGTGTCCCCTGAATTGGCAGGCGGATTCTTAACAACTGGATGACCAAGAAGTCTAACCCAGTTAAATTTGAATTTCAGGTAAATAACAAATAATTTTTAGTAGAAGTATATCCCAAATGTTGCACAGTATATCCCCCATGTTGAACGGCACCCTATAAATTATATCCCATTGTATCCTGTATTTTGGGCTTCCCAGTTGGTGCTAGTGGTAAAGAACCTGCCTGCCAGTGTAAGAGACAAAAGAGACGCAAGTTCAATCCCTGGGTCAGGAAGATACCCTGGCGAAGAGCATGACAACCCACTCCATTATTCTTGCCTAGAGAATGCCATGGACACAGGAGCCTGGCAGGCCCATAGGACTGCAAATAATCGGACATGACTGAAGCAACTTAGCACACACGCACACATCCTGTGTTTTACCTGGCAACCGTACTGTATTTTCAAGTGAAAATTGTTAGGCTATGCTTGGGGATTTGCAAGGTGAATAGGACCAACAATGTGACTGCCCATGACAAAAGAAAGGAAATGAACTGAAAACCATGAAAGGAGAAATGACAAAGAGGAAACTAAAACCGAGTTAGACAGTCAAACAAAATTGGACTGTCCAATTAAATAAAAATAAATGTTTAATGGATCTTACATGCCAAAATAGATCAGCAGACTTGGCTTGGCAAACAAGTGAGACAAAGAGCAAATAACTGCCGCAGTGAGCATGTACTGGTTTGCAGCCCAAGAGGCGTAGGGGTGTGGCATGATGGCAGTTGCCATGCTTATTTCCAGTGAGAAATGATTGCTAAGGTTGACCTGTGGTTTTAGAATTTTAAGAGGTAGAGCAAGCCTCCACTGTGATTAACTCACTCTCCATGGAGAGATCTGGCAGGAAAATCCTTTGACCATTGTCAAACCAGAACAACAAAGCACCCAGGGATTCTCTGGGGGTCCTTTGCACTGAAGATCAGTGCCAAGGGTCAAGCGCCCACAGGTCTCTCAGAGCAACAAATTCTGTCTCTACGTGCCCATTCGGGTAATTAAGGGGTCCCTAGAGCTACAATCATTAAAACTGTGTGCAACAGTTGCAGAATTGAGAGATGAAAGAAATAGTATTAAAAGTCTTTCTCACTTTCTGTGATGTGATCATATGAAAAAAGTCAAGCGTAAAGTGTTCACTCAGTGACAGTGGGACAATTGGCTCACCATTTGAAGGAAAATAATTGAAACTGATCCCCTTGGGGAGGATTAACATAATCGTCCTTTACTTGGTCATCTAAAATCAGAGCAGCTATCTTCCTCAAAACAAAAAAACACTCCCAATGGGCACTGGGTCCTGGAAGTGACTTCCAGAGCGTCCACTTTCCCCAGCATTTCTCCTAACTAGATACAGGGCCACCTCTAAATTTGATGCTTCAAGAGCAGGGGGTGGTGACTCCATGAAGTGGGCAGATGAGGGGGAGAATATAAAAGACATGTATAGAAATGACAGCCCTGAAGAAAGCAATCACGAAATTCAACCTACAAACCCTTAGAGACTTAAACTTGCCTTCCTAAGCCAGTATATAGCCATTGCATATTTAAATACATCAAGGGTTTCCCTGACTTCTAAATCCCTCAAAGGCTCAAGAGTGTCCCCAGCTCTGACAAATTTCTAATGAGAAAATGATATATAAACACGTTATTTTTTAAAATATAATACCTTACACCTCAGCTTTTGTTGTTTGTAAATCTGTACCCCACCATCACATGTAATCACAGACATTCAATACATAAGAATATGGAGTTTGATTCAGCAGATTAAGCTCTGTGACTCTGACAGGTTACTGCTGTTTCCTTGAATTCTGCTCTTCTAAGATGCAAGGGATGCACCAGAGGCTCTCTGAGGTTGCTTCTAACGTGTGACTCTGTGGTTCTATAATCACTAAAAGTGCATTGTTTGATGGTCTAGTTGACATTTAGACAGGACTGCTCAATCGTTTTGTTTAAAACGTTGTCATTATCATTAACATACTTGGGGAATGTTGCTGAGTCTGGGAAAACAGAACAAAAAACAAAAATCTTAATAGGAATAGTTTCGATCTTTTTTCACTGGATTTTCTCTGTCTCTGGTTGGACTTTTCTGGATTTTGGAAACAATTCAAAAAGACCAAAAGTAGAGCCACAGCTCTTGTATCAGTGCCACAGCCACATATTAGTAATCAGAGGGGGAAAAAAATCAGGAAAAAAAGAAACCAATCATTCATTTGATTCACTTCCTTTTCCCTCTTGCACTGAGGCCATTGAACTGGTTTTCCCAGCTTTGGAGTAATTGGTAAATTTTGTATTGTTTCTTATGAAGACACTAAAGAGTGGTTTTAAGACAGATTGGGGAAGACAGTACAAGACCAACTTAAGTGTAAAGAATATCCAGTATACCAACTCTGCTATAAAACAGAATAACCATTTTCAAGTGAACCATTCAAAGATCCTGAATTGGAGATGACATATAACTACAGAAGTACATTTAGTTTATTCAAAAATTTTCTTGGTGGCTTAAAAAACAAGGTTTGTTTTCTTGGAGAACATAGCACAGCTGTGACTCAGTCTTGACTCAAAGTTCCCTGACCAGTTGACCTTCAGGAGAGAAAAAACAATTCAGTCTGGTTAATGAGGAGTCACCTTGAGCCAGCTTCCAGAAAAGTGATAGAGCAGCTTTCCTGCCCCACAGAAAATGTCACTTTTCTTCATAATGTCACCTGTCCTCCAGTTTGGAGGAATTTGGGGCAAGTCTCACAGTTGAGCAAAGAATGCTCTCTGTGCCTCAATTTCTGTGCCTGCTTAATCTAAGATATGCTTTCTACTTCTCCTGCTGGCCCACCTTTATCATCCGGACTGATGTGGACTGAGCATTAATGTGGTGACAGGCACATTACTTCCCCCATGTATTCATCATAATAATCCTAAGATACTTTTTTTGCCATCTTATAGAATTGGAGAATGAGCTGTCAGAGGGTCAACAGCTTTCCCAGGGCCTACACCTAATGAGTCAAACCAGAATTTTTGTGGGTAAACTCTTATACAAGCACTTTTTAAATGTCTGTTTTCTTTTAATCAAGGTATTATATACAAAAATATTTATCTATCTTAAGTGAGAAATTCAATAAGCTTTAATAATGATATGAAAGCTGGTAACCACAACCACTGTCTACATATATAGTAGTTCTCTCTCTTCAGAAACTTCCTGGTATCGTCTTTACAGTTGATCCCCTCTCCTCACCCTCAGCCACTGATCACTTTATCTCACTGTAAATAGAGGAAATAAGTATCTTTTATTTAAAAAAGGAAATAAAATACCTTTTATTTCCTTTTCTCATCTTACTGCCTTCCCTAGGACTTCCAATACTGTATTGAAAAACATTAGTGGGCTTCCCTTGTAGCTCAGCTGGTAAAGAATCTGCCTGCAATGAGGAAGATGGGAAGATCCCCTGGAGAAGGAAAAGGTTATTCACTCCAGTATTCTGGCCTGGAGAATTCCATAGACTAAATAGTCCATGGGGTCAAAAAGAGTTGGACACAACAGAGTGACTTGCACTTCACTTCAGTGACAGAGGACATCTCTGCCCTGTGCATCATCTTAATAAGAAGACTTCTAGTTTCTCCATTAAGTATGATATTAGCTGCAGGTTTTTTGTAGATAGTCCTAGTCAAATTGACAAAGTATGCCTCTATTCCTAGTTAACTGAGAGTTTTATCATGAATAGGTATTGGATTTGTCAAACGATTTTCCTGCACCTATTGATTTCATAATCAGACTTTCCTCTTTAAGTCTGTGTGGAAAAGGTCAGTTTTCATTCCAATCCCAAAGAGGCAATGCCAAAGAATATTCAAACTGCTGCACAATTGCATTCATCTCACACCCTAGCAAAGAAATGCTCAGAATTCTCCAAGCCATGGTTCACAGTAAGTGAACCGTGAAATTCCAGATGTTCAAGCTGGATTTACAAAAGGCAGGGGAACCAGAGATCAAATTGCCAACATCCTTTGGCTCATCAAAAAAGCAAGGGAATTGTAGAAAAACATCTACTTCTGCTTTATTAACTATACCAAAGCCTTTGACTGTGTGAATAACAACAAACTGTGGAAAATTCTTAAAGAGATGTGAATACTAGACACACACCTTGCCTGTCCCTTGAGAAATCTGTGTGAAGGTCAAGAAGCAACAGTTAGAATTGGACATAGGACAACAGTCTCCACATTGGGAAAGGAGTACATCAAGGTTGTATGTTGTCTTATATACAATGAGGTTATATTGTATTCAGGGTATATTGTCTTGTATACCCTGCTTATTTAACTTCTATGCAGAGTACATCATGTGAAATGCTGGGCTGGATGAAGATTGCTGGAATCAAGATTGCTGGGAGAAATAACAATAACCTCAGATACACAGATGATACCACCCTTATGGCAGAAAGCAAAGAAGAGCTAAAGAGTCTCTTGATGAAAGTAAAAGAGGAGAGTGAAAAAGCTGGCTTAAAACTCAATGTTTAAAAAAGGAAGATCATGGCATCTGGTCCCATCACTTCATGGCAAATAGATGGGAAAACAATGGAAACAGTGAGAGACTTTTTTTTTTTTAGCTCCAAAATCACTGCAGATGGTAACTGCAGCCATGAAATTCAAGGATGTTTGCTCCTTGGAAGAAAAGCTGTGACCAACCTAGACAGCATATTAAAAAGCAGAGACATTATTTTGCCTCCAAACACCATCTAGTCAAAGCTATGGTGTTTCCAGTAGTCATGTACGGATGTGAGAGTTGGACTATAAAGAAAGCTGAGTGCCAAAGAATTGATGATTTTGAACTGTGGTGTTGGAGAAGACTTTTGAGAGTCCCTTGGACTGCAAGGAGATCCAACCAGTCCACCCTAAAGGACATCAGTACTGAATACTCATTAGAAGGACTGATGCTGAAGCTGAAACTCCAAAACTTTGGCCACCTGATGGGAAGAACTGTCTCATTGGAAAAGACCCTGATTCTGGGAAAGATTGAAGCCTGAAGGAGAAGGGGACAACAGAGGATGAGATGGGTGGATGGCACCACTGACTCAATGGACATGAGTTTGGGTAAACTCTGGGAGTTGGTGATGGACAGGGAGGCCTGGCATGCTGCAGTCCATGGGGTTGCAAAGAGTCAGACACAACTGAGTGACTGAACTGAACTGAAGTGATGATTACATTACTTGATTTTCAAATGTTGAATCAGACTTACATAACTGGATAAATCTCACTTGATCATGATATATAATTCTTTTTATATAATGTTGGATTCAGTTTACTTGTATTTTGTTGAAGAGTTTTGCACCTATGTTCATGATGGATAATTGGTCAGTAGTTTTCTTTCTCGTAATGTCTTTGGTTTTGATATTAGGGCAATGCTGACCTTATAAGATGGATTAGGAAGAATTCCTTTTAATAGTTTATGGAAGATATTATAGGAAGCCTAATTTTTCCATTCAATGTTTGGTGGAATTCACCAGTGAACTCATCTGGGTCTGATGCTTTCTGTTTTGGAAGGCATCAAAATTGATTCAATTTCTTTAATAGACATGAAGAAGTGAAGTGAAAGTCACTCAGTTGTGTCCAGCTCTTAGCAACCCCATGGACTGGAGCTCACCAAGCTCCTCTGTCCATGGGATTCTCCAGGCAAGAATACTGCAGTGGATTTCCATGCCCTCCTTCAGGGGATCTTCCCAACCCAGGGATCGAGCCCAGGTCTCTGGCATCGCAGGAAGATTCTTGACCATCTGAGCCACCAGGGAAGCCCAAGAACACACGGATAGGATAGGCAGCCTATCCCTTCTCCAGGGGAACTTACTGACCCAGAAATCAAACCAGGGTCTCCTGCATTGCAGGCAGATTCTTCACCAGCTGAGATAATAGACATAAACCTATTCAAATTGTCTGTCTTTTTTTTGTGTAAATTTGGCAGATTGTGCCTTTCAAGGAATTGGTCCATTTCATCTAGGTTTTCAAATTTGTGGATATAGAGTTGTTCATAGTATTATTATTATTATTAATATCTGATATTAGTAACCTGTGTTCTCTCTCTTTGATTTCTTTTTAGCTTGCCTAAAGGTTTACCAATTTTTTAATCTTTTCTGAGAACTAGCTTTTGAACTTATTGATTTTCTCTGTTGATTTTCTATTTTCAATTTTATTGATTTTTGCTCTAACTTCTACTATTTCTTTTCTTCTGCTTACTTTGGATTTAATTTGCTCTTTTTCTATGTTCCTGAGGTTAAAACTTAGATACTCGATTTTAAGTATTTATTCCTTCCAATATATGCATTCACAGCTAAAAATTTTCCTTCAAGCTCTGCTCTCATTGTACCTCATGGATTTTAAGTTGTATTTTCATTTTCATTTAGTTCAAAATATGTTTTAATTTCTCTTGAGGTTCCTTGTTTGATGAATGTGTTATTTAGAAATGTGCTGTTCAATCTCCATGTACTGGGGAGATTTTCCAGTTATCATTCTGTTATTGGTTTCTAGATTAATTCAATTGTGGTCTGACAGGAGATATTGTATGACTGCCATTCTTTTAAATTTGTTAAGGTGTGTTTTATGGCCCAGAATGTGACCTATTTTGGTGAGTGTTTCATGTGAGCTTCAGAAGAATGTATATTCTGCTGCTGTTGGATAAAGCAATCTACAGATGTCCATTACATCCAGTTGATTGATGGTATTGTTGAGTTCAACTATGTACTTATTGATTTTCTGCCTGCTATATCTGTACATTTCTGATAGAGGAGTGTTGAGATCTCCAATTACAATAATAGAGACATCTATTTTTCATTGCAGTTCTATTAGTTTTTTTTTTTGATTCATGTAGTTTGACACTCTGCTGTTAGGCACACAGCAATTCTTAATACACATTAAGAATTGTTATGTCTTCTTTGAAAATTGACCCCTTTGTCATTATGTGATGTCCCTAGTTAGCCCTGATAATCCTCCTTGCTTTGAATCCTGCTTTGATTGAAATACAAGTAGTCTTCACTTTATTTTTATTAGTGTTAACATGGTATATCTTTTTCCATTCATTTGCTTCTAATTTACATGTGATTTTAAAGTGGGTTTCTTATAGACAACACATAGCTGGGTCTTGTTTTTGCCCTACTTTGACAAACTCTGTCTTTCATTTGGGGTATTTAGACTAAAGATATTAAAAGTGATTTTGGATATAGCCTTCTCTGGTGGCTCAGCTGGTAAAGAACCCACCCGCAATAGAGGAGACATGGGTTCGGCCCTGGGTAAGGAAGGTCCCCTGGAGAAGGAAATGGCAACCCATTTCAGTATTCTTGCCTGGGAAATCCCATGGACAGAGGAGCCTGGTGGGCTACAGTCCGTGGGGTTGCAAGAGTTGAACACAACTTAACGACTAGACCACCAGGGATGTAGCTGGATCATTATCTAACAGGATTTTTACTCTTTCCTATTGGTTGCCCTTGTTCTTTTCTCCTGTTACTGTCCTTCACTCTTTTTTCTGTCTTTTGAGGTTTTAACTGGGCATTTTATAAGATTCCATTGTCTCTCTTTCTTGGCATCTCAGTTATACTTCTTTATAAAAAAATTTTGGGGGGTTGCTCCATAGTTTGAATATACATTTACAAATATCCCAACTCTACTTTCAAATAACACTATGTAACTTCAGGGTGAGAGCAAGTACCTAGCAAAAGCAGCATAATCCTAATTCCTCCCCCCATTCCTTGTGTCACTGCTGCCATTTATTTCATTTATATCTAAGCACATACAAGCATATGTACATAAACATATATATGCATATGTAGGCATATATAATTGAGCACATTTTTGCAATTATTATTTTGAAGAAGCTGTTCAAAATATTGTTATATCAATAAAAAATAAGAAAAGTAAATATTTGTATTTTACCTTCACTTAGTGAAAGTGAAGTCGCTCAGTCGTGTCCGACTCTTTGCCATCCCGTGGACTGTAGCCCACCAGGCTCCTCAGTCCATGGGATTCTCCAGGCAAAAATACTGGAGTGGGTTGCCATTTACCTTCACTTATTCCTTCTCTAATGCTCTTTCTTTATGTAGGTCTAAGTTTCAGACCTATATAATTTTTCTTCTCTCTAAAGAACTTCTTTTAACATTTCTTGAAAGGCAGACCTGCTGTTGCTAAGTCACTTCCGTCGTGTCTGACTCTGTGCGATCCCATGGACGGCAGCCCACCAGGCTCCTCCATCCCTGGGATTTTCCAGGCAAGAGTACCGGAGTGGGTTGCCATTTCAGACCTACTGGCAAAAATTCCTCAGTTTTGTTTGTTAGAAAAAAATTCTTTACTTCTCCTTCACTTTTAAAGGAAATTTTAAAGAGTACATATTTTTGGGTTGGAATTTTTCTTTCGATACTTTAAATACATCACTCCATTTTTTTCTTGCTTACATAATTTTTGAGAAGTTGAGTGTAATTCTTATCTTTGTTCCTCTGTAGGTAAAGTGTTTTCCCCGCCTCTGGCTTCTTTCTTTATCTTGTGAGTTTTTTCCCCCCTTTATCTTTGAATTTCTGTAATTTGAATATATGTCTATATGTAGTTTTTTGGCAGTTATCTTGCATGGTGTTCTCTTAACTTCCTGAATCTATGGTTTGGTATCTGACATATATTTGGGAAGTTTCTCAATCAGTTTTCAAATATTTCTTCTGTCTTTTTCTTTATTCTCCTTCTGATGTTCTAATAACATATATATTACCTTTCACACTTGTCCAACAGTTCTAGAATATTTCAGTTTTCTTCCTCTTAGCCTTTTAGTCTTGAAGGTTTCTACTGCTATATCCTCAAGCTCAGATGTTCTTTTAGACATATCTAGTCTACTAATAAGTCCATCAAAGGCATTCTTCATTTCAGTTATAGGGCTTTTGATTTCCAACATTTCTTTTTGGTTCTTTTTCAAAATTTCTACCTCTCTGCTTACATTGCCCATCTGTTGTTTAATAGTCTCAACTTTATCCATTAGAGCCCTTAACACTGTAACTATAGTTGCTTTGAATTCCTGGTCTGATCATTCTAATAGCTTTGCCATGTCTGAGTCTGTTTCTGATACTAGTTCAGTTTCCTCAGAGTGTGTTTTTTGCCTTTTAATATGTTTTTTCATTTTTTCCCTTGACATCTGATATGATATACCAGTTAAAAGAAACTGCTGTAAGTAGACTTTAGTCATGTGGTGGTGAAGTGTGGGTCAAGGGGAGGTGGTCTAAAGCCCAATGATTGGTCTCGGTAGTTTCAGTGACCCTATGTTGCTGGATTATGAACTTCACCAGTGCTTCTCAGTCTCTCCCTCTTCGGTGGGACAGGATGGCTAGAGTGGGCTGGAGTTGGGTACTTGCCTTCCTCTAGGTCACTTAGGCTCCAGTAATATCCCAGCAGGTTGGACTCTGGTAAAATAGTTTCTCCAGCCTTGCTAAGAAGAGTAAAATGCTCTGGTGCATTTCAAATGTTTCCTTTTACCATCCCCCCTGCCAAAAGCACAAGAGGATCTTTCTCTTATTTTCACAAAAGTATGGGACCCCTTTATGATTGGGTCCCCCTTGAGTTTTTGTCTCTTCTACTTCTTCACACTGAGCCTTCAGTGATTTGCCAATAACATTTTAGGTTTTCCTACCCTAACACTGGTTCTCACACAGTTTCTGCTCCTGAGTTTCTGCTCCAGTAAGTTGTGATTCTCTGTATTCATCTTTCTGTCTCTCCAGTTTTGGAGGCAGCAGTCCTGTGACTTCGCGTCTCTTGTACATCTAAGAAGTCACGTTTTCAGTTTGTTCAGCTTTTCACTTGATGTCACAGTGGGGTGGGTGGCAATTCCCAAGCACCTTACATATGGAATCAGAAACTCAAAGTCCTTAACTGATTGTTCTTACTTTTGTTAATCTCCTGAACTCAGCCAGTCTCTGGACAACATTCTCTGGCTTTAATGACTGGGATGAGTGCATTCTCTACTTGCTTTCCCAGAACTGTGTGCTTCCTCTTGCCTAACAATTCATTCATTGCTCTGTCCAGTAAATGTCTACTGAATAACCAAATTCCCAAGCACTGAAAAAGCCACTATGAATTTAAGTCTCCTCTCTTGAGAAGTCTAGAGCCTAGGTAGGGGAAATTAGGCAATTACCATGATAACTGTGGTGCATGACCCAACCATTACTGGTCATTAAAAGCTTTCCAGTAGACAGGAATATAGGAGCCCCAAGGAAAATGATGAGTTAGCCAGGTGGAGAGAGCTTAGAGCTTATTTATTTCTATGTCTGTTTCCCTCTTTTGATTCTAAACTTTTGCAAGACAATGTCTAGTTCTTATTTATATTATATTTGTAGTTCCAATGCACAATAATCATTTAAAGAAGCAAATAATTGAAACTTAATAACTGGACAATGAAGCAAAGGGCATATCAGGTTGGAGCAATAAAAGCACTGAAGTAAACTTTATGAAGTGTTCAGGGAACTACAAATAGTCTAGGGAGATTAGAAGATGATGTCTGTGTGGAGAGCTGGCCTCAATGAGATGGCGGCTGATTGATGGAGGACCAGGAATGTCAGATGAAGAAGTTTGATCCTTACTCAGCAGACAGTGAAGGGCTCAAAATAGATGTTGAAATGATAGAAGCAGGCCAGTTAACAGAAGCAGTCCTCTCTAAGCTCCCACTGCTTCTTGTAAGGAGTGACTATAAGCAAGTAACTCCCAAATTAGTAGTGTTCCTAAATTCCACATCTGCAGTGCTGCTAAGTCACTTCAGTCAGGTATGACTCTTTGTAACCCTATGGACCATAGCCCGCCAGGCTCCTCTGTCCACGGGATTCTCCAGGCAAGAATACCGAAGTGGATTGCATGCTCTTCTCTAGGGGATCTTCCTGACCCAGGGATTGAACCTGCATCTCTCACTTCTCCTGAATTGGCAGGTGGGTTCTTTACCAGTAGCACCACCTCGAGAATGTTTAAAATCCTTGATGCCCTGGACAAGACCCATTCTTTGGCTTGACTGATGAGGCCACACCTTTTCCTCAGGGTCACCTCTCCTGGGGCACCAGAAAACCCACCACACCCTAACCCTAGGAGCCCTGGGGGTTCAGCGGGGAGTGCCAGTCTCCAGAGGCAGAGAGAAAGCTCTGAAGAGGCTGAAGTTTCCTTGTCTATGAAAAGAGAGCTTCCTGGGATACTCTCTCATTGCCAAAGAGGCAATGTGGGAACCTGAGGAGAGCAGAGCAGGAAAGGACAGCACTGTAAACAGGGACAGGAGTCCCAGTCAGGCAGGCTCTCCTTGGAATGTGAGGGCCTGCATCTTCAGCTGTTGAAGGCACCCCCAGTGTACTCCCTGGGATGGATTCAGCTAATGGAGTCCTACCACCGAATTAAATTTTTCATATACAGCACTGTGAATAATTAATTTGGGAAGAGATAATCTGTTTTACTTTGATGCATATAAGTAGTTTCTTTAATTTTGAGATTCACAGGGGCGAGAACAAGAATGAAAGGCTAATACGGTAAATTCAACCATATGCCTTGTTCAGCTTGCTCAGGGTACTGGAAGTCAGAAAGATTCCATTAGAAATCTGTTTTCTCTGGAAACTCTGAAGACCTGCGTTCGCTGGGCCCACCCTCCCACAACAGCAGCTGTAGTGTGGGCCAAGCAGCAGTCGCCCCTGCAGGGCGCGGAGCCCTGCATACCCACTGCCCCTCCGTCCTTACGCTCCTGAGGGCTTCCTGAGGGCTTCCACTCCCTTCTGCCCGTCTGCCGGCTCCTCGCTCCTAGGGTTCTGAGTCTTCTGACCCCTGCTTCACAGATTCTTTAACTCTCCTCAAACCTTCTATTTCCAAGAAGAAGGTTTCATTGGTCTCTTTCTAAGCTCTTCACTCACAGCAGGCAAACGTGAGTGTTAATTAAGCAGTCATGTCTGCCTCTTGCCCTCTAGTCCTCTAATCTCATTAAACTACTTCTACAAAACACCTTAGACAGAACTTTCAGGGGGCTCGCTGGCCTTCCCATGGCTTATGAAAAAGTAAAGACAAGGTTAAGAGAAATGAGAATTTTCTCAAGATCTGCCTGCAGCCTGTTTTGTAACCACAGAACACTTGGTAACTGGGCTTCCCTGGTGGGTCAGATGGTAAAGAATCTGCCTGCAGTGCAGGAGACCCCGGTTTGATCCCTGGGTCAGGAAGATCCCCTGGAGAAGGAAATGGCAACTGACTCCAGTATTCTTGCCTAGAGAATCCCATGGACAGAGAAGCCTTGTGGGCTACAGTCCCTGTGGTCGCAGAGTCAGACATAACTGACTCAGACATAACTGAGCGACTAACACTTTCACTTTACACTTGGTAACTAGCACCATGCCCAGCACACACTAGGTGCCCAGTAAGAAGTTTCAAATGAATGAACAAACCTTGCTATGGTCTTAATCAGTTTCCTCACTTAACCAGATGGTCTCCAAGGTTCATTGAGCTCTACTTTCTGTGATTCTGTGAGGGCAAAGGAGAGTTTCAGGTGGCTTCACATGGCTGAATGACAGGATGATGGGCACAGACCCTAACGTCTGCCAACTGTTAATTCCAGTTGACTGGAGCCTGTAAACCTTTGTTGCTCCTGTGCTAAATCTAGATATACAAGATTTATAAGATGCTGAGTCTGCCTTCCTTATGATGGCGACCTCCTGCCACTAGAGAATAAGGACATCAGTTATTGAGACAGTAAGGCTCACTGGAATGATTCCCCCCAACCCTTCCTCTGTCTTGCAGCCCCCTGGGCCACCACCACCTGTGCTCTTTCGTCTTCTGCCCTCCTCTCTGGGAAGCAGCTCTGTAAGACAGAGCATCGCGGTCTCTGGGCTAAGCACGTCTGCTGGTGGTTAGATGAGCGATGCCTCTGTAATTATGTGGGTTACAAATGGAGAGGCTAAAATGCTCATTCTTCCGAGAGAGGCAAGCCAAACCTCAGATTACATTAGGATCCAGATGATAAACATTAGCTCCTTTCCTGGGTGCTGACCTTGGTCAGAGGAGTGAGGAAGAAAGCAAGGGAAGGAGGGAAGGCAGTGGAGAGTTAGGTCATTGTCGGCAAGGTCAGGGAGGCTTCTCTTGTGAAGGTACTTATGGCATCAGCTGTACTGTTATGTAGTTTTATCTCTGTATTATTATACTGTATTGAAAATGCTGGCTTTCTGGAAGAGAGGTCAAAGTTCAACCAGACAAGAGAAGTGATTGTCCCAGCCAAGCTGGCAAAGGTGGTAGCTTGCAACCACGGAGCCCTGCCCCTCACTCAGTACTCTCCTCTACCACAGTTGTCATTTCTCTGCTGCAAGAACTGAAGCTAGAGGAAAACAGGACCCAGGGCCACGCAGCTGGTTTTCTGATGTGCAAGCCTGCCCAGCCCCACAGCTCAGCATCTCCCCCTCCCCCAAAGCTAAGCCATTTAGTGTTACACACAGGTCCTAGGATTCACTCTGACCTGAAGCGGGAGGGCTTTGAACTCAACTGAGAGACTCAACATGAAGCCTGATGTACTTGCTGTCCACACTGGTCTGGTCCTGGAGACCAGGCATCATGGTTTTGTTCCTAGACTGTCTTCCTCCCCAACACACGATCTAGTTCTTACCATAGGCTCCTGGATATTTTTAATTAACCTGGCAACTGCCCAGAACACTCTCTCTATCACCACCACCACCTGTGCTTCCCAGATCTGAGCTGGGATCCCTTCTGGAAAGAGGAGGGATGAGCTAACATTTGCTGATGGCTTCACTGCGCCTGTGTTATCCCTTTGACACACATTATCCCTTTCTCTCCTCACAGCCCTTGTGCAAAACTGATCTAGTCCCCAAATATAGATGAAGAGCATCGAAGTCACTGAAACTTAGAGACAATAAGGACATTTCCCAAGGTCGCCTGGCTTCTGAATGGAGGAACAGAGGTTGAAGCACAGTTTAGCTTGAAAGCTTTATGTTCTTACCCCTCCACCCTGGGGCCTCCCAGTGACTGAAGCCCAGCTCTAAATCCAGCTATCTGGCCCAACCTGCCAGCCCCCTCTCTGACACCCAGCAACTTCTAAGTGCTACTTACCTTAGATTTGCCACAACTCTGTCCACTCCCTGGCTTGGAGTTCCCCTCTGAGGTACCTTGACTTCAGGCTGTTAACCAGCCTTTGGGGAAAAAAAAATCAAACTCTGGAGTCACATCTGGGCTTGGCCACTTCATAGCTTGCTCTGCGACCCTGAGCAAGTTTCTTAACTACTCTGAACCTCAGTTTCCTCATATGTAAGGCGTGATGATAAAACTCACCTCAGAGAACGGTTGTACAGATGCGAATCTGACTACCCTTTAAAATCCTAAATGTAAAAGCTTGGTTCTCTATCCATGAGTCTGGACTCATTATTTTAAAATCTTTGTTTTAAAGCTGAGTTAAGAAAAAAAAAAAAAGATGACACTTGCAGAGGATTTCACAGATGATATTGCTATTGAAATCACTAAATTGCATTGTAGACAAAATAGGATATAATAATGTCTTTCTGGCGTTTATAAAGAATATGGCCATTAGGCAACAAAGGCAGAAGAAAATTGCAGTGTTCTGTAAGCATGTCTTGTAACAAAGCCTCTTTTTAGGAGGGGCCTCCATGACCACTGCTGACAATTTTCTTTAGGCTCCATCAATGTTTTTCGTTGTTTAAAGACACACATTAATTTAAAGTCTCCTCCCATTCTCTGTGCAAATTACAGCATTCAGATGAAGTGGCAGCTGCTGTAATTAAGACACAGTTAATTGCCTATCTCCTTAATTGCAATGATAGGATTTTGACAGTTCGGTAAATAAGAATTGTTTGGTTTCCTCTGGCAACTTCAGCCTTGTTTCTCATCACAAGTCCTGAGTCACTCACTTCCAGGACAAGGGCTGTGGTCCAAGGGAGCTGGAGTGGAAGAGGAATGGTAATTTACCTGCAGTTTCTTTTTTTCCCTGCAGGAACCTCCCAATGGAACCATCCAGTCTATTGCCCAGTAAAATCCTCCCAGGAGATTTCTCCACATTAATCAGTCATCACATGAGAGAAAATGGAAAATCACAGAAACAGAAGGATGGGGGTGTGGGACAATGATTTGCTGCTGCTCATGGGCACAAGAGGAAATGATCCTGTTAGATGAGAAATCAGAAGTCCAGAGTGTTTAAACACCCAAAATCAGAGTGCTACTGAGTGCCAAGCCAGGTCTTCTGACCCACTCTTCCCACTGTGCTCACAGGATGCTCAGTGGAAGCAGAGAAAAATGATAGTTCAAAGCCAGACCATTGGGGTCATGCAGACCTGGGTTCAAAGAGTACCTTTACTGCTTGTGTAACTATGGGCGAGTTACTGATGGTTTCCAGGCCTCACTGGCTTCCACTGTAAAAGGAATTTTGCATTCCTCACCTTGTATCATTGTGAGAATTAAGAAAAATAATCTCACAAAGTCCTTTACAACCTGTCAGGTTTGTGGTAAGTTCTCGATAAATGGAAGTTATAGAGCAAATATGACTCTTTTTCCAAAACCTACATCAGCAAAAAATTTTTTTTTCATTTCTTTCTTTTCCATAAACTTAATTTTGACTGTGGATTATGTTCTGCGTTCCCATCTGAGGCATTTCTCTCTAGGATCTTGCCACTTTCCAATGACAGCAAGGATCCAAAGCCCAAGTGATTAACATCAGAAACATCAGATACAGTGTTCAAAGCCTCGTAGGAGACAAGGAGAAATATTTGCACTCGTCTGCCATAATCTGTGGAGTCGCAAAGAAAGGAAGAGAAACAAAACAAGTTTCCACAAGAAAACAGTACAGACGCTCATATCCTACCATGGTTACTGTTAGCTCTAAAACCATGACTGTAAACTTGGTGTTGCAACAACCGTGTTATTGGTCGATCATTGCTTCCTACAGGCCACGCTAGACTTGGAAACGAAAACATGGTGTTAGTCACAGTAACCATTTGGCTTTTTCCCAGTGCCCTTGTGTTAGTACTCAGATTCCTGTCCTTTCCTAAGTATGAAGTGAAGAAAGTATTAGTATATACTACTTAACACTTTTCAAAGAATTAATGAATGAAGAAGAGTGAATGGGTGAGACAATCCTATTTAAAAACAAGATTACCTTTCTAGAATGGAGCTGCAGGAGTTGCTTGTATATTTTTGAGATTAATTGTCCGTTGCTTCATTGGCTATTATTTTCTCCCATTCTGAAGGCTGTCTTTTCACCTTGCTTATAGTTTCCTTTGTTGTGCAGAAGCTTTTAATTTTAATTAGGTCCCATTTGTTTATTCATGCTTTTATTTCCAATATTCTGGGAGGTGGGTCATGGAGGATCCCGCTTTGGTTTATGTCAGAGAGTGTTTTGCCTATGTTATCCTCTAGGAGTTTTATAGTTTCTGGTCTTATGCTTAGATCTTTGATCCATTTTGAGTTTATCTTTGTGTATGGTGTTAGAAAGTGTTCTAGTTTCATTCTTCTACAAGTGACTGTCCAGTTTTCCCAGCACCACTTGTTAAAGAGGTTGTCTTTTCTCCATTGTATATTCTTGCCTCCTTTGTCAAAGATAAGGTGTCCATAGATGCGTGGATTTATCTCTGGGCTTTCTATTTTGTTCCATTGATCTATATTTCTGTCTTTGTGCCAGTACCATACTCTCTTAATGACTGTGGATTTGTAGTACAGCCTAAAGTCAGGCAGGTTGATTCCTCCAGTTCCATTCTTCTTTCTCAAGGTTGCTTTGGCTATTCGAGGTTTTTTGTATTTCCATACAAATTGTGAAATTATTTGTTCTAATTCTCTGAAAAAGACCTCTGGTAGCTTGATAGGAATTGCACTGAATCTATAGATTGCTTTGGGTAGTATACTCATTTTCACTATATTGATTCTTCCAATCCACGAACACGGCACATTTCTCCATCTGTTTGTGTCCTCTTTGATTTCTTTCAACGACCCAATCAAAAAGTGGGCCAAAGAACTTAACAGACATTTCTCCAAAGAAGACATAAAAATGGCTAACAAATACATGAAAAGATGCTCAACATCACTCATTATCAGAGAAATGCAAATCAAAACCACAATGAGATATCACTTTACACCACTCAGAATGGCTGCAATCCAAAAATCTACAAGCAATAAATGCTGGAGAGGATGGAGAAAAGGGAACTCTCTTACACTGTTGGTGGGAATGCAAACCAGTACAGCCACTATGGAAAACAGTGTGGAGATTCCTTAAAAAACTGCAAATAGACCTGCCATATGACCCAGCAATCCCACTGCTGGGCATATACACCGAGGAAACCAGAATTGAAAGAGCCATGTGTACCCCAGTGTTCATCGCTGCTTTGTTTACAATGGCCAGGACATGGAAGCAACCTAGATGCCCATCAACTGACGAATGGATAAGAAAGCTGTGGTAGATATACACAATGGAATATTACTCAGCATTAAAAAAAATTCATTTGAATCAGTTCTACTCAGGTGGACGGAATTGGAGCCTATTATCCAGAGTGAAGTAAGCCAGAAGGAAAAACAATACAGTATACTAACGCATATATATGGAATTTAGAAAGACGGTAACAAGAACCCAGCATGCGAGACAGCAAAAGGAACGCAGATGTATAGAACAGACTCGTGGACTCTGTGGATGAGGGCAAGGGTGGGATGATATGGGAGAATGGCATTGAAACATGTTAATTATCATATGTGTAATCAATCGCCAGCCCAGGATTGATGCTCCGGGCTGGTGCACCGAGATTTCCTGGGGGGAGGGAGGAGGGAGGGAGGAGGGAGGGGGGTTCTGGAGGGGGAGCATATGTAAACCCATGGCGATATCATGTCATTGTATGGCAAAACTATTAAAAAAAAAAAAAGAAAGAAACAAAGAAAGAAAAAAAAACAAGATTACCTTTGAGGAAGATGTTTCTTGTCCTGCTCAGCACATATGTGGCTTTAGCTGTGATGAGATGAGCTTTAAAAAGACAGAAACTTCAACTTCCCTGGGGGTCCAGTGGTTAAGAATCAACCTGCAAATACAGGGGACATGGGTTCGATCCCTGGCCCAGGAAGTTTTCACATGTTGTGGGCCAACTAAGCTCATGTACCACAACTACTGGGCCCATGTGCCCTAGAGCCCATGCTCTGCAGCAGGAGAAGCCACTGCAATGATAAGCCTGTGCACTGCAACTAGAGAGTAGCCCCTGTTCTCTGCAACCAGAGAATGTTCGCATGCAGCAGCAAAGATCCAGCACAGCCAAAAATAGATAAATGAATAAATAAAATTAAAAAAGAAAGACAGAAGCCCAGTGTGCTTTCACCTAAACAAAATCCAAAGTCAAGGGTTGTTTGCTGGCTCCAAAATC
Organism: Antilocapra americana; assembly: GCA_007570785.1. NCBI lineage: Eukaryota > Metazoa > Chordata > Mammalia > Artiodactyla > Antilocapridae > Antilocapra > Antilocapra americana. Next base: position 3,766,639 of record ML663559.1, read on the forward strand.
ATGAAGGAGTGAGCTGCTTCAGACTCACTGTTCTATCATCCTAAATGTATGGCTTCCATCATGTGGTCCCAGGGCTGCTGAATCTTGAGAGGCCTTTGCACTTCCGCATGGAACAATATTGTGGGTTTGAGGCAATCTTATCTAGATTCTAAGTGGCCAGACCACCAGACATCTGGATGTAACTGAGTGATGTGTGTATACTTGTCACTACACAGCCAGCAACAGCAGCACACTCGAGCCCAAGACATTAGCAAAGCATTTGCTTCTTTAACTCCCTGAAGTCCATTAAAAAGAGCACTGGACTTGGAGTCAGGAGTTCAGAATTGAATTAAGAGTCAGAGTTCAGCCATCCCGTGAGTGATTTTGTATGGGTACCAGAACAGAAATATCAACAGTAATTAATGCCTGATGAGATGTCACCATGCACTAGGTACATGCTACCCATTTTATATGTATTTCTTTATCCTCCACAAAAATCCTATGATATACATAATATGATTATTGCCACTTCTCAAACTAAAGAAAGAGATTAAGAGATGACCAATGGAACTGGTAAAGTAGCACAGTGAGAATTTGAACCCAAGGCTTTGAAAGGTCAGATTTCTCACCCTAACTATCCTTCTTCTCACAAAGAGAAGATATATGCAACATCAGGCATACAGAGGCTGAGAGGCAAGTAAACAGTGCATCGTGACCATGTGCCTACACGGTCAGGTCCATGGTGGGGGCTCCCCAGAGGAAGAATGAATGAAGATCAGCCAGGCAGACAAAGAGGGACAAGTGTTCTAGATCCAGGAGCCAACAGACGTCATGGTACAGCCTTCTTGACCACAAAGTGGCTGCTGGGCTCCAGACATGTGTTCTCCCTCAGGAAGGTGTGGGTGGGAAAAGATGTCTCATTGATTAGTGAGGAAAATACTGCTCAGCAACTCCTCGACCGACTTAATTATGTCCCACTGGCCAGACCAGGTCACAAGACTCCTCCAGGCCATGAGGAAGGACAGAGAAGTCACCAGTGCCTGTGGTTAGTCATGAATCATCTCCTGGGGCTGGGCTCACTGCAGCACTAACAGAACCGAGGTTGTGTTGGCCGAGAAGGAAGCCGCAATGGGAGGTGGGGAGGCAGGCAGCCAACAGACTCGGGTCACCATCCTTCACACGGAAGTCCAGCAGGAGGTGAGAACAGCGCAGTAAGACTAATGAGAGGAAGAACTGAAATCAGTTAGTGAAATACTAGAGGGGAGAGCTGGGAGGCCAGGATTGTTAGGTGTTCAGATTTATGGCTTGGGTGACTGGGCTGTCAGTGACTAAATTAATCAGGGAGCAGAGGGTTATAGCTGGAAGGCAAACTAATAAGATGTATTGTTTTCATCAGCCCGGGCTGCATAATAAAGCACCACAGACAGGGCAGCTATTTCTTGTTTATTTTGGGTGGGGGGAGTCTTTTTTAACAATTTATTTATTTTTAATTGGAGGATAGCTGCCTTACAATTTCGTGTTGGTTTCTGCCATACATCAACAGGAATCAGCCATAGATATACATATATCCCCTCCCTCTTGAACCTGCCTCCTCCCTCATCCTACCCCTCTATGCTATCACAGATCTCCGAATTGAGCTCCCTGCACCATAGAGCAAATTCTCACTGGCTATCTATCTGACACATGGTAATGCATATGTTCAATGCTCTGCTCTCAATTTGTCTCACCTTCTTGTTCCCTCGTTGTGTCCACAAGTCTGTTCTCTATGTGACAGGACAGCTAAACCAATAGAAATTTATTTCTCACAGTTCTGGAAGCCAGAAAATCCAAGATCACAGTGCTGGCTGATTTGTTCCTTGAGGAAAGCTTTCTTCTTGACTTGCTTTCTCACTATGTCTTTACATGGCTTTTCCTTCATACACATGCAGAGCTTCTCTCTTGTCTTCAACTTCTTAAGGGGACATTATATTCATCAAATGGAAACAGTGAGAGATTTTATTTTCTTGGGCTCCAAGATCACTGCAGAGGTGACTGCAGCCATAAAATTAAAAGACGCTTGCTCCTTGGAAGAAAAAAACCTAGACAGCATATTAAAAAGCAGAGACATTACTTTACCAACAAAGGTCCATATAGTCCAAGCTATGGTTTTTCCAGTAGTCATGTATGGATGTGAGAGTTGGACTATAAAGAAAGCTAAGCACTGAAGAACTGATGCTTTTGGACTGTGGTATTGGAAAAGACTCTTGAGAGTCTCTTGGACTGCAAAGAGATCAAACCAGTCAATCCTAAAGGAAATCAACTCTGAATATTCATTGGAAGGACTGATGCTGAAGCTGAAACTCCAATACTGTGGCCACCTCATGCAGAGTCAACTCATTAGAAAAGACCCTGATGCTGGGAAAGATTGAAGGCAGAAGGAGAAGGGGATGGACAGAGGACAAAAATGGTTGGATGACATCATGACTGAACGGACATGAGTTTGAGCAAGCTCCAGGAGTTGGTGATGGACAAGGAAGCCTGGTGTGCTGCAGTCCATGAGGTTGTGAAGAGTCGGCTACAACTGAGAGACTGAACGACAAAATATTCATCAAAGGGGCCCCACTTTCGATTGAACTCTAACTACCTCTCAAGGCCCTAACCCCAAATACCATCACGCTGGGGAATACGGTTTCTACATATACGTTTTTCAGGTGGCACATTCATTCAGTCTGTAGCATGCATAAAATGATTTTATGACTCAGGAGACATTCTATTGCTTTGGGATTCTTCACAGACTTTCCCATCTCTTGGTCCGATGGGACAATCAAACAATTAAAGCAAGTAAAAGCATTTTTTACATAAGCTTCATATAACAGTAAATTGTCAGCATCGTATAAATAGAAAGCAGTTGGAGTGGCTGCCTGATCCTATTTTCCTACTTGCTCTGAACAGGCTATGTGATCCTATCCTTTGACAGATGGGCTGTGTCACTGTCGTATCAGTTTCTCCAGTGGACCAGGGACCCCTGCTTCTGGGATTCCAAGGCCTGTCCTAATGCTTGCCTTCCTGAGGCTTAGTGATTCTCATCCTTCCTTCAATTTTTTAAAAATTATTATTTTATTTTTGGCTGCTCTGGGTCTTTGTTGCTGCCCATAGGCTTCCTCCAGCTGCAGCAAGCAGGGGCTACTCTTTGCTGCAGTGGTTTCTCACTGCGGGGGCTTCTCTTGTTGTGGAGCACAGGCTCTAGATGTGAGGGCATCAGTAGTGTGGCTCACTGGCTCAGTGGTTGTAGCACAAGGGTTTAGTTGCCCTGCAGCATGTGGAGTCTTATTTCCTGGGCCAGGGATTGGACCCACATCCTCTGCATTGGAAGGCAAATTCCTCTGGACCACCAGGGAAGTCCCTCTTCCTTTCATTTTATAAGTCTACACTAATAGCCTTCCAAGAAATTAATATTTTCCATCAAGTTGATAGTAATCATTTTTGTAACCAATAACCAAAAGAACTAGCCAACGTTTTGGTAGGGTCTTTTTTTAAATCACTTTATTGAGGCATGATTGATATACATCTTGATCAGGTCTTTAGAAGTATATAATATTCCATAATATCTCATATGTGATAGTCTTGCCAAAAATGTTTACATAAAATTTAATTATAAGGAAATGAGAAAATAATATACTATGAGACATATTATGAGACAATTAGTGTGGACCCTTAGAGAAAATTATTATCATAAAAAGTCAACAAAATTCTGAGGGCTTCTGTTATAGATTAGCAGAAACCAGAGACATAACAACCAAATATGATGTGTTACCTTAGGGTTTGGGTTTGAGTTTTGTTTGTTTGTTTTGACGTTAAATTTAAGCCAACTTTTTACTCTCCTCTTTCACCCTCATCAAGAGGCTTTTTAGTTCCTCTTCATTTTCTGTCATTAGAGTGTATCTGTATGTCTGAGGTTGCTGATATTTCTCCCAGCAGTCTTGATTCCAGATTGTGATTCAAGTCTTGATGTGGGAAAGGGTGCAAAATACAGAACACTTCATGAATTTGCATGTCATCCTTGAACAGGGGCCAGGCTAATCTTCTCTGTTTCATTCCAATTTTAGTATAAGTGCTGCTGAAGCCAGCACTAACTTCAGATTTTGAATTATTTTTTAAAAAATCAGCTTTCAAAAACAATTCTGAGTCAATTTAGACTGTAAATGAGTAAATACTACGGAATTTTTAGTGTCACTTTTCTTATGTGACACAACATACTGAAGTTAATAGTGTTGACCTGAAACAGATAGACACCAGTTATTTCTCCAGCAAAGATGATTGCAATGAGAATTGCATTTTTGGGTCTGCAACCATGGAAATTGTGCGGTAGCTTGAGCATTCTTTGGCATTGCCTTTCTTTGGGATTGGAATGAAAACTGACCTTTTCCAGTCCTGTGGCCATTGGTGAGTTTTCCAAATTTGCTAGTAAATTCCAAATTTGCTAGTAAAGTAATGCTTAAAATTCTCCAAGCCAGGCTTCAGCAATATGTGAACCGTAAAATTCCAGATGTTCAAGCTGGTTGTAGAAAAGGCAGAGGAACCAGAGATCAAATTGCCAACATTTGCTGGATTATCGAAAAAGCAAGAGAGTTCCAGAAAAACATCTACTTTTGCTTTATTGACTATGCCAAAGCCTTTGACTGTATGGATCACAATAAACTGTGGAATATCCTGAAAGAGATGGGAATACCAGACCACCTGACTTGTCTCTTGAGAAACCTGTACACAGGTCAGGAAGCAACAGTTAGAACTAGACATGGAACAACAGATTGGTTCCAAATAGGAAAAGGAGTACGTCAAGGCTGTATGTTGTCACCCTGCTTATTTAACTTATATGCAAAGTACATCATGAGAAATGCTGGGCTAGATGAAGCCCAAGCTAAAGTCAAGATTGCCGGGAGAAATGTCAATAACTTCAGATATGCAAACAACATATAGCAGAAAGTGAAGAGGAATTAAAAAGCCTCTTGATGAAAGTGAAAGAGGAGAGTGAAAGAGTTGGCTTAAAGCTCAACATTCAGAAAACTAAGATCATGGCGTCTGGTCCCATCACTTCATGGCAAATAGATGGAGAAACAGTGGAAATAGTGTCAGACTTTATTTTGGGGGGCTTCAAAATCACTGCAGGTGGTGATTGCAGCCATGAAATTAAAAGATGCTTACTCCTTGGAAGGAAAGTTATGGCCAACCGAGATAGCATATTGAAAAGCAGAGACATTACATTGCCAACAAAGGTCTGTCTAGTCAAGGCTATGGTTTTTCCAGTAGTCATGTATAGATGTGAGAGTTGGACGGTGAAGAAAGCTGAGCACCGAAGAACTGATGCTTTTGAACTGTGGTGTTGGAGAAGACTCTTGGGAGTCCCTTGGACTGCAAGAAGATCCAAACAGTCCATCCTAAAGGAGATCAGTCCTGGGTGTTCATTGGAAGGACTGATGTTAAAGCTGAAACTCCAATACTTCACCTCATGCAAAGAGTCGACTCATTGGAAAAGACCCTGATGCTGGGAAGGATTGGGAGCAGTAGGAGAAGGGGACGACAGAGGATGAAATGGCTGGATGGCATCACTGACTCAATGAACATGGATTTGGGTAGACTCTGGGAGTTGGTGTTGGACAGGGAGGCCTGGCGTGCTGTGATTCATGGGGTTACAAATAGTTGGACATGACTGAGCAACTAAACTGAACTGAATTGAACCAATGGAAAGCTACATAAGTCCCCCCATGACAAGTGAAGGAGAATGCCTTTATAGTGGGGAAAAGGAAGTTGGGAGGGCTACAAATTGTCCATGGCTTTTATTGGCTGAGTCCTTGCCAAAAAAGAAGAGAAGTTTTTCTTTTTCCTCTACTAGGCTCTGCTACCCTAGAAGGGAGTGAGAGCTTCCCCTTCTAGTGCTTTGACTCTAATTGAGATTTTTATTCTTTCATTTTTTAACAACAGAAAATAATTTTATTCTTAGGAAACACATGCTGAAATGCTTAGTTTGTGTCATGTCATCTACTTTCAAATGACTCACGAAAAAATTTATATAATTTCATAAATTATTAAGAACTGCCCAAATTAGGTGATAAGTATATAGATGCTCACTGTACTATTCTTTCAACTTCATGAGTTTGCAGCTTTTCTAAATAAAATATCTGAAAAAGTGTACAATATGCTAGCTATTGTCCTAAAAGACAGATTCGTGAGTCAGAGTGAAACAGGTCTATATTGCCCTATATAATTATAACAAACCTTTACAAACTAACAAGCTGCTGCCACAGGCATTATCTCCTATAAGCCTAATGTGAATGACCCTTATGTGGTAGGTTTTTTGTTGTTGTTGTTACCCAACTTTGCAGCAAAGGTACAGAATTGACCAGCAGAGCTGCAGTTCTGGCCTGTGTTTGATTCCAGTCCTCCAGGTTTTACTCACTCCCTGTGGCCAGTGCAGTAACGAGCACCTGGCCTGTCTTCCTTGAACATTCACGTAGGATTTGTTAGCTAAACAGAAATTTTTAAGTTGTTAATTTAAAATTAGGAGTATTGTGTTAGATAGTTCTCAGATTTTTGGATTTTTCAGTAGATTTCATGACACCAGAAACTTGAGAATAACTTCTTTAATCAGGGAAGAAACCTTTTCGTTTTTCTTTCTTTTCTTCTTTTAAGCTTTCTTTTAATGGAATACACTTTAGTCACTACTTTCTCCTCCACTCCTCAGCATTGGACTGGAAACAGATGGAGAAAGCAGGAATTGTGGCTCTTTAAAAGAGAGAGGTCTTTTAGCTCTGGGTGGGTCTCCCACATAAAGTTTCCTGGGTAACACTCTGTGATAGAAATTTATTTAGCAGAGATTTGGGGATATGTTCCTGTAGAAATGGCTTCCCATGTGGCTCAATGGTGAAGAATCCACCTGCCAATGTAGGAGACGCAGGAGGTGCAGGTTCAGTCCCTGGGTGGGGACGATCCCCTGGAGGAGGAAATGGCAACCCACTCCAGTATTCTTGCCTGGGAAATCCCATGGACAGAAGGAGTTGCTGGGCTATGGCCCCTGCAGTCACAAAGAGTCAGACCCGACTGAGGACACACACCTGTAGCAACAGGATTGGCAAAAGGATCAGTTGAAGTGCAAGTCACTTGCATCAGAGGCCTCAGCCAATGCCACAGAGAGCTCCAAAGCTAGAACAGAATTTCAGAGATGTTCCAAACTGGAGCCAGGAGACTGAACTTCTGTATACCCATGTTTACCTGCCACTGGAGGTAGTCTGCCTCAGGAACTACTCTTTTCAGTCATGGGAAATTCTCAGGGTCGGACTGAATAGTCTCAGTTGGGACTCCACCAGGTTCAGTCTGGGTGGGCTGCAGAGCCCTGTTACAACCTGGGCCAGGATCTAGTCCAAGATTACAGAGAGCTTTTATTTGCCTTATCTCTTTAGGCTTTCAATTTGAAAGAGTGTCTTAGCTTTTCTTTATCTTCCTCTGTCATTTTTAAAGAGTTCAAGCCAGTTATTTTGTAGAAGTATTTCAGCTTGTCTAAACTTTCCTTATGATTAGAATTCAGGTTATATTTTTTGACTCATAATTTCTTTCCTTTCTAAAGCAGGTCCAGCACTTCCCTGCAGGTTACATTGTTACTTGGTCTAAGTATTGTCTGATGGTCAGAAGAGGAAAAGTGGGTAGATTCTAAAGAGGGTGATCTTCAAGCAAGAGAGGAACAATAACCCTTTAAAAAGAGGAGTAGATCACTTCTGCAGGTCCAGAAATTCAGACAAGTCTGTTTTCAAGGTTTCCATGTACACTGACCTCTTCTTTCTCAGCCCAAATCTTAGGTTGCCACTCCTTTCCAATCATGGTCTTGACATTGGCATAGCAAATTTCTTGACTATTCTCTGGAACTTCACTACACTTATGCCTAAGTCCTGAGACTGACTCTTATCAGTTTCTGCCTTTCTGCCACAACAAATGAGAGTCTTTTTACATGCTGCAAAGAGAGGTCCTCAGTTTCACATTTTGCCTAAGTTAATGTTTAATCACCCTCATACAGTCACTGTCATGCTGCAAAACTCATCAAAAGCCATCTAATCCCATTGCTCTAATAATTACTTCTTTCTCCAGCTTCCCCAGTGCGCACCTGCCCATGGAGTCCTTCCTTCCATGTCCTCTAAGTGAAAGTCTTAACAGTTGCTCTGCTACGAAATGACAGCGGCTCTCCTTGCTCCACCCGCCACCAGTGGTGATGTCAGCACCAATAGCCTTGGAAGACTCAATTCCAAAATTCAATTCAGAGTCTATTTCCTCAGACAACTCCCAGAACCAACTCTTTTAAGATTCACTGAGAAACAGACAGCTCTGAGACAGAGAATTGTATGATGGCAGTTTATTGGGAAACAGTCTCAGGAACTAACTCTATAATAGAACAAAGGGAGCTGGGTTGGACAGAGGGAGAACTTGAGCTCAAACACAACAATTCAGTCTCAGCCAGTTGGCTCCACAGGGCCTATGGAGCTAGGCCGCTTGTAATCTGTATTTGACATTACTACTTTTGGCAAAAGAATGTTGAATGGGATATCCTTCTCCAGGCAATATTTCTCTACCTCAGGGATACAGTGCTAGAAAAGCCAGCTCTGGAAAACGGCTTGTGTAACCCAGTCTTTGGGGTACTCTTCCATTTCAGGGCTCTCGAGTTCTCTGAAAGGTAACAAAGAGAGGCTTCACCTTCATATCGCTGGAAGCATCACCACCAAACAGCAGAAGTAGCCCGTCCTTTGCCACTTTATAGGCTGGCATTAACTTTTCCTCCTTACTGATGTAACTTTGGTCTGGCATCCTCTTCCATTATAGTCATGTCTTATCCACATAAAAAACCTGTTTGTCTCGGGGTAAGAAATGGCTTCCCACTCCAGTTTTCTTATCTGGAAAATCCCATGGACGGAGGACCCTGGGAGGCAGCAGTCCCTGGTGTTACCAAGAGTCGTTCATGCCTGAGCAACTGAGCACACACACACTCATGGGCCATTCAGTGGTTCAGACACTAAGCTTCCACTAGAGGGGGAACAGGTTCGATCCCTGGTTGGGGAACTTAGACTGCATGTTGCACAGTGCAGCCGAAAAATAGAGAGAAAAAAGAAAAAAAGCAAGCAGGGAAGTTTTTGTGGTTCTGTCACATGCAAATGTAGATTTGTAGTGATTTCTGAACCTAAATTACAGGGATATTTGAGAACTTTCCAGTGCCTTTCAGTGACAGAGCTAAGAATCCAGGTGGTAGGAAGTCTGTGGATCTTGATGGATTTTCTAAGAAAATGGAATCAATAGCAATAAATGTGAGGGAAGGAAGGCTTTAAAGAGGAAATTAATGCTTCATTCCTTGCATGGTTTCAAATAAGTATCCATTTTGTGCATCTATGTCTGATCAAGAGGAATAGTTGGCTCAGCACTGTTTCATACCCTTCTGTGATATCCTTAACACAGGTGGTCATACCTGGTCCCCAGTTGGTCTTCATACATGTAATCTGTGTTCATGTTACCAGTTGCTGGGCAAGGAGATGATATTGTTGTTTTGGAGTCACTGATTCCAATCTTGACTTGTTGGCTGCACAGCATCAAAGAAGCCCATGAACCTCTCTGTGCTTTAGTTTCTTATCTCATGGAAGAGCTTGTTGCCTGACCCAGGGACCTACCTCAAGGGCATTAATGAGGACACATGAGATTAGGAAGGCTGGAGAGCCCTGAGGACCAAATTTCTTAATGCCAACAATTTGCTGGAGTCATTTAGGAAGATTTTAAAAGATGTTGGTGTCCACTCCATTCTCATCCCCCACCCCTGGCCCATTAAGTTAGAACCTCAGGCATCAGCATGCTTTGAGATGCCATGAACCACTGCTTGAAAAGGAAGGACAGATACATTATTACCTTGGAAGAATCCAATAAAGTTTAGGATTTTTTTTTTTTATTTCTTTTGGAAGGCCAGGGATTTCTTTAAGGATGACCAGATGCTGACAAGATACAATGAATTCTGTCCAAACAAATTCTCTCTCTGTTCCCCACTACAGCCTTTGGAAACTCAGCTGTGCTTTCATCTACTTAAATATTTTGTGAAGCCTTGTTGTCAAATGTAACAGACATGAATTTATAAATCTGCTAAACATGTGTTAAGGTTATGGATGAATTATTGAGAGGAAAGCCCCTTCCATCTCACTGGACTCCTGTGATGACCATAAACTCCATTTCCCCAGGAAAAGAAAACCTGCTCAGATAAATACATGCCTTTATCAACAATTTTTCAAACATTTCAGGAGATTCTCAGGTAGCTACAATATCTGCACATATATGATATATATGATAAACTGCCATATATGGTAAATCCACAGCTAACATATACTCAATTGTGAAAAGCTGAAATCTTTTCCTCTAAGATCAAGAATAAGACAAGAATGCCCACTCCTGCCACTTTTATTCAAAGTATTAGTGTTTTATTCATAGTATTAGTCATCCTGGCTATAACAATTAGACAACAAAAAGAATAAAATGCATCCAAATTGGGGAAAAGAAGTAAAACTGTCATTATTTGCAGATGGCATAATAATATATATAGAAATAATAATTATATATATATATATACATGCTACATATAAAACTATTAGAACTAATCAATGCATTCAGTAAAGCTGCAGGATACAATACAAAGAAATATGTTGCTTTTCTATACACCATTCTTTTCTGTCAGAAAGAGAAAGCAAGAAGACAAACTCATTTAAAATTGCATTAAATGGCATTGAAACATGTTAATTATCATATGTGAAATCAATCGCCAGCCCAGGGCTGATACTCGGGGCTGGTGCACCGAGATGACCCAGGGGGAGGGAATCGGGAGGGAGGAGGGAGGGGGGTTCTGGAAGGGGAGCATATGTAATCCCATGGCAGTTTCATGTCAATGTATGACAAAACCAATGCAATAAAGTAAAGAAAATTAAAAATAATAAAATAAAATAAAATAAAATTGCATTAAAAAGAATAAAATACCTAGGAATAAACAATCAAGGAGGTAAAAGACCTATACTCTTGAAAACTATAAAATATTCATGAAAGAATTTGAGAATGATATAAAGAAATAGAAAGATATCTCATGTTCTTGGATTGCAAGAATGAATATTGTTAAAATGTCTATACCACCCAAAACAATCTATAGATTTAACCCAATTCCTATCAAAATACCAATGGCATTTTTCACAGACCTAAAGCAAACAATCCTAAGATTTGGGTGGGATCACAAAAGACCCTGAATAGTCAAAATAATTTTGAAAAAGAAGAAAAAAAAATGGAGGTATTACATGATTTCAAACTATGCAAAGCTATGGTAATTAAAACCATATGGTACCGGATAAAAATACAGACACAGAGATCAATGGAACAAAATAGAGAGCTCAAAAATAAACTCATCAATATCACTTAATCATCTGGAAAATGCAGATCAAAGCCATAATCAGATATCAATTTATAGCTCTCAAAATGACTACAGGCATACCTCAGAGATATTGTAGGTTTAGTCTTAATCTACAACAAAGAAGGCAAGAATACACATGGGGAAGAGATAGTAGCTGCAAAAACAAAATGATGCCAGGAAAATTGTACAGCTACATAAGATAAAATAAATCTAGGCCATGTTCTTACACCATATTCAAAGATTGAAACGGATTATATATTTAAATGTAAGGTCTGAAACCATAAAACTCCTAGAAGAAAACATAGTAATATGCTCTTTGATATCAGTCTTAGCAATATTTTTCTGGATCCTCAGGCAAGGGCAACAAAAGCAAAAATACACAAATGAGAATAACTTAAACCAAAAAGGTTTTGCACAATGAAAGAAACCGTCAACAAAATGTAAAGGCAGCCTACTGAATGGGAGAAGTTATTTGCAAATGGCATGTTTGGTAAGAGATTAATAGCCAAATATACATAAAAAAATTCATCTAACACATTAGCTAAAAAACTAACAAACTGATTAGAAAATGGGCAGAGGACTTGAAGAAACGTTTTTCCAAAGAAGACATACAGAGGGCCAATTAAACGTCTCTGTTGATGCCTTCAGTAGTAGCAGGATGGAGCCTAATCCAGTCCCGGACCGAGCAGATCTAGACTCATCTGTTCCTGGGGCCAACCCCTACTTCCTCAGTTTTAGCTTGCAAAGGATAGTGCTTGCAGTGCAGCGCCTCACATATCTTATCTTTGATCTTATGTTGTTTTTGGAGTAATCTTTACAGAAAATTCTAGTGATTAAACAGTCCAGGTTACTTGCCACATGGTTTTCTTTTTCACACCAATTTTTATCCTTCCTTTCTTGTACAGCTGGGCTCTCATGGAGATAAGAGGATCTCTATTTTTAATAAGCCCAAGACTTGAAAGGCATTACCTACCAAAAGTTTCTAACTCACAGTGCATCACAATACCCTTTGAGTGATGTAAAAAGATCAAGTCCTATAACTCTGCAGTGAGCCTTGGCAGTACTTGGAGACAGCTAGAATAACTGCTGTCCTTAGAAGACTGCTTTTAAGAACAAGGAAGTCTCTACCCACTTCAGCCTAAGCAGGTAACACCAGTTACTGCCCAAGCCTCTCTCTTCTCACTTAGTGGTTGCATTTTGAATGCTCTAGGGACAAGAGCTCACACTATAAAGAAATTTTGTGGCAAACCATTTTGTAAAGTGAAGAATCCTTTTGGAAACTGAATAGTCATGTCTCAATTTTGAATTATTTGAAGAGCTTTTTTTAGATCAACATTTTTTTCTTAGAAATGGGATATATCTATGTTAAGGCAACTGGCTCTTTATGATACAAGAACGAAGTTTAAATAACTAGATTGCGAGATTACTGAGTGGGCTGATTGACTCACTGATTCTTTCATTTATTTATTCATTCTAAAGTATGCACTGAGCACTTCCTTGGATGGGGAACACTTTGCAAGACAGTGAGGTAGGAGGACAAGGAGAGGGAGAATGAAGACCATCAAAACAACATGGTTCTGGGATTTCCCTGGTGGTTCAGTGTCTAAGACTCCACAGTCCCAACACAGGGGGCGCAGGTTTAATCCTTGGTCAGAGAACTAGATCTTGCAAGCCACAACTAAGACTCAGCGCAATCAAATTTATTAATAATAATAAAAAAAAACATGGTTCCAGTATCCAGGAGCTTACATAACTTTAGCTGAGAGTCAAGACATTGTAATGAAACTATTATCTTACTCGTTGAAGAATCTCTAGAGCCTTATTCAAGGCCAGGCACAAAACTGCCACTCATTAAACATTTTCTTAAATGATGAATGAATGAGTTCAGAAATCAATGAACCAATAAGAACCAAAGTGCAGCATAGAATTAATCAAGGGCTCTGGAAATTCGGAGGCAGACAAGAGAACATTTGGAACTCTGAATCCTAGTAAGAGATTGTAAAGGACCTGAAGAAGGCCCTGAGGAATGGGTGGAATTTAGATTAGAAAAGGAGGAAGGAAACAGCATTCAGGCAGCAGAATTCATGGTAGGATTTTGAGGGCTGGATGCAGGAGTGTGGAAGGGGAAGAGAGCAAGTGGGTAACCAACCTTCCTGAACTGGGAACCCTGGCTTTCTGAGGAAACAGAAGCAATAGGGTACTATCAAAGTAACTCAAAATCATTTTCTAAATGTCCTCTTATAACACACATGCTCAAAAGCAGCTGAGAGCAATTGCCCTGGCCACAGAGTAACTCTGCAGTCAACGAGGCTACTGTCTTGCTCCTAGCAAGGGTGGGTCATAGGAATTCTGAGAAGGCCGGCCGCCCCACACACCTTCCCTGCACTGTCAGATTACCAGGACCTGGCTTTCCCTGGGAACCCAATTCTCCTGGGACAAAGAGTACAGACGCCACACCTTCAAGGAAAGGGGACACCCAGGACTCTGGTGTTACACAGTACATTTTGAAAGTAAATTGTTGCCATGTGTACACCGGATTATATGCCACTCCCTTCTATTTCCAAAAATTACCGGATAAACAACATTAGAGCCTGGGGACCCTGACACTAATATCCTGCCTCTGCCCTTCTTTGGGCAGATGAATTAAATGATAATTTGCTGTGCTTAATCGCATCTGACTTTTTGTGACCCCCATGGACTGTAGCTCGCTAGGCTCCTCTGGCCATGGAATTACCCAGACAAGAATACTGGAGTGGGTTGCCATGACCTCCTTCAGGGGATCTTCCCAACCCCAGGGATCAAAGCCAGGTCTTCCACATTGCAAGTGGATTCTTAACCACAGGGAAGCCCACGAATACTGGAGTGGGTAGCCTATCCCTTCTCCAGAGGATCTTCCCGACCCAGGAATCAAACCAGGGTCTCCTGCATTGCAGATAGTTCTTCACCAGCTGTCCCACCAGGGAAGCCTGATAACTTACTAGTTATCATGTATTAATGCTTAAGGTCCACAAGCTGATTAACTTACTAGGTAATTGCTGCTGGATCCATTTAACATGGTAAACCTTTGATTCAACAAATCTTATTTTTAACTCTTTCCTACCATAAAAGTTGGTGTCAGTTTTTACAAACTTTTTCTCAACCTTGGACAGCGCATCTCCAAGAGGAGAGCTTTTCAAATGTTTCCTATCAGGAAAAATGTCCTGAAGCAAATGTGACTTATCTGTTCTTAGAGTCTTTTCCTTTAGAATTCTGAAAGAGGGGAGGAGGGATGTAGCCCCTCAACTACCTAAAAGCTAACGTCAGAGGATTCTATTTCAGCAGTTACTGAGCTTCAATTTTACATTGCCTTGTGCAATTCTGATTCGTATCTGACTTCATCTCCTCTACCACATAACAGGAGAGCAAAACCACATACTTTCAGCTAAATGCTTTTTTCCAGTACCTGGTACAATGCCAAGGAAAGGTAGTTGATCATTAAATGTTTGCTGAGTAAACCAATGAAGCAATGGCATTCGAGAAGAAGGCAGACAGGCTTTGGAATCAGATCTGGATTTTTGTTGTTTACTGGCTGTGCTTAGTGTGTGTGTGGGTGTTTAGTCACTCAGTCATGTCTGACTCTTTGAGACCCCAGGGACTGTAGCCTTTGTCCATAGGTTTTTCCCTGGCAAGAATACCAGAGTGGGTTGTCATTTCCTCCTTCTCTAGGGGATCTTTCCAACCCAGGGATCAACCCTGCATTTCCTGCATTGCAAGTGGATTTTTACCCACTGAGCTACTGGGGAATATATGACCTTAATCATGTAATTTAACGTCTTCTACAAATTCAGTATACCAATTAACAACTCTCAGTACTCTTATGAAGACTGAGTGAAATAACATATGTGAAATGTCTAGTTGATAATAGATGTGAGCTGAGGACTAGTTTTTTTTTTCCATCCCCTTTCTACCAAAGCATGATTGCTCTTTTTCAAAATTACTTCAGCTATTCTATTAATATTTCCCTTGCATTTCCAAATAAACTTTAGAAAATACTTGTCTATACCTGTTACCAAAAATATTACTGAGAAGTTCAACCAGAAAAATCAAATCAATTTGGGGAGAATTGTCACCTTTACAATGTTGAATCTTCCAATTCAAGAACACAGTGCCTCTAGGGTCTTGGATTTCTTTCATTAGTATTTTGTACTTTTCAGCATATAGAACCTGAACATGTCTTGTTAGATTTATACATAGTATTTTTTTTCTTTATTTTTTTTGTGCTATTGTAAATAGTTGTGTTATAAATTCTGGTTTTCTTTTTACTTAAAGTATATTTATTTTTATGTGTTGCCTTTGTCTTATGACCTTATTTAAAGCAGTTATTAATTTAAGACTTTATTTGTAGATTCCTTGAGATTTTCTACACAGACAATTATGTCATTTGCAAATAGGGACAGTTTTCTTCCCTTCCACTCTGCATGCCTTTTATTTCATTTTCTTGCCTTATTGCACTAAGACTTCCAGCAACGTGTTGAATAGGAGAGGTAAGAGTAACATCCTTGTTTTGTTCTTGATTTTAAGAAGAAATCAGCCTTTCACCATTAAGTATGATGTTAGCTGTAGGTTTTTATGGATGTTTCTTATCAGGCTGAGAAAGTTCCTTCATGATTTACTAAGAAATATTACCATAAATGGGCAGAATTTATCAGGCTTTTGACTGCTATTACATTTTATAAAATTTTGATTTGATCCATAATATACAATACCAAAAAGTTGCTGAGAAAGTTGCCAAAATATCCTGAAGTCAGCATGTTTAATATGTTGAATATTAACTTCGAGGAAGCTTGTTGGAATGTGTATCTCATATACATTTACCTTAGTCACCTTCTGAACATCAGCATGACAAAAAATTCTATTATCAAATTTTAATTCCTAGGCCCTAGGGGTCTATCCATAGTGATTTAGGTACCAAAATTAATTGTTAAAAGTGACTAAATTCCTCCTAAGAAAGAGCCATGAAGATGCCCAAACCTTGACTCACTTCTAGGAACGTATTCTAAGAAATTAATTCAACTGAATCAAACATATAAAAGCTCAGCATGACCAAAATGTCCAACATTAGGGAGCTGGATTTCATAAATTATAGCACATTCAGTTGTTCAAAGAATATTTATTAAATGTCTACCAAGTGTCAGTTATTATCTTTGGTCCTAGAGATACAGCTGTGAACGCAACACTCAAAGCTCTCTTTCTAATGGGGAAGATAGACATAAACAAAATACCTAAGTAAACAAGCAGTATGGCAGATGGTGATGAGTGTTTTGGGGAAAACTCAAGCATAGAACATGGATGAGGAGTGGGAGTGAAGAGGATACTGTTTTAAATAGAGTAATAGGTGAGCCTCACTAAACAACACAAAAGAACATTAAATGTTAGAATTAAGAATATTCTGTAGCAGTGTGGAAAATTTTAATATATTGTATTAATTTTAACATAATATATTGTTAAATGAGAACCAAAAAATATGAAACAGAATGCCTGCTGTGTTTTCAGGTTTTTAAGTATATATGCTGTGTATGTTGCTGTTCAGTTGCTAAGTCATGCCCAACTTTTATGCGATCCCATGGACTGCAGCATGCCAGGCTTCCCTGTCCCTCACTATCTCCCAGAGTTTGCTCAAACTCATGTCCATTCAGTTGGTGATGCCATCCAATCATCTCATTCTCTGTCACCCCTTTCTCCTCCTGCCTTCAATCTTTCCCAGGATCAGAGTCTTTTCCAATGAGTCATCCCTTTGAATCAGGTAGCCAAAGTATTGGAGCTTCAGCATCAGTCTTTCCAATGAATATTCAGGGTTGAGTTCCTTTAGGATTGACTGGTTGGATCTGCTTGCTATCCATGGGACTCTCAAGAGTCTTTTCCAGCACCACAGTTCAAAAGCATCAATTCTTTGGCACTCAGCCTTCTTTATGATCCAACTCTCACATTCATACTACTCACTTTCACACTCACATTCATGACTACTGGAAAAACCATAGCTTTAACTATGGCTTTTAGCTTAACTTTGTTGGCAAAGTAATGTCTCTGCTTTTTAATACACTTTCTAGGTTTGTCATGGCTTTCCTGCCAAGCAGCATTTTTCAATTTCATGGCTGCAGTCACCATCCACAGTGATTTTGGAGCCCAAGAAAATAATATTCACATTTTTTGTTGGTCAGTCACTAAGTCATGTCTGACTCTTTTGTGATCCCATGGATTAGAGCCCACCAGGCTCCTCTGTCCATAGAATTTTCCAGGCAAAAATACTGGAATGGGTTGCCATTTCCTCCTCCAGGCGATCTTCCCAATACAAGGATACAGCCTGCTTCTCCTGCTTGCAGGCACAATCTTTACCACTGAGCCACCGGGGAAGCCTCACATATACACATATATATGTATATATATGTGCATACATGAAATATAAAAACTTGAAATAGTTATTTATGAGTAGTTTTAATATTATTTTATAGCATTATTCACTCTGAGCATATTGTATTTCAGTTTTTTTAAAAAAGAAAAAAGCTTAAGGTTTTGTAGAATTAATGTGAGTTTGAATGAAAGGTAGGATGACGATATAGACAGAACTCATATTTGTTCTGGAAGAATTTTACTAAGGGCACATCAGAAGGAGAATCTTCTATTAAGGTAACTAAGAAATTATACATTTTAAAGGTGATAAAAGATATGTTTCTCATGGTGCCTCTAACAACAGTTGGGCAGTGTTGGCTGTGAGTTTGTAAATGATGGCAAGTTTAACATATGTTCATAACTAAGTCACATTCTGATTTGGTGGGTGACCCTGTTTTTTAAGATTAACTAAAATAAAATGCACTGACATATCTTATTGCAAGCTACCTTTTCTTATGTGTTCAAGAGATGATAGCTAATCACACAAAATGTGATTTGGTGCCCTATACACAGGGTAGAGGCATCCTCTAAAGATGTAGAATGGCAAGCTCACCCTCCCAGACAAGGTCTTCTGATAATTCTGGAAGCTTAGGCTTAGACTCAAAGTGAGTTATCAGTGTGTTCCTCTGAAAGGGTTTCTACCACATAGCCAAGTCACAGCCACCCAGGACTGATGTTCCCTGTGGTGCTGATTCAGAATTTCTAGGCACTGAGCAATCATTCCATCATCAAAGGCACACTTGGTGTTGTCTTGGTTAGGAGCACAAATGTCCTAAATATCTTGCATTCTTCTCCGGCATGTCACTTCCAATGAACTGAAATCCCAGCAGTCATGTTTTCTGAGTTTAAGAGAGAGCTCAGCTGTGTTTGCTCAGATTCTCTCTTTCATTCTTTCTGCCTTTTTTCTTTTTTTAAATAAACACACCAGTGCTGAAAGTAAAAACACACTTTGTAATGAACAGATTCTGTTGGAAAGCCGAACTGTTCTATTATGATCTTGTTTGAAACTTTTCAAGTTGCCTGAAAAAACCAGAGGCGAAGTAAAGCAACCAGCTGGCCTGTGGACAGAAGTTAACAAGTTATACAAGGAAAAGAGGGAGGAATCACACTCTTTTTTTCCAGTTCTTTCTCTCTCCTGGTTACTGCTTCTTTTATATTACCCCAGTTTCATTTTGGCTGATGGTCAGGGTGCTCTGTGGTTGTTCTAATAGAGCACAGTAGTTAAGACAAATGTTTCTAGAATTAGAGGAGTCTAACCATGGATCCTCAAAAGTTACTTTACTTCCCAGAATTTCACTTTTCTTGTCAGTAAAGTGTAGTGATAAACACTTAATAGGATTACTGGGAAGCAGATAGGAGTTAATATGTGTTGGTGGTGGTGGTGGTAGTTAGTTGCTAAGTCATGTCGGACTCTTTCTTGACCCCAAGAACTGTAGACTGCCAAGCCCCTCTGTCCATGCAATTTCCCAGGCAAGAATATTGGAGTGGGCTGCCATTTCCTTCTCCAGGGGGTCTTCCCAACCCAGGGATCGAACCCATATCTTCTGCATTGGCAGGCAGATTCTTTACCACTGAGGCACCAGGAAAGCTCCTTAATAAATGTTACTATACACATAATACATGCTCATAAATAGTAACTCATATAGTTTCCTTACTCCAATGTGATTTTTAGGTTAGAAAACACACATGCATCATTATCTCATGCAACTCTCCAGAAAGATATCATAATAATCAATGTACTTAGCTGGTGCCTGAGTCTGTTCAACTGCTGTAACAAGCTTCAGAGGCTGAGTGGCTTGTAAACAATAGAAGTTTCTTTCTCATGTTTCTGGAGGCGGAAGTCAAAGATTGGGGTGCCAGCATGATAAGGTTCGAATGAGACCCTCTTCCAGGTTGTAGGCTGCAGCCTTCTTGTATTCTCACATGGCAGAAAAAAATCCAGGTAACACTCTGAGGTCTCCTTCATAAGCACTAGCTCCATGCCAGGAGATAATTACCTCCCAAAGGCTCCCCCTCCAAATACCATCATAATGGGATTAGAGTTTCCATATATGACTTTTAGGGAGAATACAACCGTTCACGCACATTTCCACTCTAGCGAGGCAAAGACTTACCACAAGTCACATGGGTCTCAGTACAATGTTCTTCTGCTGCCCCATGTTGATGCAAATTGGAGGCTCAGCTGTCTTTATAAATACATAATATATACATCTTATACAAAATTCACAAGGTACACCAAAGGTAAACTGTAAAAAATTAAGGCTTTCTGCCCCCTCTGTTCCCCAGGCACTCAGTGTCCTTCCCATTGTAGACTCTTTCTCAAGTGAATACTTAGATGCAGTGGCTTTCTATGGCAAGTCCTCTCCAGTACATAAGCAGATGCAAAATGAAATTTTAAACTAGAAACGTTATACAGTATATGTTTAAACGAGCCAGCATACGAAACAGAAAGAGCTCAGTGTAGATAATGAGATGGTTACAAAATCATTGGAAGTGTTGGAAGGGTAGGCTCTGGGGAAGGCCTCCAGGAAACTTCTAGAACATCTTCACAAAACTGACCCCTCATAAAAGCAGCTACCTATACCCCGATCAGGAAGTTGCTTCCAGACAACTGAGTTCCAGAACCTCATCCCAAAGCCAACAACACTGCCACTCCAGCTGCCACTCTGCCCTCAAGAAGCTGGTGTTTGAACACTGAACACAGCATTCAGCATTGCTTCAACACGATCATCTCTTACACTCTCAAAGCTGGAGACTGGACACTGGCATTCTGCTGCAGAAAGCATCACATTGTCTTAACCAGTTTCGCCAGTAGCAAAAGGCCAAGAAGCAGAAATCAGCCCCTGTCTCGTTTTCATCTTCCAAATCTCACTCAATTAAATCTGATTCAAGGATCCTAACTCATTTCCAGAACTCTAGTCACGAGGCCGTGTTGAATACGCGGTGCTTAGCCCACAAGCCGGTGTAGTAGGAAGGTATCTCAAGAAGAGCGAGAAAGGTGGCTACCTCCCCAGCCCACACCATGCTTTTTACTGTTAAAGAAAAGCATGCCTCTGTGTATTGGCTTATGCTTTCCATTTCTTTTTGCTTCTTTTAGCGTTTATTTCCTGGGGCTTCCCAGGTGGGTCAGTGGTAAAGAATCTGCCGGCCAATGCGGAAGACACAGGTTTGGTCCCTTGTCCTGGAAGATCCCACGTGCTGCAAGGCAGCTAAGTCCAAGGGCCACGACTACTGAGCCTGTGCTCTAGAGTTTAGAAGTCACAACTACGGAGCCCTTGTGCCGCAATGAATGAAGCTCGAGCACCCAATAGCCCAGGCTCAGCAGCAAGAGAAGACACCACAATGAGAAGCCCATGGAGCACAACGAAGAGGAGGCCCTGCTCACCACAACTCAAGAAAGCCAGAAATAAATAGATAAATAAATAGACTTTTTTTAAAAAGAGTCTATTTCCTTCCCTAAATAGTCTACACAAGCTATGAATGGTCCTTCTACTTTCAAGACAGACTTTGTAGTACTAGGTAGTCATGCGCAGGAAATGTGCATAAACTTGCAATAAGAAATTTCCTTTTAATTTTTTGTTTCAGAATCCTATCCATCATGACTGCCATCCGGCTACGAGAATTTATTGACCGCCGCCCAGCAATCCCACCCAGGTAATGGTCTTCCAAATGCAGACACCTTGGTGGGCTGCTGTCTACGGGGTCACACAGAGTGGGACACGACTGAAGCGATGCAGCAGCAGCAGCAGCAGCAGCCAGAGCTGCAGCATTGGAAGACAGACTCCTGGGAGACTAGAATTATTCTCCCTGCTGCTTGCTCCCTGATTTAGAGATAACTGCTGCCAGAGGTTCTACTGAAGTTTCTTTGGGTTTAGAAAAAGTTGTTTTTTAAAAAAAAAAAAAAAATCCTACATTTATGGCAGCATCCAAGCAAACAGGCAACTCCCAATGTTAGTATTTAGTTATTTTCCACAATGTTTAGTCATCAGAAATATGGCCTTTTGCTTCCAGAAATCACTGAAGGAGGAAGGGAAGGATGCTTTGTTCTTAGAAAGATGTTCTTTCTCTTTAAAAAAATAAATAAATAAAAGCCCTATTTTAGAGAAAGTATAGTGCCTACCCTTCCCTCCCTGAAATCCACATGCGGAGGAAGCAGGGTGGAGAGAAAGGAGTGGGTTCCAGAATTGCTTGATTTCTGCCTCCCCACACGCCCTTGGCTTTCCATGTGTGTATTTGAGATTTTTGCCCACCACTGCTGGGCCTCTTTAATTGTGGTCTCATCTCCTGGGGAAAATGAAGACAATCCTCCACTGGCTGCTGCTGCCTGGAGCTAAATGGAGCCAAGTCAGAATCACTGAACCTGACTTAGGGCAGCCCATGGGGAGCTGGTGGGTTGGGGTGGAACACAGAGCAGAAGGCACCGGGCTGCTGATGTCCTCGGGCTGGGCTGCATTCAGCTCTCCTGGGCTCATCCATCAGAGAGGCGCACTGTGCCTGCACTAGACTGGGGCCCCGCTCGCCACCTGCGTGCTCCCTGTGGGGCAGGTCTAGGTCTACTTTGTGTCTCTCCTGCCTTGCAGCGTAGTGGACCAGTCCATCAGCAGGTTCCTCAATTCTGCCTCCAGGATGTGTCTGCTTCAGAGTGTTTTTCTTCATCTCCACTGCCACAACTTGTTCCAGACCACCGTTGCCTCTGCCCTGTTCACCTACAACAATGGCCGCTCTGGTTCCCCTCCAATCCATTCTCCAGAGAGAATCCCATAAAACCTAAGGGGGATCAGAGCCTTCCATTGCATAAAACCGTGCAATCTGGGACCTCTCTTGTGGTCCAGTGGTTGAGAACCCACCTTCCAATGCAGCAGACACAGATTTTATCCCTGGTCAGAGAACGAGGATCCCACGTTCTGCAGGGGAACTAAGTCTGAACTCCACAACTGGGGGTCCTATGTGTTGCAACGAAGACCCAGCACAGTGAAAAAAAAAAAAAAAAAACCCTGCAATTATTGCATTTTGCGTGAAGCCTCAACGCTTTGCCAGGGCCTTGCAGAGCCCTACCAAAAAAGACCCTGCTGATCTCTCCAATCTCCTCTTAGCTCCAGCCCTGTAATCTTTCTTCTGTTCGTTTAGCAAGCCCACACTCTTTCATGTCTCAGGGTTTGGGGACATGTTCCTTTTCCCTGCATCACTGCCTTCTCAGTTCTTTGCTGCTCTCCTTACTTGGCTCAACCAGCCCCCTTTCACTTGGCATGTGTCCACTGTTATCAGCTGCTCAGTGAGCAGAAGATGGTACCATCCTGGCTAGGAGAGGTCTCCTCCTTCCACCCTCCTCGCCACCTCTGTTAGTTCTCTTTGTCACACCTTTTTTGGTTTCCTATATGGCTCCGATCATTAACTTTCCACTATTTTCTGTTTATTTCCTGTCTGCATCACCCACTGGAATAATAGTTAACACTTATATAGCCCTTAATATGTGGCAGGCACTGTTCTAATTGTATATTAACTCATTTAATCGGCACAATGACCTGGAGGAAATTAAAGCAAGGAGTGGTTAAGTGACTGTCCTGAGATTCCACAGTAGTGAACTAGCAGAAGTAAGATTTGAACCCGCTGGTCTGGAGTCAACATTTGCACTCTTGGTCACTGCCCCCAGGGTGAGGCTTGTTTCATAGGCCGCTCTGCCTAGCAGACTGCCTCACTTGGTAGGACCTCTGTGCACCTTTGTTGGAAAACTGAAAATGAATGAATCAATGAGAAAAACTCATTCTGGCATGCGTTTGAGGTTTGGCCTCCTGGTGATTGATGGTATCCACAGAAAGTCTGCCCTCTGCTGCTCCTCTCTGTAAGCATTTACCCTACTTAAATGCCTAACCCTTGGGCTATAGTAGGGAAAACTGAATTACAAACCCGTAGGGGCACCTCATAAAGTTAAATATTAAGTGATTCACAAGTAGTAGTGACCACACAAAATTCTCGTAAAAGAATTACTTTAGATACAAATTATATTAGCCTTGTCACTCAAGGGCAGGACTGAGTATTGTGTTGACTTATGGGGCCTACGATGCTCCTGGACAGATAACTTAGGTTGGATTAAACTCACTGTGGTGTGCAAAAGACAAAGAATTTGTGTGGGGCTTAAATGAACTTTAAACACATCAACTGAAGACATCAAGGGGCAGCTGTGAAGGTCAGGTCATCCTGCCTTGAATGATAGATAGCAACACCTATGAGATACTTTGGACTTCCCTGGTGGCTCACCTGGTAAAAGCATCTGCTTACGATGCAGGAGACCAGGGTTCAATCCCTGGGTCGGAAAGATCTCCTTGAGAAGGAAATGGCAACCCATTTCAGTGTTCTTGCCTGAAAAATCCCATGAACGGAGGAGCTTGGTAGACTATATAGTCCATGGGATCGCAAAGAGTCGGACACGATTGAGTGACTTCATTTCATATTTTATTTTTTATGTATAGGATACTTCAGTCACCAAGGACGTTCACACATGTCTTGTTGACTCTCATGTAGTCATTAATGGAGATAGCATCACCCACCTCCGCTTTATTCTTATAACTTTTTAAAATTTCATTTGTCTATTGATTTCTTGTTGGCTGTGCTGGGGTTTTGTTGCTATGCAGGCTTTTCTCTAGTTGTGGCAGCTGGGGGCTGCTTGCTAGCTGCAGTGCGCAGACTTCTCATCACCATGGCTTGCTCTGCTGCAGAGCGCGGGCTCTAGGGCGCGAGGGCTGCCGTGGCTGTGGCTCCTGGGCTCTGGAGCACAGGCTCACTAGTGTAGCACGCCTAGTTGCGCCGCAGCACGTGGGATCTTTCCAGATCAGGGACCACACCTGTGCTTCCTGCACTGGCAGACAGAACCTTTACGACTGAGGCATCAGGGAAGCCCTCCCCACCCCACCCCCATTTTATTGATGAGGAAACTGAGGCTCCCTCTTCCTTGCGATTTGTGAAGCCAGTAGAGTCTGAGGAATGAAAGCATGAGATGTGGGAATGGTGGTCTCCCATCTTCTGTACTTATTGGCTCCTGTCCTTAGTGAGTGACGTATTCCCCCTGAGCCTTTGTTTCCTGATGGTGCAGCACTCACCCCGACTCTGTATGATTAGGCCTGAGGAGGGGTTTCCTTACCTGATTATGAACTCTCAGGTGGAAAGACAGTGTTTCTCATCACTGTAGCCCTGGCATCTAGCACCGTTCAGAGCCTGCAATAAGCACTTGTTTTATTGAACCGAAAGCAGCCTCCAGTTACACTGCTGGGTCTGTTTCTCTTCCTATTGCTTTGGTACAGGACATCTACTTCCTGTCTGCCCACAGTGAATCACAGAGTTCACACAAAAGTAACGCTGAACTCTTCTGAAAAAGAAGTCATCGCACAAACAGAGATGACTCTGGATGCGATGGGGAGTTTAGAGAACTGGGTTTGACTCATGCCTCTGGCATTTATCAGCTGGGTGTCATCTAGAAAGCCCACTGAACCTCTGTGAGCCTTGGTCTCCTTTTCTGTAACAGGGTGTTAACAATGTTTGCCTAGCAACATGACTGTGAGAGTTAGATGAGATCATCTCTGTGAAGCTTTGTGACGATGAGGCGCAGCGCAGACACAGGGCCGCACCATCACAGTGGCCCGGGCTTCCTCAGGCCCCAGAGGGATCCTCCCCTTTGGGTGTTGAACTGTGCCTGCGGGGAAGCCCAGATCCAGCTCTGGTTACAGTCACCCTCCCAGGGAACGGGTTTGCTCTTGTCTAGACTGAATGTGTTACCTCAAAGAGCCAAGCTGCCAGGGACTGGTAAATACTGTGGCTGGACTCCTTCTCCCGCCCAGGGAGGAGGAAAGGCCTTTCTACAGCTGACTCGAGAATCTTACAAGCCAAGTCAATAAAGTGGGTTTGAGCAGAGTCCAGGGCAAGGCTGCCAGACCAGGTCTGGAGGCCAGCCCTGCTTTCCTACTCATTAATCGATTTTTTCCTCACATCCAGCCCCTCTTTGAGAGAGGCCAGGTACTGTGCAGCCTCTGGGAGGACTGGCTGCCGTGCCACACCAGGCATTATCTCTTAGGAGATAAAAATTCTGTTCCAAACCACTGACATGTTACCCCATTCATCTAGAGCTTTCACCTCTCTGAGGTGACGACCACGTAGGGGAACTTGGAAAGTCTACCTAACGAGTTGGAAGAAAAGCATACCACGCCTTCATTCCTCAAACCTCTCCACGACCCCACCCAGACTTGCCTCCAACACCCACCTGCTTACACACTTTCCTACTCTCGCCACTTCAAAAGCTACCCGGAGAGGGACTTCCCTAGGGGTCTGGTGGTTAAGACTCTCCGCTTCCACTGCAGGGGCTGCAGGTGGGATCCCTGGTCAGGGTACTAAGATCCCACATGCCACATGTTGCAGCCAAAATAAAACAAATTAAAAAAACCAAAATAAAAAAGCTACCCAGGGAGACTCCCGAGGGCTTGGGGTGGGCACGTTACCCAGCGCTGGTGAGGGGCTTCTCCAGTCTCAGACGGCTTGTACAGGCCATTTCTAGGAGCAGTGCGTAAGCTGCTCACCCGGACTCATGCCAGGGAGGAACCCCGAGTCAAAACACAGCCTAGTGCAGTTGGAAGAGCAGCCGTGAGAAATCAGTGTTGTTCTGGAACTCCAGCTGGATGCTTCATGGAGCATCCAGTGAGGAAATCTTCCCAAGGTGAGGCTTGGAAACTGGACAGGCACCTAAGAAAGCTGTGTCTCCCACTCCTGTGCCCTCAGGAATGTCATTTGTCCCCTATTATTGTGTCAGTTCCTCTTTCTTCTTGTGACCTAATCCCCTGCTGTTATTTACTGTTCAGGGCTCAGTCATATTATCCCAGCCACTGGGCAGGCCCAGACAGAGTGTGGTTTTTCTGCAAATCAGAGCTCCCTGAGGTTCTGTTTGCATAGACAGGCAGACCCGCCCTGCTGACGGCACTTGCCCTTTGCACCAGCTAGACAGCAAAGTCCCCACTGGCCCTCACACACTCCAGTCTGATCACATCTCTGTCCGAGTGTTGGCTTCTATAATTCCCTCACCTGAGATCTCTTCCCTCTCCTATTGACTTGCTCAAACCCTAGACAGCCCTCCCTCTTTTGTGCCCCACTGACCCTTTATTCAGATCATGATTTCAGCACATAAAGAGCATGATGAGGACAAGGACTGCTTCTGAGTCAGCTTTGCATCTGCAGAACCTAATAGTGTGCAGGGCACATGGTTGTCATTATTCAGTCACCTAGTGTGTCCGACTCTTTGCAACCCCATGGACTGCAGCACACCAGGCCTCTCTGTCCCTCACCATCTCCCGAAGTGTGTCCAAGTTCATGTCCACTGCACGGCGATGCCATTCATCCATCTCATCCTCTGACGCCTTCTTCTCCTTCTGCCCTCAATCTTTCCCAGCATCAGGAACTTATCCAATGTGTCAGTTGTTTGCATCAGATGACCAAAATACTGGAGCTTCAGCTTCAGCATCAGTCCTTCCAACAAGTATTCAGGGTTGATTTCCCTTAAGACTGACTGGTTCTATCTCCTTGCTATCCAAGGGACTCTCAAGAGTCTTCTCCAGCACTACAGTTCGGAGGCATCAATTCTTTGGTGCTTGGCCTTCTTTACTGTCCTGCCCTTACAACCATCTGTGACCACTGCAAAGATCATACCTTGACTATACGGACCTTTGTTGGCAGAGTTATGTCTCTGCTTTTCAATACACTGTCTAGGTTTGTCATAGCTTTCCTGCCAAGAAGCAATCATCTTCTGATTTCATGGCTGCAGTGAATCACTGTGGATGGTGACTGCAGCCATGAAATCAGAAGATGATTGCTTCTTGGCAGGAAAGCCAAGAAGAGGGTATCTGTCACTACTTTCACCTGTATTTGCGGTGAAGTAATGGGGCCGGATGACATGATCTTAGTTTTTTTAGTATTTAGATTTAAGCCAGCTCTTTCACTCTCCTCCTTCACGATCATCAAGAGGCTCTTTGCTTTCTCTTTGCTTTCTGCCATTAGAGTGGTATCATCCACATATCTGAGGTTGTTGATGTTTCTCCTGCCTATCTTCATTCCAGATTGTAACTCATTCAGCCTGGTGTTTCTCATGATGTGCTCAGCACATAGGTTAAACAAACAGGGTAACAGCAGACAGCCCTGTCATGCTCCTTTCTCAATATTGAACTAATCATTTGTTCCATACAGGGTTCTAACTGTTACTTCTTGACCCGCGTACAGGTTTCTCAGGAGACAGGTAAGATGGTCTGGTAATTTACATCACCTCAAGAGCTTTCCACAGTTTCTAATGATCCACACAGTCAAAGGTTGTGGTGTAGTTGATGAAACAGAGGTAGATGTTTTTCTGGAATTCCCTAGCTTTCTCTATGATTCAGCAAATGTTGGCAATTTGATCTCTGGTTCCTCTTTCTTTTCTAAGCCCAGCTTGGACATCTGGAAGTTCTTGGTTCGCATAATGCTGAAGCCTAGAATGCAAGATTTTAAGCACGACTTTACTAGCATGGGAGATGAGTACAACTGTCTGATGGTTAGCACATTCCTTAGTACCACCCTTCTTGGGAACTGGGTTGAGGATTGACCTTTTCCAGTCCTGTGGCCGCTACTGGGTCTTCCAGATTTGCTGACATATTGAATGCAACACCTTGATGGCATCATCCTTTAGGGTTTTGAATAGTTCTATTGGAATTCCATCACATCCACTGGGCTTATTAACACTAGTACTTCCTAAGGCCCACTTGACTTTGCTCTCCAAAAAGTCTGGCTATGGGCGACTGACCACACCATTGTAGTAATCCGGTTCATTAAGATATCTTTTTGTACAGTTCTTCCATGTATTCTTTCCATCTCTTCTTGATCTCTCCAGCATCTGCTAGGTCTCTACCACTTCTGGGAGAAATGTTCCCTTGATATCTCCAATTTTCCTGAAGAGATCTCTAGTCTTTCCCCTTTTGCTGTTTTCTTCTAGTTTTATGCACTGTTCATTGAAGAAGGCCTTCTTGTCTCTCCATGCTGTTCTTTGGAAATCTGCATTTAGTTGGATATACCTTTCCCTTTCTCCCTTGCTTTTTGCTTCTCTTCATTCTTCAGCTGTTTGTAAAGCCTTCTCAGATAACCACTTTGTCTTCTTGCTTTTCTTTTTCTTTGCGATGGTTTTGTTCGCTGTAGGATACATTATGCATAGTAAATAAATTCTGGCCAAACTGGAGGCATAGCTTAAGTTTCCATTCATCATTTAACACATCCTTGATGAGCTACTTCATGCAAAACTATGTGCTACCTTCTACCGACTCTTCTTGAATTCTTATGGCACCTACTGAGTAAGGACCTATGGAAGGTCCCCAGAGACCCCACATACCATGCACTCTACAGTCATCATCTCAAGGAGGGTCACTTCCCTGCGTTCTGTCTCCTGGCAAGTGGCAGCCTGTTTCCCAACGTCTGAAGCCTTGTCTTTGTGTCCTCCTTCCTTTTCATCCTCAACCCTCTCTCCTAGCAGTTATCTTAGTCAGGCCTCTCCTCCCCGTGTGAACTTTCCACCACAGAGTTCAAAGCTTCCCTACACCCCACATACAGTTACCTCCTGATCAATCTTTGTACTTCTAGTCAGATTATCTTCAGATTTGCTTTCCACATTGCCACCAGCAGAATCTGTCTCCATCAAAAATTGCATTCATCACGGATTTCCTTTAAAATCCTACAAAGACTCCCTATTACCTATATCAATGGTTCTCAGTTTTTCAGATGACACACTCCCCTGGTTTATAATAAATATTCTGTGATGTCCCTGATACTCTCCTGAAATACGATCTGTAAATAGCATAATAATACAACTACATATAATTTTAAGATGTCTGTATAATGCTGCAGGGCTTCTCTGGTGGCTCAATGGTGAAGAATCCACTTGCCAGTGCAGGAGACACGGGGTTTGATCCCTGGGTTGGGAAGATCCTCAGGAGGAGAAAATGGGAGCCCACTTCAGTATTCTTGCCTGGGAAATCCCATGGACAGAGAAGCCTGATGAGCTACAGTCCATGGGGTCAAAAAAGAGTTGGATACAACTTAGCGACTAAACAACAAAATAACATAATGCTAGAACTATCATCTAAAAGAAAAGTAGTTAATTATAAAGAAGATATATTTCAAAATGTAATATCTGGGCACCACGAGCCCTCGGCTCCTCCCGACACTGCTGTGTTTCAGCTGTATACAGCCAGCTCATCTCATGCCCCAGAAAATGTCCCCCTACTCTCCACCTTACTCACTTACGCTTGTGCTTCCAAACATCCTCACAGCCCAGCCCACCCAGGCAAGGCTGGAGCCCCTGCTCCAGGCTTACAAGTAGCTTGTGCTTTGACCTTCACAGTGCTTCTTCATTTTTAGCCTCTATATATTTAATTATTAGAGTTTCTATTTAAACATTGTGAAAGTTCATAAAAATATCAGAAGTAGAAAAAAAATAGTATAAAGAACCTCCATTTATCCATTTCCACCTTCCAATAATTATAAACATTTGCCCCACTGGCCTTATATATATTCTTTTATTTTTTTTCCTGATATTTTGAAACTAATACCTGACAAGGCAAACGTTTCTTTATGAATCCTGAAAAATGGATAACAAAAGACACTCTTATCAAGAGATTCCAAGAGTTTTAGGAACTTTGTGCCAGGAACTGAGGATAAAGATTGAATATATTTTTTTACTATACCACAGCTGGTTTTCCTCTGTAAAGAGCTAATCATATTAATTCTTTTTCTCTCACTCTCCTTCCTGTCCCCACTAGCATATTCATTGCTCACCAAGGAAAGGATCTCCATGGCTATTACACTGGGCAGCTGGCAAGAGTCCATTATGATTACAGTGTGAAGAGATCTCCCAGGTAAGATACTTTCCTAAATCTTAATGTACAAAAATTACACTAAAGTTAGAATAATACATGAAAAACTGGGAATCACAATTTGCAGTAACAATAATAACAATAATAATTTATTGTTTAATGGATGGAGAAATTTGGAATGAAATACAGCAAACTGTTGACACTGGTTTTTCATGAATAGTGAGATTATTGATATTTGTATTTCTTTTTTTATCTTTTTCTCTATTTTCCAGATTTTCTATGATGAACATATAATACTTAAAAGTAGGAATTAATTAATTAGCAATAAATTTAAAATTTATTAAATCATCAAAAGAATGTAAGAAATACCATTAGTTTAACATTTTAACTCAATCAAATAACTTAATCTTCCTGACACTCATTTTCCTTCTCAATAAAATCACAAATTTGGCCTAAACAGTTTCTGCCTTTCTGCAGTGATTTTAACAGAAAGGGGAAGAAAGCAGGCACTTCAATGCTATTTTCTAATTTGGGAAGGCTGTTAGAAATATCAGTTTGAGTAACTTATGAAATGTTTGATCTTGGACAGTTTTCATCCATTCTGAATATCAAGAGGCTTACCTGTTAAATAAAATAATTGATGTAAAATTCCAGAACATAATAAGCACTCAAAATATGATTGCCATTACTTTGAGTTCATCATCATAGTATATTTTAGAAGCTTCTTTTCTTCTCTTAATTGCCTTTGATATAGTCAACTCCTGATTATTCTTCAAGTAAAGAAAAGGGAGCCATAGCAACTACAAAGAAGTACACAAACCAAGCTTAATAGATGATCAAACTGGAAGTAGCTTTAGCTTTTTGAATTCTGATTCAATTTGATAAATAAGATGTAGCCAGAGAAATGACATGTCTTGCCTGACACGTAGCTGGTTGCTGTAAAAGCTGGGCTGTGAATTGATCCACTTTCTGATTCCCAGTTCAAGTTTCTTTGTTCTAACTCAAATACATTCTTACATCAAAATCTTGTCAGCATAATCTCTGCCAGAAGATAAAAAAGGAAGGAAACAACCGAAACCCTCTTCCAGAAGCCAGCTCCACAGGGCACTCTCCGCTATGTTCTGAGAACTCTGACCTGTTCCCTCCGCTCCATTATCTGCCCCTCCTCCTCCCACAGGACGCTCAGGCAGAGGGAACCTTGACTCTGACAAGACTTGAGCCCGCCTAAGATTAGCCTTAGGGGAAAAACTTAGTCAATGTTTTGTCAACCAACGACTTTATTAAACTTCTAGTTAAGTATAAGGAAAAGACAAGCAAAAACAAAACCGACAAGACAGGAAATCACGCAATTATTAGGACCAGACCTAACTCCTGTCTTTATACTCATAATTTAAGCAGGAAGATGCCAATGGCTTACCTTCCCCAGATATATTCCCTCACCAATGTGATATTTTCAGAATTAGAGTCTCCCTTTTGAGTAAAAGTCTTGTCTCCAGAACGTCATCAGTATTCTTGAAAATGGAGATAATTCTGGTTTCACAGAAACATCCAGGGCAAAGTCAGAACAGGCTTCCAGTCTAGCAGGGGTGGGTGTAGGAGCAATCACCAGGATCTGGCTCGGGAGCCATCCATAGGGCTCAATGGCACAGAAGTGACCAGATGACAGTAACAGGCAGAACACAACTAACAAGAGACTGACCCATTCATCAGAAAGCAAATGTTTTGCTTGACAGCAGGAGACAAGCTTTCATAGGAAAAGAAGTACTCCCACCCACCATGTAAGGTACCCACTTTCTAGGACCAAGAACCTTTTAAGGACAAAACAAAAGCAAGTCAAGGTGGGAAGGAATTCTTGGTGCTTCTCCACACTCTGTCTTCAATAGCACATCTCCCGCCCATCCAGCATCCCTCCTCTGTCCAGTACCATGCACAAAGTCAAAGTCTTGCTCTTTCTTTTCCTGAACTTCAGGCAGAGGGATCCCATTTCTGCTAACAAACTCTTCTCTTTAAAGAAGGCACATCACAATCAAGTTTTACCCAAGTATATAAACAAAATGCATTATGATTAAATAGTGTCAATCATCCATTTCAGTGTGATTAATCACAGTTATACAATCAAGTAATACAACATCCTACTCAAAATGATTGGATTAGGATGTTCTTAAATCTCACCCAACATTTAATCTTTTTCACATCTCTAGTAGTTCACCTTCTCTATGTTACAGTTCAAAAATACACGTGGTTCATTAGAACATTTGAAAACACTGATAATCAAAAATTTTTAAATTATCCATAATGTCATTACCCAGAGATAGATAATATGTAGAATCCTATAGATCTACACAAAATAGAATGAAATGGTATTTTAAAACCCTTTTTTGCCAAGTTTTATTGAGATATACTTTATATAACATTTTATTAGTTTAAGGTATGCAGCATAGTGATTTTATATAGGTCGTTGTTGCTGTTCAGTTGCTAAGTTGTGTCTAAACTTTTGGGACCCCATGGACTGCAGCCCGCCAGGTTCCTCTGTCCATGGGATTCTCCAGGCCAGAATACTGGAGTGGGTGGCCATTTGCTTCTTCAGGGATCTTCCCAACCCAAGAATTGAACCCGCATCTCCTGCATTGGGGCTGATTCTTTACAGCTGAGCCACCAGGGCAGCCTGTTCATATTGCAAAATGATTACTATAATATTTATAAATATCCATAACCTCTTATAGTTACAATTTTTTTCTTGTGGTAAGAACTCTTAAGATCTATTTCTCTTAGCAACTTTCAAATATACAATATAGCAATGTTGACTATAGTCACCATGCAGTACATTTCAATCCCGGAACTTATTTATTTTATATCTGGAAGTTTGTATCTTTTGACCATTTTCATCCATTTCCCCTAGGCCCCAAACCTCACCTCTGGCAATCACTATGCTGTTTTCTGTTTTTATGAGTTCAGTTTTTTTAAGATTCCACATGAAAGTGAGATCATACAGTATTTGTCTTTCTTTGCCTCTTAGCATAATGTCCTCGAGGCTCATCTGTGTTGTCACAAATGGCAGGCTATTCATCTTTTTTAGGCTGAATAATATTTCATAGTACCTACATTTCACACATTTTTTTCCATTCATTCATCAATGGACATTTAGATTATTTCAATGTCTTGGCCATTGTAAATAATGCTGTAGTGAAGATGGGAGAGCAGATATCTTTTTTGAGATAGTGATTTTGTTTCTTTTGTATAAACATACAGAAGAAGAATTGCTGGATCATATGGTAGTTCTATTTTTAGTTTTTTTGAGGAATCTCCATACTGCTTACCATAGTTCAGTTCAGTTGCTTAGTCATGTCTGACTCTTTGTGACCCCATGAACTGCAGCATGCCAGGCCTCCCTGTCCATCACCAACTCCCAGAGTCTACCCAAACCCATGTCCATCGAGTTGGCAATGCCATCCAGCCATCTCATTCTCTGTCATCCCCTTCTCCTCCTGCCCTCAATCCTTCTCAGCATCAGGGTCTTTCCCAATGAGTCAACTCTTTCGCATGAGGTGGCCAAAGTATTGGAGTTTCAGCTTCAACATCAGTCCTTCCAATGAACACCCAGGACTGATCTCCTTTAGGATCAGTTGGATCTCTTTGCAGCTTTCCATAGTAGATGCAACCAATTTACATTCCCATCAAAAGTGCATGAGGACTTCTTTTTTTCTCCACATCCTTGCTACTACCTGTCATTTTTAGTCTTTTTGATGATAGCCTTTTTGACAGGTATGAGGTGATATCTTATTATAGTTTTGATTCGCATTTTCCTAATGATTGGTGATGCTGAGCACCATGATTAAAGCTTTCAACAAACTGGGCATAAAGGGAATATACTTCAACATAATAAATTCCATGTATGACAAGCCTACAGCTCACATTATACTCATCTGGAGGTACAGGAAGGTTATAACCAGTTTCAGGCTTATCAAGTTTCAGTATGCATCAGAATGGTTAGTCTGGTCAAAATAAAGCAGTAATTCCTTAAGGGAACTAAATATGCATGCAAAAATTACATTTCAAAAGGGCACTGGGAAGTAGCCATGCCTGAACAGATCCAGAGGAAGTTTTGATGCAGGTCCCCTTCTGTGACCTGTGATTAGAAAGGAGGAGGGATGCTAAAGGGAAGAACAAGGGTCTGGAATCCTTGAACCGTCTACTGATAAGTTTGCTAGGGCTAACCTTAGAGTTACAGAGCCTTGTCAATAGGATCTTGGTAGCCTCCAGGCCACTTTTCGGGAATGGTTTCAGCTGATGAGAAAATGAAATGTTTTTCTTCTACTGGGTGGGTATTTAGCAAGCTGTTTCTATTTTCATTTAGACCTCTCATAGACTTGGAAATTCCATCTAAGAAGAAAAGTCAGTATCAGCCTCAATTAGACCAACAAACTCTCATTCAGTACATCTGTTTTCGAAGACATTCAAAGCCTGCTGAACCATGGTATAAAGAAACCTCTTACCAAAGAGACTATTCTTTGCCATTTTACAAGATGGGTAAGTCAGATTAAGGGTTCTTACTGTCGGAGAGCAACTTTGCCTGAGCCACATTTGAGCATCTCCTGTAAGCTTGCTGTCTCAGGGAGCATGTCTGGGACCAGTCACATTGGCAGGGAGGAATATTCATTTGTGTCTGGTGCAGGAGGAAGAATTTAGAGAGCTGCCCCTGGGCTACATCCTTCTTTCCTAGCTCCTCGTACAGGAGACTTTAAGGCTGAAAATTCATAAATGTCCTTGCTAGAAAGTAAGCTCAAGTCTGACCTTTCCTCGGAGCCCCTTGTCACTTGACAAATTTGTTATTGTGCCTAAACATACTGTTGAGAGGATCTTCCTCCTCTCATTCTATTTTAAATGGATTTATGACAATTATTTGATATTTGCAGCTATGTTTCAAAAATTCTAAGTTCCCTCTGTAGTATTTCTCCGTGCTGCAGCCCGTGTGTGAGTGCTGAGGGGCCAAAGCCCCCCACAGATATGACCCTGGAGAGTACACGTGGGTATGACCTTAAACTTGACTGTATTCCTGTAATCACTGACACTTTGGTTTTAAGTCACAGTATCAATTACTCCACTGACAGACTTTCTAAATGAGTAAACCCCAATACTTCTGAGGCTCTTACATGGTGGTGAGCATATATTTGGTCCTTCTAACAGCTCTCTGCAGTAAATGCTATTATTTCCCCCACTTTACAGTGACCAAGCTGTAGAGACAGCACCAAGCCGCAGGAAATAAGAGAAGCAAACCCCAGACCCAGGCCATTTCAGACACAGAATTCAGCCCTAGCCCAAGGTCTGTGTTGGACCTTTAAGCTATTTTACCTCTGTCACAGCTGAGCATCACTTGTGCTACCGTCTTTTCAACAGTTTTCTTTAAAATGAACCACTTTTTTTAATCTTAAAATTAAAAATAACAAAACTAGTAGAAGGATGGTGAGAGGAGTGGGGTGGGGAATGGGAAGAATCTACCCCTCTTTTTCTCTTCCCTGAACAAAGAGCTGCAGCCTGGAGGGAATGCCAGAGCAGGGCTGGGACTCCGTCCCAAGTGGACAGGAAAGAAGAGTGGGAATCCAGCAGAACCAGGCAGATCTTGGGGAGTGGAGCCAGGCATAGGGGTGGTGATGAATGAAGCTGGGATAAGAAGCTAAAAGCAGACTAATCCGGGTTCTGGGAGGTGAGAGAAGTTTGGAGCCTGAGAAGAGAGGGAGCTGAGGGGATAGGGAGGAGGGTGAGGGCTGAGATAGGTGATTGGAGGAGGAGGAGGTACGGAGCGGTAGGAATC
Source organism: Antilocapra americana (assembly GCA_007570785.1). Lineage (NCBI taxonomy): Eukaryota > Metazoa > Chordata > Mammalia > Artiodactyla > Antilocapridae > Antilocapra > Antilocapra americana. The sequence goes on from ML663559.1 coordinate 3,803,153, forward strand.
AGGGGACCTTGGGAGTGTTATGTTAAAGAAAGTCGGCTTCGGACACAGGACACTACCTGGGGCTGAGGTGGGATTGGAAAAGAGAAGGGGTGGTTGGGAAGCATCCGTGGGGCTCCCGTCCCTGTAGAAGCAGTTTTTGGAGGCTGATTGAGTGTGAAATCTATTTCCTTTGTATGAGGGAATCTAGGTGACCTCTAGTTTCCAAAGTGATGGTAAATACTTTCTTTATCATTTCTCTGCTATAAGGAAGTCTTGTTAGACAGGCGCAAGAGGTTTCTCTCTTGCTTATTTTAAAAGACAATTCCTAATTCTTTCCAAACCTATAGAATCAGGTGAATGTTTAGCAAAGAAAACACCCAGGCTAAGCGCCATGGGAGGAGGTAAAAGACAGTCCAGACTACGATCTCAGCCTCAGGAAGCTCACAATCTAACAGGGAAGATGAGGCAATAATGAACCTATCAGAGGCTGCTGCTGCTACTGTTGAGTCATTGAGTCGCTAAGTCATATATGACTCTTTGCGACCCCATGGACCGTAGCCCACCCAGCCTCTCTGTCCATGGGATTTCCCGGCAAGAATACGGGGGTGTGTTGCTATTTCCTTCTCCAGGGGATCTTCCTGACCCAGGGATCAAACCTGAGTCCCCTGCATTGGCAGGCAGATTCTTTACTACTGAGCCCCCTGGGAAAAAGTACCAAGTAGAGGAGCAGCAGTTGAAAGATGAGGTCACTGGAGCCTAGAACAGCCAGGAAAGCAGAATGCACCAGTGGGGAGCTAAGCTTGATCTCGATGGATAAGATTTGCAGGTAGAAAACAAAACAGGGGGACATACCAGAGGCAGTGGATAAGAAGAAGGGGGAGGTTTGGGGGGTGTAGGGGAGCAGGGAAGAACCCCAAGAGAACCAGGCCTGATTGAGCAAGGTAGAACAGAAGTGGGAAATAAAATACAGATTGGCAGAGTGGGCGAGAGTGCCTGGAACTGAAGAGGAGCTACAGGAGCCTGGAAAGTTGAATTTGCATAATCAGAGCCGTTATAGGATCAGCGTCAAGGGGGCAACCCGGTCAGCTTCAGAGGATATTAGCTTAGCATCCTCTGTCGGATGGTTAGCTTAGCATCAGTGTGTCGGACTGCTTAGCACGGGCAGGAGAAGACACAGCCAGTAGGTGAGAAGAGCAGCTGGGAGGCGGTGGCAGAGACCACGGATGGAGCAGTGTGAGGCAGTGGGCAGAATTCAGGCCTCAGGGTGCTACAGGCCTGGCACATTCTAGCTGTGTGGTGTCAGGCAGGACACTCGACTTTTCTGAACCTGTCTATAAAATAGAGATTCAAAGTCCACATTTTAGGATAATTGCTAAAATTCAAAATATTTGTCATGTGTCCAGAGTGTGCTAAGTGATTTACTCACGTGTGTTACACTTACTGTTGCAATGAGTCATATTGTCCCCACAAAGTAGGTATTTTTACTAACTCTGTTTAGCAGAAGAGGAAACAGAGGCTTAGAGACTTAAAAAACCTATTCAAGCAAGCAGCTGCTAAGTCATCGGTCTAGGTCATGTGCAGAGATGTCACCCTCCCAAAACTTGCTCTTAAATTGAACTGAGGAAGTTTCATGGGAAATGGGAAGAAGATTCATATGGCAGAGCCTCAGGAGAGAGAAAAGACAGTACCAAATAGAGAATTCACAGGAGAGCAATTAAAGCTAATTGCACAGCCTCCCACTTGTACTGCAAGATTATTGAAGCCTCTGATAGAAATATGGAAAAATGGTACTTGAAAATGTGGCCTAGGATCATTCCCTGCTTAGTGAGGCTTGAAGCCTGACCGAGTCAAGAGATAATTTATGTTGAAATATTCAGGGCTCCGTTTATCACTCATGGAGTGTATGTTAGTTTTCTATTGTGGAGTAACAAATCATTCCAAAACCTAGTGACCTAAAACATCAATAATGATGATTTTTATTAGTATCTCTCATCATTTTGGTGGGTTAGGGTTTGAGAACTGCTCAGGTGGGCAGTTCTTGCTCAGATCCCTCTCAAGTCTGTGACAGTGAAAGCTTCATCGTCTGAAGACTCAACAGGGGCTGGAGGATCCACCCTCAAGGTGGTTCAGCCATGTAGTTGTCAAGTATGATGGCTCATGTGGTTGTCACAGGCTGGTTGGGGATTGCGCTCTTGATGTCTTTCCATGATGAGCATCCTGGTGATATGACAGTTATCTTACCCTAGAAGGAGTAATCTGAGACGAGGTGGGAACTTCAATGTCTTTTATGGCTTAAACTTGAAGGTCACATTACAGTCAGTCCTGAAGCAGTGTGGGAGGGGAGTTGGACCCAAGGGCATGGATACCACCAGAGGGCAAGAATCAGTGGGATCCATCTTGGAAGCTGGCAGCCATAAGATGATTCAGTTACTGGCTGCACACCCAGTACAAACCATCTGTCTGCTGGGAGTACGGTGACCAGGATAAACACGCCATCTGCTTTCATGGAGCTGACATTCTAACAGGGGATATGGAGCATGAGCTAAGTCACTTCAGTCATGTCTGACTCTTTGCTACCCAATGGACCGTAGCTGGCCAGGGTCCTCTGTCCATGGGATTCTCCAGGCAAGAATACTGGAGTGGGTTGCCGTGCCCTCCTCCAGGGGATCTTCCCCACCTAGGGATCGAAACCATTGTCTCTTACATCTCCTGCATTGGCAGGCGGCATTTTTGTTTGTTTGTTTTACCACTAGCACCACCTGGAAAGCCCATACGGAGCATAACAAAGTACATTTTAAAAAGAACTCAAGACTGTAGTAGTGCTGTTAGGGAAGTAAACAGTGATGAATGTAGCCAAGGGAGACTACTTTTAATACTGCAGTCAGGGAATATCTGTATATAATTTTAGCTGAGCCCTGGAAAATGACAATGAATCATATAAACAGCACTAAGTGCTAAAGCCTGAAAGTTGGAAAAGGCTTGCATGTTTAAGGAATAGAAACGAGGCCAGTGTAGTTCGGTGAGTAGTCAGTCAGTGAGGGTGAGAGTGGTAAGATGCTTGAATTCTATTCTGAGAACAATGGAAAGACTTGGAATAATTTTGAACAGAGGAGTAACATAGTATTTGGATTTTAAAAAGATCAGTCTGCCTGCTGTTAGGACACTGGAGGGGAACAACAGGGAGGGTCTGCAGACCAGTGAGGAAACTGTTTAGCTGAGACCAGAGATGATGGTGGCTTAGACCAGCAGGGAAGACAAAAAGGAATAAATGGGTCCCGGAGATATTTTGGAGCTGACATCAGCTGAACTTGGTGATAGATCTGATGTCAAGCATATTTTCATTCATTCATACATATTCCTTCAGTAATTTGAGAGTATAACTATAGGCCAGTGTGCAAGGTTTTAGCAACACCATGTGAAGCAGAAATAGATACAAAGTTTCTACATTCAAGGAGTTTCAATGGGGCAACCAGCATAGAAATAAGCATAAAATTTCACTGGCCATAAGTCTTATGAAGCAGAGTTTATGTGGTATTATAAGAGCATATAACAGGTCAGAAAAATGACGAGTTAACAGCGGAAAGGTGAGCTAAAAGTTAACTAGGCAAGGAATGAGAGAAGAGCTTCACTAGGCACAGCACATGCAAAGACATGGTGGTAAGAGCATGGCATGGTTGAAAAACTAAAAAATAAATGAGTATGTCAGAGCCCAGAAGTTAAGAAGGATGTGGCTAAAGAGATGACAAGGTCAGAGAGGGCTTGGGGACCTCCTTGGTGGTTCAGTGATCAAAACTCTGCATTCCCATGCAAGGGTCCTGGGTTCAGTTCCTGGTCAAGGAACTAAATCCCACATGATGCAAATAAGTGTTTGCATGCCTCCACTAAAAATCCCACGACACAAGGAAGACTGAAAATCTCACTTGCTGCAACTAAGACCCAACAAAGCCAAATAAATACATATTTAAAAAAAAATAAGAACAAGGAGGGCTTTATCAGTCATTTTCAGGTTTGGGGCCTCTAGCTTGAGATTACTGGGAAAGTTTTGAAAAGTTTTAAAGGATTCATGCACAGTCACTTCAGTCATGTTAAACTCTTTGCAATCTTGTGGACTGTAGCCCACCAGGCTCCCCTATCCATGGTATTCTTCAGAAAAATACTAGAGTTGGTTGCCATTTCCTTCTCCAGGGGGTTTTCCTGACCCAGGAATCAAACCTGCATCTCTTATGTCTCCTGCATTGGCAAGCAGGTTCTTTACCACTAGGGCCACCTGGGAAGCCCCCACGTTTTAAGGGGGAGGAGGCGACACAGTTTCAATGGCATTTTGAAAAGATTACTCCAACTATGGAGAAGGAAAAAGGACAGGATTGGGAGTAGAGTGGAGCCAAGATGGAATAAGAAGGGTCAGGAGATGATTGCAGGGGTTAGGCTGAAGGTTTTTAACTTCAGCTACATCACTTTTAAAAATCCAGATGCTGAGAATATACTCAATACCAATTAAGTCAGAATCTCCTGGTGGGAGGAAGAAGGTCCCAGGCATCAGTAATTTGTAAAACTCCCCAGAAAATTCCTTTGTACAGCCGGGTTGGGAACCAGTGCTTCAGGCAGCTGATGATGGGAGGCAGTGAAACCGACCAGGGTGCTCAGCCTTCCCCAAGCAACAGAAATTGACTAGCGGCCAGACAAGAAATTCAGGCAAGGCTTTTATTGGGGCTCCTGTGCTAGCTGCAGGAGGGAGCAAGGACAATCAGCAGGTTCCCTTGTTTGGTAGATGGTAGAGCTGGTTCGTTATATGCGATGTGAGTAGAGGTGTGCTCAGGGATTGGGCTTAGGTGTTTTGCCCACCTCTTTGTGGTGTGTGCAGGGGTCATGTGCAGAACCAAAACTCCAGAGACACTCTTTTTGCTTCAAGCTCCTCAAAAGTGGCAGTTGGGATTTTTGCCCTTTTTGTATCTTGTTGTCCATAATTTCCCCCAACTGCCTGCACGCAGTTATTTTTAGTCCCTTTTCATTTCTTTGTATTAATATTTTGCTACTGGAGGAGTTTTTCCAGGTGTAAGCATTACAGCACTGCAGCAAAGGGTCCCAGGTCCCCAGTTTGTCTAGTAGCAACACAGAGTACATGTGTCCCTGTGTGCTAAGTCGCTTCAGTCGTGTCCGCCTCTATGTGACGCTGTGGACTGTAGCCTGCCAGGCTCCTCTGTCCACAGGGTTCTTCAGCAAGAAAACTGGAGTAGGCTGCCATGCTCTCCTTCAGAGAATCTTCCCGACCCAAGGATTGAACCCATGTCTCTTGCATTGGCAGTTGGGTTCTTTATCATTAGCACCACCTTAAAGGCAGAGGAACCAGAGATCAAATTGCCAACATCTGCTGAATCATCGAAAAAGCAAGAGAGTTTCAGAAAAACATCTTTTCTGCTTTATTGACTATGCCAAAGCCTTTGACTGTGTGGATCACAATAAACTGTGGAAAATTATGAAAGAGATGGGAATACCAGACCACCTGACCTGCTTCTTGAGAAATCTGTATGCAGGTCAGGAAGCAACAGTTAGGACTGGACATGGAACAACCGACTGGTTCCAAATAGGGAAAGGAGTACATCAAGGCTGTATATTTTCACTGTGCTTCTTTAACTTATATGCAGAGTACATCATGAGAAATGTTGGTCTAGACGAAGCACAAGCTGGAATCAAGATTACTGGGAGAAATATCAATAACCTCAGATATACAGATGACACCACTCTTAATGGCAGAAAGTGAAGAACTAAAGAGCCTCTTGATGAAAGTGAAAGAGGAGAGTGAAAAAGTTGGTTTAAAGCTCAACATTCAGAAAACTAAGATCATGGCATCTGGCCCCTTCACTTCATGGCAAATAGATGGGGAAACAATGTCAGACTTTATTTTGGGGGGCTCCAAAATCACTGCAGATGGTGACTGCACCCATAAAATTAAGACACTTACTCCTTTGAAGGAAAACTATGACCAACCTAGAGAGCATATTAAAAAGCAGAGACATTACTTTGCCAACAAAGGTCCATCTAGCCAAGGCTATGGTTTTTCCAGTAGTCACTGGATGTGAGAGTTGGACTATAAAGAAAGGTGAGCACTGAAGAATTGATGCTTTTGAACTGTGGTGTTGGAGAAGACTCTTGAGTATCCCTTGGACTGCAAAGAGATCCAACCAGTCCATCCTAAAGGAGATCAGCCCTGAGTGTTCGTTGGAAGGACTGATGTTGAAGCTCAAACTCCAATACTTTGTCCACCTGATGCAAAGAGCTGACTCATTTGTAAAGACCCTGATGCTGGGAAAGACTGATGGCAGGAGAAGGGGACAACATAGGATGAAATGGTTGGATGGCATCACCGACTCAATGGATATGAGTTTGGGTAAACTCTGAGAGTTGGTGATGGACAGGGAGGCCTGGCGTGCCACAGTCCATGGGGTCGCAGAGTCAAACACCACTGAGCGACTGAACTGAACTGAACCACCTTACATGGATTTTAGAGATACTTAGGTGGCAATTATTTTATAAACAACTATCAGGCAGGCAAAGGGCTGGTTTGCAAGAGACCTAACAGAGAATTATTATGAAGCTAAGCACTGATTGAATCGAGCTTTTGTTTAATTCAAGAAACTCACTCCTTGAAGGAATATTTGGGGGAAGGCCTTTCACAGAATAATAAGAGAAAGTACTATTACAGTGTTTATCAAGGTGTAAGACTGTTTTTAAATCTTATCCATTTGACTAGTCTTTGTCATCAGAGTTTAAGGGCAAAGTTCATGTCTAGAATAGCAATTTGCATTTCCTGTTCACTTACCTCTTATTTGGGGACAGTTGAAGAACAGATTATATACAGACCATGACAGATTATGGTTATTGGCTAAGAAATTCCTCCTCAGTAAAAAGTTCTTTTTTAGCACATAGGGGTTCATTTATTTGGGAAATATTTACTAAGCATTGACTATGTGCAAGACACAGTAGAAGATTCTGTTCTCACAGAATTTGTAGTGTGGGAGGGTGAGATGGCCCCTCAAATGAAAGTTGCCCTTGTTTTATGCACCTTGGTGCCAAATAATTAAAAAACCTCATTCTTCCAAAATAAAATATATTCTTTTAGTAGCAGTGTGACCCTTATATTCTGACCTTCAATTTTCTCACATGTAAAAAGGATAAAAATAGTATCTACCTAATAGAATTGAGATACCCATATAAATAATTTAGCATTGTGCCTGTACATAATGTTAAGAAACCTCCAAAACCATTAGCTATTACTAATGATCAAGGACAAACATGTGTCACAATAAATGTTTGTTCTAATACACTGGAATGACATCTTTCACTGGGATTAATTTCTAAAACTAGTGCATAAAGTAATAATCATATATAATCAAGGTTATCCTTTAAAATTTCTTAATTGCCCAAAGTGATAATATTAAATAATACTAAATCATTAAGTCATTTGGAATACATGGGATTCTTCAGCAAGTTGGTTAAATTTTCTCTGTGGTTCTCAACTAATTTTTCACTTCATTTTTCAGCAATGAATTTCAAAGCAGTCATCACACACAAATCCACATGAACAATAATTTGATTTTGTCAAGTGATATAGAAATCTAAGAAATCATTTCACAGTTCTTTCCACAGTATTCCCCACCCCCAAATTTATAGTATATTTCAAACTTGACAGCACCCACTGTCTGAAGGCATATATACGCACAAAGTGGAATAGCAGAAATGCCCCCCCAAATGTTGCCGTGTTCTTAAAACATTTACTGTCGAATTTACCTGGTTAAATGTACCTAATTCAGCTCCATTATAACTCTCATAACAAAGATCACTAAAGCTATCAAGTAGGATTCCTAACACTTCCAAACACCATTAATATATTTCCCTGGAATACAATGTAATCCTTAAGAAGGTCAGAGTTATTATCTAATCCAATAGTAAGCTTTGAGAAGTCATACAGTTACCAACTATGGACAGCATCACATTTAGTTAAACATGAATTTTAAAATCTTCCAGAGATGGCATTTCCAGCTATATTCCTTGAGTAAATGAAATGTTATTCATTCTTAATGTTAAGAAATGTTTATTTCTTTAAATGCTGTTGAAGTGCTATGGAAGGTGGAGAGAACAATGAAAAGATTACAGACTTTGGGGCCGGATAATCCTGGGTCAAATGTGGGCTCCTCCTCTCACAAGTCCTGTAAACTCAGGAAAGTTCATTCATCTCTTTGAGACAGTGATAGTATCAGTGGGCGGCTGACAATCTGTGATTTTTAGGGTTAACTGTAAGTAAAACACCTAACACAGGGAATAGCACTGTACCTGATAAAGTTTTGTTACACTATCATTGAAACATTCCAGCCTTTGGTCCATTAGGTGTAGGTGCAATGATTGCAGCAGTATCCAACCCAAACTCCCTGAACCCCTACCTTTAGATAAGCAGAATTGCTGGTGATTGTAGACAAGGGAATATAAAACATGAGGGCACTCCAATGGGTCTGAATTTAGGGATGGTAACAACTACATTTTGAAACAAACATGATACAAAGTGACCTATTAGGGCTTAACGGGTGAAGCAGGTATCTAGAATTAGAATGTAAGAATACAAATGTATCCAATTTATTTCATTTTATTTACATTTTGGAAGAATCTAATAACATGCCTCAGAGATTGAACCACAAAACACACCTTTTGATTAAGCCCTTCCCCCCCCACATCTTTTAAATATATTCCTTTATTTTAAACCTTATACTTTGTTATTGTACACAGTTGTTGCTGAAAAGACAGTGTGTTAAAATTGAGTAGTCTTAAAATAAATTATTTATTTTTCAGATTGGGACCAGAAATTAGCCACAGTTTCATCGAATCCTAGACCACTCAATTCACTGCCAGAGCACTACTGTTGTGAAGGGAGGTGGCTTTGAAAGAAAGGCTTTTAAACTAAAGTAACCATGATTTTGAACAAAAATTTGGCATTCTTAAGTGGCTCCTTTAGACTAAAATAATGGTTAACAGAATTACTTTTAAGTGTGTATCCTGATGGCTACAATCCTAAAAATATATACATGTTGCAAATTCTCTTCCAATCAGTTGGCCAGCCTAGGGCAGGGAATCAGTCAAGATCAGCCTTAAGAGTTTGTCACCTGTTCTTAAGGCCCCAACTTGATGGACATGAGTTTGGGAAGACTCTGGGAGTTGGCGATGGACAGAGAGGCCTGGCGTGCTGCAATTCATGGGGTCGCAAAGAGTCGGACACGACGGAGCTACTGAACTGAACCGAACTGAACTGAAGGCCCCACGACTAGTCTTGTTGCTAATGTTGCCAAACCACTTTACATTTAGTCCAGTGGTTACATATGGGACCAGCTAAAGAGATAACTGCATCTGTTCAATAACTGCATCACTGTTAGGGGGAAAAAAAAAAAGAGAAGAACCTAAAGATGTAGCCAAGGAGGAAGATTCCTGGCATCACAGACCCTGAAGGTGCTTTGGATGCAGAACCCAGTAAGGCAGAGGGCTACAGTGAGAGGATTAACTGCAAGTCTCCATACAGAAGAATATCCCTATACTGACAAGAAGAAAGCCTGACAACTAGGCATCAGCTCCTTAGGCAAAACGATAGAGGTTCTCTAAAGAAATGCTCCCAAAGAAAAGAATCTTAAACATTCTGTTCCCTAGGGACTCCCCAAGCATAGTAGTTGGTTCCCTAGTCATCACCCCAAAGTGAAGTCTACCAGTTAATAAACTAACCCCCAAAGTTATACATATATATGTATATATACACACACACATATTAATATACATACATCTCCACTGCCTTAGTCTTAAGTTGTAAAGTAATAAATCAGGTCCATCATCTAACTAATAAGCATGCCAGAGACAAAATAATAAACATTAGAGGTATTTTTCAAAGAAATATTTTCACATAACTTAAGAAGCCTCCCAAACGAAAGCTTTGCTTATCTTTCTACTGGTTGTCAGTGGTCTATTTCTTGCAGGTTTTGTGTTTTAGGGATTTATGTTGACTTTTTCCAAACTTTTACTTTTCTCAGTTGTTTTTTAAAAATTTTGTTTATAGTGGTTTTTAAATTTTAATTTGGTCAAATCTGTACATTTTTTTCTTTAGGGTTTCCAAGTTTCCTGTTTTTCTTTAGAAGGCTCTAAGAATATATATTTTCTGATATTACTTTTATTACTTACAACTTTATAATTTAATTTTTATTCTATTAAAAATTTCTATTCTATGTTGAGATTGTTTTGCTATCATTCTTTTTAATATATTATTTTCCCAGTGAAATGGAGTGCTTATATTACGTTCCCACATATGTTGCATCTATTTCTGGAATGTCCAGCCTATTTCCCTTATGTATCTGTTCCTTCCCATGACAGGATCACATACTTTGATTTTAGTAGCTTTATACTGCTTTAATATTTGGTGAGTAAAAACCTCCTCTCTCAACATATTCCTTTTTCAAAAATATCTTAGACATTGTTACATATTCATTTTTTCACCTAAGCTTCAATAACTTCTGTCCAGTTAAAAGGAACACCATGGTGATTCTGATTGGAATGGCAGTAAATTCATATACTCATTTGTGAAGGAAAAGCATTCCCATTTAACTGTATTAATATATATAAACATACATCCTAGGCACATCCTCTCCACACTGAAATATCTTGTTATGTCATTTATTTCCCTTCTACTAAGTTTTACAATTAGTTTTGTTTCAGTGGTTGTTCCATGCAGTCATTATGCCTCCTGAAGTATATATATATTAGCCTACAGTCCTCATAAAAAACATGATTTGGTTGTTTGGCTTTACCTTCCTCTGGTTTTTCTTGCCAGCCTCAGCAGCCTTACCAGTCGCGTGCTATTTTGTTCAGTTGCTCAAACTTTCCAAATTATTTCGAGCCTCTGGGTCTTTTTGCATATTGACTACTGTGTACTCCAGCCACTGATCTTTTCGGTCCGTTTAAATGCTATTTCTACTAAAGGCCTTCTCTGACCATTTCCAGATTTAGGTTTAGGTTCTCCTGCACAGCACTCAGTACTTTTCCATCCTAGCATATGTTAGTTTAGCATGCTCTCCCCACTACAATAAACTTTAGGAAGACTGTGTACTTACTTATCAAATACCTAATACCTAGCATATATATTTGATCAACAAAGATTATTTTAATACAGTTGCCTATGATTTTAAAGACTTAACTGTATCTGAAGAACACACTCCCTCAACAGCTCCCTTTTTTAACTTTTTGGCTGCATTGCGCAGCATGTGGCATGTTAGTTCCCTGACCAGGGATTGAACCCACACCCACTGCCACAGAAACGCAGAATCGCTGGACCACCAGGGAAGCCCCCAAACAGCTCACTTTATTTACTTCTGGACCATTACTAAAAACACATTTTAATAATGTGATGCTTATAGCCAAGTTAACAGACTCTAAAAATTATTAATAAAAATACACTTAGTAAAAAAGACACTTAGATCCTTTCAAAGATTCTGTTGTTGAGTTTTCCTCACTTTACCCCCACAGACTATAAAGGTAAAACTCTTGTCTTATACGTACTAATAGTAGTACTATTATTTCTCTTACCAGAACAAAAACACAATACACAAAACATACTAGAAATAGTTGGTTCTTTTTAATCAGCTATTGATGGTATAATAAAATAAATTTAAGTGGCACCTAATTTAAACATTTAAAATAGTTCATTAAAGGATAATCTACAACGCTGTATGTTAAGCCAAATAGTCAAAATAACACCTTTTTTTTCAAGAAAGAAGAAATAAAGGCATGATCAAAATTATGACCAACAGGTTGGTTTCGTTTGGACACTTAAAGATGACTCTGTAGGCATACTGGCAGGCACGATGTTTAAATATCAATCCATTTGACTTTAGAAATAATGGTAAGAAAGCTATACATTTCAGAAAATTAATGTCTGAAATTAAAGAAAAATATCCACCAAATATCAGAACAGATCTTTTAATGACTAAGTTTTTTAACATTACAATTGTTATTTTCGGGAACACTTATTCTTTGAACATTTAGCTAAATGTTCAATATGTTAAATAATTTACACAAGAGAAATAAGTTTTGTGTTCTGTACAAATTAGAGGACTCATGAATATAATCCCCTCCCACCACCAAAGCTCAAATTTGCAATGGTCTCAGAAAATAAACAGTTCACAATTTAAACAGAATTCATAGCATTACAAAAATTTACAGGACTCCTCTCTTATCATTTTCTTTCGAACAACAAAGGATACAGTGACAGAAATGAATGATCTGAATGTAAAAATATTTGTGCAAAACTGCATTAATTGTTCTTACCATTCAATAGAGGTAAAACCTATGCAATAACAATAATGAAGAAAAACTACACTGAAAGTAATTCTATTTTAGACTTCAAACAACATTGATTATATTGTTACTAAACATTAAAAGAAAATGTGGCACCATGAGCAGCAGGAGCAACAAATGATTCAGCAATTAGACCAGCTAAGGAAGCTGACGCTGGAAAATGCCAAAGTGTATCTCCACACCAGCCATCCATCTCAAAAGACTGGGAACAACTGTAGGGCTTAAAACTCACTTCAGTGTCTTTATTCTTGGAATTTGTAGATCATAAACAAAATATTTAAGAAAGTCCTTTCCCCGCCTCTCCAGGAGTGTTTCTTGCATCACTGGAAATCCTTAAAAGAGCTGAATCATAGATTCTCTGGATTTACCTACACCAATCCATTTAACTGGGAGGGAGAAAAAGAGTATACGAATAGTATTAATCCACGTATAATGTTCAATCTTTGGGATTAACAGATCTCCCACTTTTCTCAGTGTCACCATGTAACTTTCCCCTCATGTCTTTTGCTATCTTTTCCCTCTATTAGCAGATTATGCCAATTTCTAAACAGAATGTGCAGTCAACATCCAGGACAGGGTCGTATGCCTTAAAATTTTCCTGTTTTAATTATACAATATTCACAACTGTTCAGTTCCTAGTGATCAGTAAAATACTGGCCCAAACCAGCAGAGACCTAAAGAACCTTTTTAATCAAGTTCCTAATTAACTAGAAAAGATAGGCATCTTTAATAAATGGATGACAGTAAGAGGACACTGAAGTGACACTGTAACTTCCATATCTCACAAAAAGTAGAAATATCTGGAAGAGAATACTGTTTAATTTGCACAGCCTGAGAATCTGGTTACTATACCAGTCTAGGGGAATCTCTCCTCATTAGCACTACATAGGCAAACCTTCATGGCATTTTACAGATGTCATTGTTAAACTTACTGCTTTTTATATTTCAAAAGATGTTGACTAAGTACAATGAGCAAACATGCTTACAAGATTTAATATCAAGCTGAGAGATACAGCTAGCAATATGGAAAACAAGATTCATGTTTGGAGATGAATCACAAATATAATAAACAATATAAAATCAGGTTAAGTGCATAATAGATTTTATACAGTGGATATTTTCCACTCTACCTTTTATCTCTGAAATCTCCAACAGTACCAAAGGGAAAAAAAGCAATGTTTTAAAAGACAGATTTCACATAACTAGTTCATAGCCATAATTTAGTTATGTCTAACTCCTCGGCCAGCTTACTTTTAAATAAAGAAGTTTTATTCTGTATTCTTTCATTTTTTTCAAGTTGGATTTCCTATTTTCTGCATCTATTATTTCCTAATATCTAGTCAAGAAACTTCACCAACTCTCAAGGGTGGCTTAACCTCAAGCGGAAAAAAAAAAATCACAAACCAGTTTTGATGGTGGTAAAGACACAGGATTTATTATTAAGAGGGAGAAAGGAATAAGAATCAATGTCATAGGGCAAAAAGAAAAAAAAAAGACTAACAGAATTAAAAACAGGGTCAAAAAGGGTGGGAGGTAATATATTGTCTTGAAGCATGTGAAGGATTAGAGAAAGATATTCGATCTTTTCCTGGGCATCTGTGCAAATCATAAGCACTCTACAGAGAAATAATCTGTTTTTTATCCTATTTCAAAGACAGTTGAAATCAAAAGTAGAAAAAGTATACTTTGTTCATAAAGTATATTTACCTGGAATTTGAAGTTCATCTTCAATAAATCGAACATAGTTTTGTGCGTTAATAGGTAGTTCCTTAAAAGTCCTTGCATTTGATATGTCTGTGTTCCATCCTGGGAGAGTCTTGTACTGAACTTCAACTTTATTTAAGACTTCTTGGTTTGCTGAAAGTTAAAGAATAAATATATCTGCCCATGGTGTACACTGCCTAGTGTCAAATGAGTTTTTAATACATCATAGGTTCACAATCTCTTACACTGGAGCCAGGCAATGTTTTAAAATTTATAATTTTTCAGAGTTTAGGGAGGTAGAACAGTACACCATCTAGTATTTCATAATCAAACATATTTTTGCAGCAATAGGATTATTCACTCTAAGTGGGTAGTGTTATTAATTCTAACATCAGTTCAAGTCAGGTTTTGCTGTCAAATGAGTTTTGGTGCCAAACTCACAAAACTTTCAGTTTTCAGAGCTTTTTAGACTTCCATACTATGGATTGGGGGCTGTGGATCTGTATAATGGCAGCAATCTCACAGAAAGAAGATTTACTTATGTGCCCTCACCTGGGAAATCCTCTACTGTTTTTGTGACAGTATACAAAGACTTAGCAGGAAAGCTTCTTCATTATTTCACCTAACCAGTTTCTCCGTATTCCCTAATAGAAGCCGGAAATGTACTAAAACAAGAACGGTGTCTTTGACTGGAGGTAGTATGGTGGATGCTATGGTACACTGTCCAGACCTCCTTCTTCAGGATTCACACACTAATTCCCCAGCTATGGGAGTACTACCTGCTGGAGAATGCACAGTTCAGAATCTCCTCAGCAGCCTCCCTGGAGCAGCCCATACCAACGACTAATCAAAATGGGGATACGAAGGACCTGCCTATTTACCTTACCTTGGGACTATTCTGGAGGACTATTCTAGTCCCAGAGTTCCCCACGGGACCAACTGAGGGTTTTCATGGAACTTCTTGGCAGTTCAACTTCTGCTTAATCCTACTTCTTCTCTCCCCCTCCCTTACAGACATTGTTGCTCAGAGCGCTTGCAAACAAACTACCTACATGTACATCTCTGTATCACAGTCTGTTTTCCAGGGAACCAAAAGTAAGACAACTGGTGCCAGGGGTGGTCTGAGGAAGAAGGCTCTAGAATGGGATCTTGAAGCTGGATCACCGGCCAGCTGGTGGCAATGAGGACGACTGCTAGTGGTAGAGAGAGTACAGTCTTCGGCATGCTCTAGTAGTGCTCCTGTCCACGGGAGGTGAACTGGGATGCCGTGGTGGCAAGTAAAGCACTGACAACAGCTGACGTCCTGAGAAATGAGCATAAGGGAAACGTGCACTTGAACGGCTCTAGATGGATACCATTCATGAACTGGACAAAGACAATGAAAGGTTAAATGAAAAACCTAGAGAGAATCTTATCTCCTACAGCAAGAGCAGGAAGAGCTGAGGATCAGGCGTAGGACTCAATCATACAGATGGCAGAGCTCCAGAGAAAGCTGAACTCTCAAATCCAGCGAATCTGTTATGACAAGGCCAGGTTCTGTTTAAGAAAAAAGTGGGACCCTGAGACTTTTGAAACATCTGGTTGAATCTTTCTATACATTTGCTGATGGCCTACAGAACGGCTGAGGCTTCCCTTGGCTTGAGGATGATGCAGAAGCCTCTCAGGGTCTCCTCTCCTAAGTATCTATAGGACTGAGACAATATTTACCTGTAGGAGCGAAAGGAGTATGTACAGAACTGGATCCTAAAGGTTCAGGATGAAAGGATTCTGCAAGTGGTTGAATAAAAAGTTTAATAAGAATATATGGATATGAGAGTTCTCTCCTATGATCCATGACAATGAAAATGTATCATGTTAGGAATGTTCGTGGACATTTAGAGAACGTGATGAACTAAAGTCTCACTGCTTGTGACAGACCATAGAAGAAGAAATGAAGAGACTCAGTGGGACTTCTCCTTTTAGCCATGATGGAGTACATGGTTCTAGATGAACTTTTCTAGCATAAATAACTGTAAAACTGGACAAAATACATGACAACCCTTTCCAGGCAGTGGTCAAAGAGGCAGCACAAACTGTGGTCTCTGAGAGAAAGAAAACTCAAGCAATTCTTGAAACTACTTAACTCTCTGCCAGGGACAATTTCTTGATCAAGGAAAGTCAAGACACTGGAGTCAGTAGGGAATGGTAGTCCCACTGACCTGAGAACATAGATATCAGATTTCAGGAAAGCTGAAGCAGCTAGAATCATCAAGGGCAAGCATCAGAGAGGAGAGAGCTCTACAGAGAGGGTATTCCTCCCCCAGAAATGGGTGTGAAGGTACCGTGGCTAAAGCTCAACCATACACACATGGTCCCATGGGAGGCTTACCGGATAGCAGCTGTCACACAGCTGAGTGGGACAAAGATTCTAGAGGTCAAGCAGTGCTGAAAGGGAAGGGACAGGGTACACTGGAGCTCCAGCACTGCCAGATCAGAAAGATCTCTTTATACCTTGTTAACTCTCCTGGCATCCAGCTTAGACAACAGAAAGTTTGGTCACTAAAAGTAAAAAACCAAACTTTAGCTTGAAATCTACTAAAGACTCTCCCTCACCCTGCCCACTCCCCCACGCCCCCACGCCAACCCCCCATCAAAGCCTAAAACTAAGCTCTGTCAAGACCCAGAGAGATAATTTGGAGACTGTCTCACACTAGGTTAGAGAGATTTGGGAAACACCTTGCACTCTCCATATACTATAAGAACAAAGTATGAAAAACCAAGCTATACAAGGTTCAGGATGACAAGCCAGTAATTCAACTGTCCCCTAGAACAAGAACCAATACTCTTCAGAGTAAGATAACAGAATCCAAGTCTCTACAACATATTATGCACAATGTCCAATATTCAACCGAAAGTCATGAGACACAGACACAGTGATCCACAATCAAGGAAAAGAATAGTCAGAAGAAATCAAACTGGAGATGGCCCAGATGTCAGCTAACAAGCAATCACTTTAAACATGCTTCTAAGAATTTGCAGTTCTCAATTCCCAAGGACTGGTCAAAAACCTACCAGTCTACCAAGTTCCATTAAGCTAGTCAATTTTCCTTCATTTGACATATTCTTATTCTTCCAGGATGATGAAAGATGATGAAACAATTTAACAGTTTCTATTTCTGGAAAATGGAAACATTTTTGGAACTTTCTGAGTAACTGAAGAACTCATACATAACTAAAGATATGCCTGAAGAAACCCACTGGCTCAAGTAGGAAACCTCCTTACATCCATCTACTTTGGACACATAAGTTAGAAAAAAATCATTCCTATAGCTCGAAGGACCCAGTGGGATAATGTATTAAGAGCCTGCTTACCCTGACAAGCAGAGCTCTTTTCTCCTATCTCACATTTCTCAAGGAATGCCTACAGAGAGGTTACTTTCAAAGTAGGGAAGATAAGGTTCAGGAGCAGCATAACTGGGCCCAGTGGTACCACGTCTCTTCTTTCCTGTTTCAAGTGTGAACACAAGCTTGTCATGACACAGCACCCAGACCCACAGCAACTATGAAACAAATGCTAGTGAGTATACTTGCACTGTTCACAAAGGGCATTTCAAGTCCATGGCTGTTCGTCATAAATTATACTGATGAGTTTTATGAAATGCTCCGATACATACACCTAATAATACTCTTTATACATAGCCTAAAAAAGAGTACCTGGAAAATGAGGTATAATTTCACCATCTAACTTGTATGCAACTCCAACTTTGATTTCCGTAAACATGTCCAAAATATCCAATTTGGTAAGTGCCAACCTAATTTTGGAAGAAAAGGAGATGTTAACAACTTGATGAAGGAGTAAAGGAGAATTCATAAAAAGCTAAAAGTTCCAAAGCAATTCTGAAAGCTAGTTAGAATTATATTTTAAACCACACCACACATAAACCACCACAGGGCAATACATGGATATATTTTCCTTTATTAAAAACAATGATGTAACTGATCTACTAGTGAGTCCCTTTTCTAATAACTGTAACAGATTTTCACTGATTGACAGGTCCACATCTTCTCGCTTAGTTTCTCAGGATCAACTAATACATATTCAGAGAGAGCTGCCTGGAGTAAATGATGCATTCTGTGGCTGACACAGCAAACTGACTACTCCATGTGAATGACAAGATACATGTACGATACATACACGTACGTGATCAATCCTCATCTCTTTACTCTCCTTTAACACTACCCTCTGGTCAGAAATTGTCAAAAGAGAGTTAGGATCTCTTCATAACACATCAAAATCTCCCAAGAAATTGACTGGAAAACAGTTTTCTAAGAAAATCTATAGAAGTTAGATAAAACACTAGGTCTGAGATCCTTGCCCACGGATTTTTTTTAGCCTTTTCTCTAATATTTGCTAAAAGTTAAGCCTAAATAATACAAACATGAATACATTTTTACATTTATTATGTGTATGCATCAATATTAATACAACTTTTACTGAGCATCTTTAGTGTGCCAGGCAGAAGCTATATACTCTCACCTAGATTTCAAAATACCCCTTTGATGTAGGTAGTACTATTATCTAGATTTTAAAGATGATGGAAAAGGCACAGAAAGATTAACTTACCCAAAGTCACAGAGCATAATGTATGGACCTGATATTTGAATCCAGAAGTCAGGTGTCAATCAAGCCCATCCACTAAATCAGTTACACTGCCTCCCCTCTAATATATATACTCTGTGTTACTCCATCTATCTACCTACTCACCTTTCTACCTGCCTGTCTTACTTCCCTCTAAATATATATGCATGAAAGAGTATCACGATTTTCTCTTCCCACCTGGGATGTCTAGGGAGAAAAACTAGGGTCTCTCTCCTTATGCACCCCTGCCCTGTATTTTGGTCCACTTCTGAACTGCAATTTCATTTGGAGTCTAAAGAGTGGAATTTTGTATTAATGCACTACCTCAAGTTTGCACTCCACAAAATTTAACCTGTGGTCATGAACTGTCATTTATGAAATAAGTGTTTCTAAGAATACTCACGCAGTAAATCCATTAATCATATGAGCATATTTGAGTAAAACAAGGTCCAACCAGCCACATCTTCTTTTCCTTCCTGTCGTTACACCAAACTCTCTACCTCTTGTTTGTAATAATTCTCCAATTTCCTAAAGAACAGAAAATAAAACTTTAGGATTAGACTACCAATACTCTAAAATCGAATAGATCATATAACACAGTATAGATCATAGAAGAAGGCATAAAGTTTCTTAGACATAAACATCTTTCAGAAAAAATAACCAAGTTGAAAGGTATAATTTCACAGAGATAGACTATATGTGAAGAAGGCATTATTGAAATACATCCACTTTTTCTTTTCCATTTACTTTTGACTTTATTTTTTAACCACTATTTTAAAACCAACATTTTTTTACATTATATAGATGACTTCTAAAAATTTAGATTAACATAAAAATTATAAACATTGCATATTAAAAACTAAGCTGCTAATAAATATTTACTAAAATAGATAAGTTAGGCCAATTTGTTCTAAGAACTGTAGTTAGATGATTTTCCTGAAAACCATAAGGCAAATTCCCATCTAGTAGTTGCTACCACAATGTCCTTTCAAAGAAAATTAAGGTTGAAAACAATGCTAAAAGTGCTAAGATACAGCCACTCCCTACCACCTAATTTTCCCATCTATCATCTACCTATTCCTTAATTTACATCTTTCTGATTAAAGCCATCATTTCATTATCACACATATTCTGACGGAATTACAACTAAAACACAGCTTTGTCAGGTTTGAATTTCAGCCTTGTCTATCTGTGTGTCCTGGGGCAGTTATTTCAGTTCTCCAGGTCTCAGTTTCCCCACATGTAGAATGGGGATGGTAACAGCACCCAGCTCCCAGAGTTGTGAGGATACAAAGAGCTTCTAAGCTTACAGCAATTAAACAGTGGCTGGCCTGAGGTCACCACCAAGTAAAGAGTGGGCTATGATTAGACAATGTCTGGAGATTACTTTCTTCAACCTTGACTCCTAATAAGCTCTTGGTGAAAGACACCTGTTATTTTTAAATTCCCCCTCCTCTACTATCTTAATCCCCTTCGTAACCCACCTTCACTTGCCTGCAATTAGTTACCTTTAGGTGCCCACTAACCTCTCCCCTTTAGTTACCAATCTGTTGCCACTAACAATAAATGTATATGTAATTTTCTTTAAAGTTGCGCTGATTAATTTTGCAAATTAAGTGAAATGCATAAAAGACAACAATTCATTAAGAAAAAAGCATAATTTTTCATTTTCAAACTTTTGAATCAGATTTACTGAGAAACAGGCTTACATTGTCTTGTTCCGTAGGAAAGGCACCAATACCAACTCTAGTTGTATAAGCTTTCACAACTCCATACACTTCTCCAACGTTTTGAGGGGGCATACCCAAGCCAGTACACACACCTCCAACTGTACAGTTCGAAGAGGTCACAAAAGGATAAGTTCCTAAAAACAGAAACAAACAGTAAAATATACACAAATGATAGACACTATTTTTTAAAATTCTGCATTTGAGTATATTCTAGGTATTTGACAGACTTATGGAACCACCCTTTCAAAGCCTCCATGTTTTATTCCTGATTCCTTTTGTCTGCAGAGATAAAAACATAGGTGGTTAAGCTACAGCTGCAGTGCTATACCACAGGTGCTCCTTGAGTACACGCAGCTACTCGGTTCTGTCCAGTAGGTATTCACCTAATTTAATGTCAAAACTCTGGAGTTACCCTACTATGTAGATTTATATTTTATACTTTCCTGTTAATTTAAAACAGGAGTAAATTTATTTTACTCCCTTGATACGGATACCCCAGCAGCCTGGAATGACAAGAGTACACTAAGAATTCTGTGGTATTCCACATTCTATGACCTTTTGATCTCTCTTCAGGGAATAAACCCCAAAAATGACAAGAGTAAGCAAAGGTGTACTTCCTACATCCCCAACCCTGACCCCAAGATCCTCTTCACACTTGAACTATCCCCTATGCTACTTAGACACTGCTTTCCTTCCAGACTGGATAGGCATATTATGGTATCAAAAATACATATCTACCATACAGAAATACACTTTAATTGGCTTACTTGGAGTCAAAAGTCAATGAAATGTTAGTAACAGCTGAGAACAATCAGTCTTATACTGAGAGATCATGTTTAGCTTGAAAGGCCAACAAAGGCAATAGTTTGAAAATGATAAGCATCAAATTTTTAAACTCAGAATCTCACATCCAGGGAGTTAATTAAACAGACTTCCATAGATCTTAGGATGTGCATGCTTAGTAATAATGTATATTATTAGCTCTTGATAGTTTTTAAAAGGTTGAATTATAGGTTCTTTCACAGAATTCATCTAATCATCTTTCAGTTCCAAGGAAATACAGTCTGGAATTGCTATAAACCAAACAACAACAAAAATCCCATTGACCCAAAGGGTGATTTCATTTTTCTAATGAACTGCAAAACATAAAATATTTCTTAAGATGACAAACTTTCATCATTCCTGCATATACAAGCAAAAAGCCTTATTCTAAAATCCTTTAATGCTAACGTTAATTATGCATATCTTAAGCAATTTAGGACTCAGTTATGTTCCCCGTAAGCTGTACCTCACTTACCAAAATCAATATCTAGTAGTGCTGCATTTGCACCTTCTACCAAGATTTTCTTTGGTGGCCCATGGAGAGCTTCATACAGGAAATAAACTCCATCTCTCACCATTGGTTTAATCCTTTCCATATAACCCTAGCAAAGACAAAAACCAGGTTCAATGTACACTAATAAATTTACAATGTAAACTATCTGAGTAAAAATTACCCAACTTTTGACAGTGAAAACTGACAACTGGAAAGGAGAAAGGGACTGGTGACAATGCTCACCCTACTGCAACATTTGGATTGGCTCTGGTCTCTCATGCTGATTCTCCAGAACCAGAAAAGAGACACTATTTGAAGAGAAGTAGAGACACAACGAAATTCAAAGGTTCTACTTCAACTTCACTGCAAATAATGATAACAATCTTCTGAACAGCCTGGTACTCATACTTCATATACCAGCTTTTAGGAAAATAAAAAGAACTGAATATTGTGCTTTTATATTTTGTAGGTATTAAAGAAGCAGCACTTAGGAGTCCATATAACCATAAGTGCATCAAAGTCTTTCTCAAAATGTTGTGAAGGCCATCAGTGACATTGTCAAGTAAGCAAGTATCAATAATTGACTACTAATATTCTTTTCCCATAAATACCTTAGCAGTATTACTAGTAATATCAAATACTAACTCACATAAACATGATAAAACCTTCTCAAAACATGTTTAAAGTATTAATAATACTGCTTAATTTTAGAAATTCAATTAAAAATATAAACAAGAGTTCCCCCAAGGCCTATAATATAACTGCATTAACTCTAGTTTCAACCATGTTTAAACGTTTAGCCAGACCAGTATGGAAATTCCAAGATCCACTGATGAACTCACTGAGTATGTTATACCTACTGATGGACATATAATCCCCCTCTGGCTCTAGTCCCCAGTCTCCTGCTTCTTCCTGTTTTAGTCCTTTTTTTTAACGCCTGAAATGACTGTATCATTCATCAAGTTCCTTAAAGGCCTGGGTCAACATCCAGCACTGCCCCACATATCCTAGGGTAACATGTTCCAAGACCCCCGGGGGATGCCTGAAGCCACAGACAATACTGAACTCCACATACACTGTGTCTTCTACTATCCATACATACCTATGATACTATTTAGTTTATAAATGAGGCACAGCAAGAGATTAACAACAATAACCAATAATTAAATAGAACACTTATGACAATATACTATAATAAAAATTATAGAACACAGTTATATTTTTGCAACAGCAAAACTAGCACAAATTTCTTTTTCCTTCTTTACAATTTCATGGAGTGACTAACAGGCAGGGTGCCCTGGACAAAGGGATGACCGATGTCTTGGGCAGGATGGAGCAGGACAGCAAGAGGTTTCATCACACTACTCAGAAAGTCTCCAATTTATAACTTAAAAGAGCTGTTTCACAGTTGACCATAGGAAACTGAAACCACAAAAAGCAAAACCAAGGATAAGGCAGGAATACTGTTCATGTTCAACATCACTCATTATCAGAGAAATGCAAATCAAAACCACAAAGAGGTACCACTTTACACCAGTCAGAATGGCTGCCATCCAAAAGTCTACAAGCAATAAATGCTGGAGAGGATGTGGAGAAAAGGGAACCCTCTTACACTGTTGGTGGGAATGCAAACTAGTACAACCACTATGGAAAACAGTGTGGAGGTTCCTTAAAAAGCTGCAAATAGACCTGCCATATGACCCAGCAATCCCACTGCTGGGCATATACACCGAGGAAACCAGAATTGAAAGAGCCACGTGTACCCCAATGTTCATCACTGCATTGTTTACAATAGCCAGGACATGGAAGCAACCTAGATGCCCATCAACTGACGAATGGATAAGAAAGCTGTGGTACATATACACAATGGAATATTACTCAGCATTAAAAAAAAATTCATTTGAAGCAACTCTACTCAGATGGACGAAACTGGAGCCCATTATCCAGAGTGAAGTAAGCCAGAAGCAAAAACAACAATACAGTATATTAACGCATATATATGGAATTTAGAAAGACGGTAACGAGAACTCAACATGCGAGACAGCAAAAGGAACGCAGATGTATAGAATAGACTCGTGGACTTTGTGGATGAGGGTAAGGGTGGGATGATATGGGAGAAGGGCATTGAAGCATGTTAATTGTCATGTGTCTAATCAATCGCCAGCCCAGGATTGATGCTCGGGACTGGTGCAGCGAGATTTCCCGGGGGGGAGGGAGGAGGGAGGGGGGACCCGGAGGGGAAGCATATGTAAACCCATGGTGATATCATGACAATGTATGGCAAAAACAATTAAAAAATAATAATAATAATAAAAAAATCTTCTTACCTAATTCTGGTCATTATTATTCATCTACTTTACATTCATATAGAATATGTATAAAATAGAATTTAAAAGATACACCTGTATATTAGCATGCAAATACTATACTTTCAAATTGCTACTATTAAATTTAAAATATTTGTTGCATGACAGAATGAAAACAAAGTGGCAGTCTATTCTAAGCAACAATCAATATACTGAAATCCAAATACTTAACGTTCACCATGTCCCCTGAAGGCCACTTTTTCAAAAGAAGTTCAGTGAGTAGGTAGACCTAAGGTCTGGTACAATTCTAAAATGACATATAAGGTATGTAAATTCCTATTCAGTTCTAGAACTGATGTCATACTTATTCACAGGAAAGAAAGAGTCAGACACAAAGGAAGCAGCTTGAAACTCCAAAGATTTTGGAGGAATAGAAGGGTGGAGAGGAGAGGCAACTAGATTACTGACTAACTTAGGCACCAACTGTGGTCCTAATCTTTGGTCAATCACCTTCTATGTCTCTAAAGAGTACAGTGCTAAAGACACTGACCCTTTGGGGTATCAGTGCTAAATGTGCTGGTTAGCGTTAAAAGTTATCATCTCTCACTGGTCCCTTAGTTGATCTATCCTCCAAATGCTTATGAGTGATTTTTATATAATACAAAGTTAGTCCTTTTTTCTGCTCAAAATTATTGAGTAGCTAACCTTCCTATTACTGCATATAAGATCAACACAAGGCTGATGATTTGGTTCCTACTTGTCTAACTTTTTGTGATCTCTTTCACTGTAGCCTGTCAGGCTCCTTTTCAAAGTACTTATTCTTGCTCCCTGGTCCCCACTGGATGTTTTGTTAAAGCCACATCGTTTGAAGTTTCTCAAACATGCCACGTCCTTTTAGGCCTGTATGCTTTTAGACTTAAAAATACAAATTCACTTTACCAGTCTTACCTATAATACTTTATACACATCTGTGTGGCACTTATTAATCACATGTTCTCCAATCTTGTATTTTCAATTCCTAATACAAAGACTGAATGAATAAAAGATCTAGATGTTATTTTGGCAAACAAGTTCTAAAAAGGACATTATAAATGTCAGAAAGCATTACCTTGAGTTTTTGTAATTCACCTTCAATGTCTATTTCCAAAGTAGGGTATATAGATTTATACTGGTTAGCCAGAACTTTGAACCTGAGAAAAAAACAGATAAATCAAGACCTTAGCTCTGTTTAAAAATATTCTGAATAATATCATTCTATTCAAATGATTTCTGGAGTTAAGTGGTCTTAATAACAATCCCCAAAATGAAGCTACACTCTGAGAAACATATTCTAACTAAGGTCAGTCATATGAATAAATGATTCATTCAGAATATTTTTTACTGATAGGCATATCAACAATATAATTAAGGTGATGTGTGTGACGGGCAGGAGGAGCAGGGAATGACTCAAATCTGTAACCACAAGACTTAAAATCTGAATTATATTATACTCTGTGAAAGATAAAAGGGAATGGTCTAAAATGATGCATTTAGGAGAGTCAGAGACAGACATTAGCGACTTGTCTCCAATATTCCCAGTGGAGGTACCCTAACAATGAAGACAGACAAACTGCTGACTGAAAATGGATACAGAGAGCGATCTTTGATGCTGTTATTAGATGCAACCAACTAACTCACCACTGAGTCACCAGATAGTTTTCTGATGATTATTAGGTTTTCCATGGAGATTTTTCCTAGTGATTAAATGTCAAGGTGGCATTCCTATTTTTCAAGCTGAGCTTGATACACGTTAGTTCACAAGTACCTGACAACCTAATTATTTCTAGGTGAAAGGACACAACAGTGTCTTTGAACTTGAAAATCTGAGGATCAAGACCCTAGGATATGGAAACCCCACCAAAGCACTGCCACATCCCCCTGGATACATGTCTACGCTCAGTAAAGCCATTCTAAATTCCAATCCTTAAATATAATTTTGGCTTTGTCTTTCTGGGGGTACTCATATGATACTGACATCATGTTATTTTTATGAAGTTAATCTCAAATTAAGGACCAATTCAAATGTAATGAAAAATAACTTTAGTATTTCAAAAGAAACGAAAAAGCCAACCACCACGAATCAATTAGAATACAGATTTTTATCAATTTGCATATTGAGTTTTAAAAATTCTAAAAATCCATTTGCTCTTTCCATTTTGAAATTCAAGACAGTTACCTCTCAGAGAATCCATCAAAGTCAGAAACAAGATCGCACATCCTGAGTCCACTCCGAGCAGCTTTGGAAGAATAAACTGGGCCAATGCCCTTTTTTGTGGTACCCAAACTTAAAAATAGATCAAAACAAGCTCTGAGTTAGAAAAGGAAGATCCAGTTCTTAATGGTCAGCTAACCACAAAGAATTAAGTTACTATGAGTGTTTTCTGCTTATGCTATTTCCTTTATGTTTATTTGCATGATCTTACTCATTTTCTCTGAAATCTAAAATAGGATAGTCTAATAGATATTTTTCTTAAACTTCTGGCCTAGAATTGAAACAAAAAAAAGACTAGATATGCTTAAAACTGCACACACACACCCACCCACAAAAAACAGAACATACTTTTTTCCTGCTTGTTCTTGTCTCTGTTGTTCCTGGATACCATCAGCTGCCTGATGAAAATCAAATACTGAGGGAGAAAAAACAAAATCAGTTGTTACTGAATCAAAAGTAATGTAGGAAAGCAAAATGTATTTTGTTCTAAATTACCTAAGTTGCAAATCTCCTCAGCCTATGACAAATAGGCTCAAATCCCCTCAGCCTATATGACAAATGTAATCCTAACTGGTATATTATTATGAAAATATGCCTGATCATTCATTCCTATTTATTGCAATCTACCCTACTTTTACAAATGAGTCCTTAAGACAGTAATTTTGGAATACTCTACCCTACAATTCTATAAAGCTCATTTTACTAAGATATTCTCTGCAAGTTTTGGACTCTGGAAATTGGGAGGTTATGTTGATCATCTCCCTCTTCTCTTCCTCATAAGCGAGTAGTGGAGATAATATTAAAAAAATCAAATCCCAGAGAAATCAGGAGAGAAGAAAGCAGACAAAGAACAAATAGAAAACAAAGAGCAAATATAAATTCAACCATACCACTAATTAACTATACTAAAAGTAAACAGTTTAAATACTCCAATTAAAAGGAACATTATCACAATGAATAAAAAGCAAGGTCCCAATATACTTATTGACAATAAACGAGCCATAAAGATATAAATAGGTTAATAATATGTGCAAATAAATGCTCTTTGTATTTTAATATGGCTTATTTTTAAATAGAAGTAGCAAAGCCTCTTGAAATACTACTTATTCATTTGATTAGCTAATTCTTCAGAAATAGGTAATTTTAACCTAGTCTTTATCAGAAAACAGAAGAAAAAAATTAATATTTCATGTACTTGAACTCAATATTTCATGTACTTGAATTCATCCTACTTAGTTTTCAATAAAATTAAAGATCAAATCATCTATTAAATGCTTTCATGTTTCTGATAAAAAGACAGTTATATATAAATGCTCTATATCCCCCTTACCAATATGAGCTCTGTCAGATATGATAAGCCTTTTCTCCCAGCCTTCCAGACCTAGAAGGAAGGGAAGAATAGACATGCTTAATTGAACATTTGTATAATAATTTTTAAATCTTAATTTCCTTACAAATATAATGTTTAAAAGTAATTTTTCACTGAAGTAATCATTTTAGTATCTTTTCTTCTGCATAGGAAATATATTTAACAAGAATTTTCTCATCTGTCATTATATAAACTCATTCACAAATTCTATCTTTCTAAATGTTTTGCTCTAAGAAGTTCCAAATTCAGGCCAGCCATAGCCACATAAAATACTTTTAACCATCCAAAAACACAAATGGTACAAAATATCATTTTGTCAGCGGTAGGGAGTGAGGAGCAGAGTATGGGGAGAATTTTGAGAAAACGGAGTCAATCTTGGGAATGGTATCCTTTCCCAAGACAATTACAAAAAATGCGATTAAACAAAATAATAAAATGTTCTCACTATTCTCCCAAAGTACTATCAATTACTGCACTTATCACACTGAACTATAAGAAGACCTTTGTATCTTCCCATTTAAGTGTGAATGCCTGAGAGTAGGGGTCATGAGTTTTCATAGCACCGGGTCTGGCATCCAATAAATGTTCTAAGAAAATGACTGTTGAATGAATAAATAAATGAATTTAAACATTTTTCTTTAAAGACAGAACTTTAGATTATATTATTCTAAAGATAAGCCACCAAGTACTAATTTTCAAAATTAGTATTTGAATAGTAAAAAATTAGTTACTTTTGATAATATTCAATGATTTGTTTTAAAAATATTCCTTATAAAGAAGATATTAAGCCCCCCCAACAGTTGTGTTTGACATGTAAACACATATGTATTCTAAAGTTAGCTTATGCAATATTATAAAGTAAATATTACAAAGAAACTCAGTAAGGTGGATTTAGCTGGGTTATGTAGGGCAGAAGGAAACAGAGTAGGGCAAAACTGTAAAGGGGAATGAAGAACAGCGGAGAGTAGCATGGGAACCTCAACCTGACCAATTAAAGAAAGCAGACACAACAAACAGGTAAAATTTCAGGGGACACTACAGAGACAGAAGCAAGACAGGATTTTTTTAAGTGGGATTTAGTTGTCAGGAACAGAGCACTTAAGAATGGATGGACTGCTACTTTTATGCCTGAAAAATAAACTTTAAAAATGTAATAGGACTTAGTACATTAAACATGAGTTAAGGGGAAACTACACTAATGATTTTTCTCAATTATGTTTTATTTGTATTAGCACAGTCCTCTCAAATCCTAGAAAGACAGCCAAATTGAATATAAACAGACTTCCAAAACTCCAGAAAAGATTAGAGAAGGCAGGAAATCAAGTCTTTTTTTTAAAATGGAAGTGGATACACTGCATGGAAGCGTTTCCCTTACTTGGAGAGAGGGATCTAAACAACCCTCTTTTGTCCTGGGTTGTAGTAACCAAGGGAGTTCCAGATCCTCTAGGAAATGAGGCTATTGGTGTACAAAATGGGCTACTGTGGCTTCCTGAAATTGCCTTAAGCTAATTTTGGTTTGTGCAGAAGAGGATGCTAGCAAGCAAAAGTGACAAAACGAGCTTGAGAATTTCCTAGAGTTGTGCCACCAACATATAGTAATTCTACCTACCTAAAGCTAAGGTTTGCAGACAACCAATGTGTAAAAAATCAGGATTACACAATGAACTTGTTATGCTTGTATTTTGTTTAGAACACTGATTATAATGAATAAAATTTAATAAAAGTTTATTAAAATAAATAAAAATTATGACATAAAAATTAGGTCCAACAATTACCTGCAATTTCAAAGGAGAAGATAAAAATGTGAAGTTTTTTCTGGAATGAGAGTGCCTTTAAAACCTTATCCCCCCGCCCCAAGAAAAACCCCACAAATAACTGGTTACCAGACAAGGCAGACTCATTCTTTCATACCTTTTCCTTTTTGAACATTTTTTTCTGCTTCCTCAAACAATCCAGGTAGATGAATTACCACACCATTTCCTAAAAAAAAAAACACAAATAAATTCCAACTTTAAACATCTCTATTTGTAATACACAATGATATTTAAACAAAGACATTTACAATAACCCTTATCTAGAATAGCAGAAGAGTGATACACTTTGATTAACATTCTAATTTATTAGGGAATTACCACAGAAATGACTCCAAGTCTTAAATAGTAGCAAAATGTAAATACACAACAGAATATAATACACATAATATAAAACACTTAGAACTACACTCAATAAACTTTGAAATTTCTTTGAAACGAAGTGAAACTGTTATTTTGAAAGGAATCAGTTATACAGTTTTAGGCAAACTGAACCAGATCACAGTCTTTCAACTTGGGGACTCAAACCAATTAGTGGCCATAAAATTAATTTACTGGGTTGTGATTAGCATTTTTAAAAATAAAAGACTAGATGAGAAAATGTCAGATTGCATCTTACGTTACAAGCATTCAGAATCCATCCATGAAACAGACTTCTTGCTTTCTTACTATGCTTCATAGTGCCTGGAAACCTGATTTGATGATCCAACACTTTGCTACACAGTTAAGAAATAAATGCAAAGTAATCATTCCAAAAAGAATTAGTGCTAAAAGATCTAAAAGATGTGTCAAAGTCAAAGTCAGGTATATTCCAGGAGGTACCACTGTCGGGATTAATAAGCAATCAATAAATCATTTGATTAGAGATTAAAGAAGCTTAATGAAAAATAAACACTACTATCAACTGGGGGAAGAAAATCCCTAAGTTCAGTTTACATACTTACCAATGAATGCAGTAACATTTGGGTTAATTATTCCACTGGGTAAAAGGTGAAAATCATACTCCACAGAATCTACAACAACTGTATGGCCAGCATTATTTCCTCCCTGAAATACAAGATTGGGAAAACTAAACCTAACAATGAATATGACAAGCAATATAACTCCTTCCAAAATGAATTAATGATCTCCTACTAAAATGACTTTACTTGAGGCAACCCAAGTATTTGCCACAAATATTTATTCTCTAGAGGCTTACAACAGTTTGGCTATCCTCTCTCCTTTCCCTACTTGAGTGATTATTCCTAACAGGATCTAGAAATTGGAGAATTCAGATTTCTGGAAGACATATCCCATCTTAAAAAGAGAGGAAAAAATGAACAAAGTACAGGGAACAGTTAGTTTGTTATTATGTTTCTGGCACTATGTGGAACATGAAGCAATCTGCTTAATTATCCATGACAGTGATCTTTAAAATATCCTTAAAATTGAAAAAGTAATCTATCCTAACTTGATAGAAATATTCATATAATTCTCACTGTCCTAAAAGTGTGACAAGCAACTCTGTGACCTAAAATTATTATTCTTATATGGATTTATCAACTAGGATATCTCCCAAGCAATTCCCTCAAATATATAACTTATCCTGAAGACTAATTAATGTTAAAATCAGTCTTATGAGCTTGGTTAGTGACCAACTGCTTGAATCTGCTTGTCTCTGGCTAAAGTAATACACTGGGTCAAGAACTTCTAAAGCTGAGCATCATAGTACAAATCCATGGTGAAACTTCTACTCTATGAAACAAAATGTGAAACTGAATTATAAAAATCAGGTACAAATGAGATAGTATTAAGTGACCAGACAATTTTTCTAATTTCTAAGTTTAAAAATTATGAGGAAAAGACACAAATCAATTTGTTCATGTTTAAACGTCTATAGAACACTAACAATAATTTTAAAATAAACAACAAACTAGGAATATATCTGAACAAATAAAAAGTTTAACAACATCTTTGCAGGACATGACAAAAAAAAAAAATCAACATTATATCGCCTGAGGATGACTGGTTTAACTTGATCACAAGGCTACCAAAATTACATACTTTTACTGTCATCATTAATTCACAGAAAGGCCAGAAAAATAGGTCCTGCAAAAAAAAAACTTCAACAAAGCAAATATTTATTTACAGTGTTTTGCACTGTACAAAGAATTCCTTGCTTAAAGACTAGTGTTATGTCATGTATGTTTAAAAGAAAAAAAAGATTTGGCAGTGGTAGCCTGTAGTCTACCAGATAACAGGCAGGTGACAAGACACAGGAAGACAGAAGCAGGGATTTAAACAATACCTCCTTCACTTGATACCATCAAAGGAGCAGACGAATTTTTTTTTTTTTTACTATTTACTTATTTGCAGGCAACATCTGCATATGGATACAAAAGGCACAGTAGGATGCACAATATAAAAAGTGGAGTCTTTCTCATACTCTGCTCTCCCCTTTCCTGATACAAAGCTGCTGTTAACCACCAGCTTTTTATGTCCTTCCCTAAGTAATTCTGCAAATACAAACACATATTTGCATATTCCACCTATGCAAATAGTAGCAAAGATATATACCTGGGCAAACTGCTTTTTTACATAACAAATCTTGAAGCTCATTCTATAACCTTGTGAAGAGAAAAATCTCATCCTTTCAACAGCTACACTGTATTCTTTTTTTATAAGGACACATAAATTTATTAAACTGGTCCCACAGAAAGGCATCTGGGTTGTTTCCAACCCTTTGTCTTTATTAACAATGTTGCAATGTACTTCCTGGTACATACTTTATTATTATTTTACCCTTGGCAAGTTTATCACCAACTCTGACAGAATCCTAAAACATATATTACATAAACTAAAGAATATACTGAAAAAAAAAAAGGAACATATTGATCTTAGTCTTTCTTAAATAACCCACAGAATTCCTACTTGGTTTTTATGGCTTTTCTTTTATTCTATCCCTCATACCAATATTATTAGCCTTTTTATCACAACTTTTTGTGATTTAGGAAATGTCCCCCAACTTTCAGTAAAAATATTTTCAGAGTATGAAAACTCACTAAAATTTCTTCAAATCTTAGGAAAATGTTAATTTGCTGTATAACTATTTACTCTAAATTGTTATAAAACACTAAATTTAATGAATTTGTATTAAACTGTTACAAAGTACTGGTGACTTTGAAACAATCAATAAAGTGTTATTTAAGCAGAACCAGTTCTTTTTAATTCATCATTTGCTTAATATAAAACAAACTGTCTACTTTGTAATTTTGATGTAAACTTTTAAAATAAGTCTCTTTACAGTTTTTTTTTTCTTACACAGTTGTTTTTAAAGATATACTAATATAGTCATTTGGAGAAATAGTTTTTAAGTCAGTTGTTCTTGGGTATAACAAAACCTACTACTCTTAGGTAATATCTTACTAAGACAGGACATACTGATGGAAAGATAGTGGCTGATATGTTTGTTTGTTTCAGACAGGTCATTGTGATGGTGATAAATGACTTTAGGGCGACATATTGGTTTAATTCTTTGAGTTCTTCCAAGTTTACACACAGGTGGTGGTTCAGGCTAGAAAAGTTCAGCTGCAAAAGGCTTGAAATCACACTTCCGTGAACAGATTGCTCATTCAAATATTAACCAAGATTGTTCAATAACCAATGCCTTATTAAAGATTACTATATGGTTTAAACCCCACTTAAATTGTTTGATTGAGTAGGAAAATATGGTTAAATATATCCAAGAATAACTATAAATTATCCTGTTGAGGAGTTAAGGGAGAAAATGTGTGTATTTAGTGCCCTACGAGGGGTGGGGTGTAAAAGCTAATCTTTAAACACTTGCTGTGCAGAAGAGTCCTAAGGTGAATGAGACAGAGCTACTCATACAGCATTTTTTGACAAATCTATATATGATAAAACTTTTAGTATAGGGTCACTTCACAAAAACCCTCAGATGAAGCTTCAATTTTTAATTGCCTATTTGGATGCCAACCTAAAATATGTATAAATTTTGTGTGCAATGTGCTTAGTCGCTCAGTCATGTCTGACTCTTTGTGACCCCATAGACTGTAACTCCTCTGTCCATGTGGATTCTCCAGACAAGAATACTGGAGTGGACTGCCATGCCCTCCTCCAGGGGATCTTCCCAATCCAGGTATTGAACCCAGGTCTCCCACATTACAAGCAGATTCTTTACCATCTGAGCCACCAGGGAAGCCCATAAATTGTGTGGAATATACAAAATTCTTCTTGGGGGCTGAGGAAATTGTTCTGAAACACAGGTCCAAGAAGGGGTCACATGTTAGCAGCAGACAGCAAAACAAAGAGGTTTCAATAGAGCTACCATTGCCAGTCTCATCCAACCATCGACACCCATGACCACATTACCAGGGCAGATACAGTCCTCCTGTAGCCACAGGAGATTGGTGCCAGGACCCCCAGAGAGAGCAAAACCCACAAGTGTTTAAATCCCTTGAACAGTGTAACATTTGCATATAACTTACACAAACCCTCAGGGATACTTTAAATCATCTCCAGATTACTTACAATACCCAATACAACATAAATGCTACGTATGCTGCCAGCATAGCAAATTCAAGTTTTGCTTTTTGAAACTTTCTCTAATTTTTTTTTTCCAATTTATTTTTGACTGACAGTTGGTTGAAGCCTTGGATACAAAACCCATGGCTATGGAGGGCCAACTGTACTCTGAACTGCAGACTCCCACATTTGCGATGGAACAGCTTCTCACATGGGCAACTCTGTGTAGTATGTACCTAGATAAGTAGCAAGGACATATATGTTTAATGTTTCTCCTAACTAGCGCTGGAAAGGCCAGATAAATGATGGAAGATAAATATATCTTTTGTTCTACTTTTAACAGATGCCTCAAAGCAAATTTGGGAAAGTATCCTCTCAGATACAACATTAACTACATATTTATATTAATAGATATATGTAACTACCTCTTGTTGCTTTGCTAAATTCCCATAACACTTATGATCCCACTCATTCATGCAGCATTTAACAAATACTTCTAATTATCACAGCTGTATATTTTATACTACTTAACTAAAAAAACAGAATATGTTCAATTGTTATAAGCACAAGGAGCTGTGAAACAGTAATTATTGCTGTTGTGCAGATCAACCATATCAATTGAGAAAATATTTCTTAATGAATCTCAGATATCTTCACTTTTGAACACTTTAAATTTTGAATTATACCATCTAAAACCCCATCAAACAAATGAGTGGGGCTCAAAAGTGGCTACATATAGTGTGGCAAGACTCTTTGAGAAAAAACACAAGTTTATAATGCCTTATATATTTTTCTTACATTAAATAACAAGAACAAATGTAAAATTCAGCGGGGATATAAGATGACAAATATAAACTCTTTAAATACAAGGGCTCAATAGTTCTTTGCTTCCCCCACAGTGACCAATAAAGTTCTAAAAACTGTTAGTACTTATTTGATATGGACTAATTAATGAGATGGTTAGATAGCATCACCAATTCAATGGACATGAACTTGAGCAAACTCAGGAGACAGTGGAGGACAGGGAAGCCTGGTGTGCTTATGGTCAAAAACAGTCGGACAAGAGTTAGTAACTAAACAACAACAATGATAATTTTTGAAAAGTCAAACTCTACAATTCTTTGAAAATAAAGCCATTCTACCACCCCTTCAAAGCAAAAGGAAATTAACAATATTAAAGTGAAGAATATGTAAAAGGACTGTAAATATTAAACAAGCTTCTTAATGACCAAAAAAAACCTGTACCTCACTGAAATAAATTAGAATATTATGAAGGAGGTGGGGGAAAGCAGAACTAAAATTCTGTGTTCTCCAAGATGAAGAGCAAAGTTTCTTGTATATACTTTAAGGGTTTAAAAACGAATACAGCTAAGTCTCATTATTTTAATTATAGTTAAAATAATAAAAACCTATTTAACACCAAACATTTTCCCTTCAGAAAAGCACCAAAGGTCTACAATGTATTAGAAAACAACTTACAAATGAGAATAACCCTGAACTGTTTCCTCATTTCTTATCTTCCCATAAGAAATGAACTTAAGGTCAGTTACACCTTCAGTACATTGAGTGCCTCTGCCTCCCCTCCCCCTTACCATTTACTTCCTAAATCATAGTGTGTAATCGTCCCCTCTGGCCATAGTAATTTAGCCAGAGGAAACTGGATCCAGGCCTGAGCCAATCAAGCTGCTCTTTCCGAATTTGATTGTGAGAGTTAAGAGATGCCTATTAGCTAAGAGAGCATCCTAAAGAGAAAGGCCAGATCTGCCTGCTGAGATCCAAGGAGCTGCCTAAGGCCAGGCCACACTCCAAGGTCTTCCTTTAAACATAGCCCCATTTTGCTTAAGACAGTCCCTTTTCCATTGTCTGTAAAGAATACAAATTATTTACAAGTCAAAGTCACTGCAAGATGGTATGTATACAGCCTATTCTCTAAATTCAAATGCTGCACTAGTAATAACTGAATATAAGATGATTAACTTAAGTACACCTGAAATTAATACTGTAAATCAACTTCAATTAAAAATTAACTTCTAAAAAAATTAATTTCTAAATTTTAATATCTATGTCGTCAAGAATAAACCTCTAAAACATGGTACTGAAGGACACAGAGATAATATTATTTAGTTGTTTTGTAACTGTTCTCTTAAATATCATAAAAGGCATTACAAACTTATGATTTTCCTCAAAGAGACTTGCCACACAATATGAAGCCACACTGGGGCTCCACTGGTTGGTTTGTTTCTTGAGGCTTCAGATTGTATATTTCAAAACAAAAATATTTAGCTCTTTTATAATGTTTTCATGTATACTTTTTTCCCCAATTTGATTTTAAACTTAAGAAAGTCAGAAGACAAGTGTTTTAAATTTTCTCTCCATAGTTCCTCAGAACCAGAAGCTATCAAGCCCAACTCTTGATTATAAGTTTGGATCAGGAAATGCTATATGTAAGTTTCTAAGAAGGTCCAGAAGAGGGAAAAAAAAGAAAGGAAAGGAAAAGAAAAAAAAGTTTTTTTTAGATTGGAATGAAATGACACTAGTCTGCAAAAGTGACTCCTGAGTCTTAGTTTGCTACTAGGTCTTCCTCTTTATAATATAATCACTCCAACTCAGTGAGTTTCTGCTGTGAGAGGAGATGGAAACAGTCAATGTTACAAACCTGAAACAATGGTGTCTCTTTTCTCTCTACTGGTAAGAGTGTTAAGGGCTAACAATTTCACACACATAGCCCAGAGGCATTACTCAGGCCACTTAGTTTGGCCTCCAAAATAGCATCGGTCTTCTCTTTGTCCTTGTTCCTCTGAATACATGAATACCATACTGTAATCATAGAACTCATAATGAACATCAATCAAAAAGTCAGAATAAACACTATGGATTACAGCAGAGGGTAGCAATGCCTCAGACCCATGCCTTTGAACTATTATAGCAACCAAAAAAGGGTTCCACTTCGTAT
Organism: Antilocapra americana; assembly: GCA_007570785.1. Classification (NCBI taxonomy): domain Eukaryota; kingdom Metazoa; phylum Chordata; class Mammalia; order Artiodactyla; family Antilocapridae; genus Antilocapra; species Antilocapra americana. The sequence goes on from ML663559.1 coordinate 3,840,088, forward strand.
CTAGTCTTCAAGCTCCTTAGAAACCCAACAGTCTTGTTTTGAGTTGGTGCTGATTACCTGTGCTGTTTTTCTTGGTAAAGACTTCCGGCCTGTGTCCCATTCTTGATTTCACTATTTGCCAAAACTAAAACACAGCAATCCGCAGCAATAAAGGAATTATAAACAAGGATGACTGTTCTTTTATAAAAATACTCAAATAACTGCAATTAGCTTGTGATTCCAAAGTAGAGTAGGTTTAAGTTACCAGCAGTAAGCTGATCAAATTAAACTAGCCAACAGTAACCAGACACGCTAGACAGGAAAACATACACAGGGTATCTGAATTTCTTTTCAGCAAAGACACCCAAGTGCACTGCTCAGTTATCTCTTAAAGGCTTAAGACATCTGCTTTACCTTACAGTATTATGTGAACCTTCCAGTTTCTTACACAGATAAGCGTCACATGGATGACAAAAATCTCAGGTACCTTGTATTTTGTACCTTAAATTACATTATAAAACAATTCACAAGGAAAATGGAAAGAGGAATAATAGACTTGGAGGATCTCAGGTTCCTGATTAAGAAGCTCCAGATTCCAGGTGCATGTGTGTGCTCTAATATACACACTCAACAGGGTCAGAGACAACCACAGTCATAGATAGAAGGATCAGACACACAACCAAAAAATGCATGAACCAATGTTATGCAGCTCTTTATAAATGCCAGATAAAAACTCACCTAATCATTAAAACATTTATGGAGATGTTTTCTTAAAACATAGTGAAACTGAACTGCAGATTTCAAGTCAAAAAAATTTTCTCTCATGAATAAAACCCTTCCTTTAAACGAGTTTTCAAAGCCTAATACAGACAAAAGTCCCATTTTAAAAAATGTCATGGGACCTCCTATCTTTTAAAGAGGAATTTTATTACACTGAATTAAATATAATTAAAAGCTGATTCAACGTAAAGAACCATTTCATCTTGGAGCCAGAGTAGCCATGGGAACTGTCCTTTTGTTAATTTTTAATTGAAGCATACAACAAACTGTGGAAAATTCTTAGAGATGGGAATACCAGACCACCTTACCTGCCACCTGAAAAACCTGTATGCAAGTCAAGAAGCAACAGTTAGAACTGGACATGGAACAATGGACTGGTTCAAAATTGGGAAAGGAGTACATCAAGACTGTATACTGCCGCCTGTTTATTTAACTTCTATGCAGAGTACATCATGCAAAATGCTGGGCTGGACGAATCACAAGCTGGAATCTTCAACCCTGAATATTCATTGAAAGGAATGACATTGAAAGGACTGATGCTGAAGCTAATGCTCCAATACTTTGGCCACCTGAAGCTAAGAGCTGACTCATTGGAAAAGACCCTGATACTGGGAAAGACTGAGGGTGTGAGGGGCAGGGGGTGACAGAGGATGAGATGGTTGGATGGCATCATCGACTCAATGGACATGAGTTTGAGCAAACTCCTGGAGATAGTGAAGGACAGGGAAGCCTGGCGTGCTGCAGTTCATGGGACCACAAAGAGTTGGACACAACTTGGCAACTGAACAATAACACATAGTTGATTTACAATGTTGTGTTAGTTTCAGGTACACACCTTTTTTCCAGATTCTTTTCCTTTACAGGTTATTACAAAACATTGCACTCCCTGTGCTATACACACTTTACTGTTCTTTTCAAATGCTTTCCCCAGACAATACTGAATACCTCAACGTCCCTTTTTCCACTGATAAAACGTACTCTAACATCACCAATCTTCATTTACTGTTATGTAGCTAATTCACATTAATCTTTGGTGTCAATACTGACTTAGTCCCCAAAACAAAGGTAGATTTGTATCCAATTACTGTTAAGTAAGCTACTAAGTATATCATCAATTTACAAGTTCACTCTAGATTTGTTCTAGGCAATAATTTTTCCTAAAGATACTTAAAACTACCAAACTAATCCACCCAGTCTCACCAAAATTGAAGAAACAGAATAATATTGGTCAGATTACTGAAGATAATTTGACATAATTTAAAAATTTATGCCTCAAAAATAAAGATAATGCCATATTATCTATACTAATACACTAAACTTAAATAGTGAACAACTTGGGACATCCTCATCGACCAAACTTTGAGATCTACTGCCCTCAGCAAACAAAAACTGTTTACTAGAACCACATGGCACTCAACTGAAATTTGTTGAGGAAATGCACAACAATTATACAATTATCAGTTGTCTATTTTCTCATAGATACAAGAGATAAAACTTTAAAGGAGTAAAGCCTTTGAACATAATAGTACAACATAAAAAAATACTAGCTAAAAATACTATGTAACAAATGTTAATCCAAGGAATGCTGGGGATTCCATATTAAGCTCACATCAATAGTCAATTAAATTGCCCAGGAATATATTAAAAATAATAAGGCTTCCCCAGTGGCTCAGGGGCAAAGAATTCACCTGCAATGCAGGAGATACAGGAGATGTGGGTTCAATCCCTGGGTGGGGAAGATCCTCTCGAGGAGGGCATGGCAGCCCACTCCAGTATCCTTGCCTGGAAAATCCCATGGACAGAGCAGTCTTATGGGCTACTGTGCACAGGGTCACAGTCAGACATGACTGAAGCGACTGAGCACGTATTAATACAGGAAAGGGCTCAATTACGACTTCAAAGACATTTCTAGGGTGATCCAGGACACCCAATAATATTATATTTGTTGAGTATCTACTTCCTCTGCCTCACATGGCTTCCCTAGTGGCTCAGATGGCAAAGAGGAGACCTGGGTTCGATCCCCGAGTTGGAAAGGATCCCCTGGAGGAGGGCATGGCAACTCACTCCAGTGTTCTTGCCTGGAGAATCCCATGGAGACAGGAGCCTAGCGGGCTACAGTCTATAGGGTCGCAAACAGTCGGACACAACTGAGCGACTAAGCACACACTGCCTCATGTAGTACTGGGTGCTATGGAAGAAAACAAAAAGGGAATGAGTCCTCTTTCTGAGAAACCTACATTCTAATAGTAGTAAATCACTTCAGTCGTGTCCTTCTCTGCGTTGGCAGGTGGGTTCTTACCACTAGCGCCACCTTGAAAGCATTCTATTAGGGAGAGCATAATAATCCAAGAAAGTAAGATTTAACCATGTACACCACACAGTGGTAACCACTTCTATACGATCTTGGAAAATACTATACACAGGGAACAATCCTGATATGAGACAAAGAGACAGCAATTGTTATAAAACTGGAAGGATGGCTTACCTTAAATGCTAATTCTCCACCATCTTCAAAATTATGGGAGGTGGTTTAGAAGATAATTTTAGCTGTATAAGGTCAAGGCATTAAAAAAAAACACTAAAGTTATTTTCTTTTAAATTATCTCTCAATCTTTCTGAGTATTTCAAGGAGAAAGTCTCAGTTGCTGCTGGTATGTCTTTTGTATTTCTTTATCATTGGTTTCAGACCCTTCGGCAGATACCCACATCTAGCTACAAACATTTTTTTCATTGTGCTTAGTTTTATGGCCAACTTTATATACAGCATGTGACAGGACATACTTTCCCTTTATAATTAATTTTACTTGGTATTTCCTCCTTATACTAACATTAAAACCCTGGGGAAAAACACAAAGAAAGGAAATACTATTCTAGCTACCCCAATCACAGGCAACTAACCTCATGCCTGTCATAGCCAATACTACCAAGCTTTACTTTCACCAGAACAATAAACAAGCCCACGCTTAAGGCCTGATATAAAGTATAATATTCAAAATCTCTGCAGTTTCTGTTCGACGAAATAAAGAAAATAGAGACTAATTTACTTTGAGGGAATTGGGGTGGGGAGATAGTAATACCTTCTAATAAAACTATTTTCGTGTTGCCAGGAAGGGGCCTTCCTATTCTCATATTTTAACCTTTTGAAAAATCCACACTAAGGGTACAACCTTCTCCATCCCCACCCTGACAATACTTTTCTAAGTAACAGTTGTCCACTAGACTATAAACGCCTTGAGAGCACAAGCCCTGCCTTTGTCAGCTAAAACTCTGGGGCTAAGTGGTCCCCTATAGATATTAATTATGTGATTGCTGGATGAATGAATTATGCCAGAAATTGGTCCTATACTTAATTCTTCTTCTCTTTTTCTTACAAGACCTATTAAGTCATCCTTCCATGCAAGTCCTACATTTATTTAAGGATCTAAAGTATAAGTATCTAACAAGTTATAACTTCCTATAAATCCCAAATCTAAAATGATGATGAAAATGCCACAAGCTTTGCACATATTCTTTCCAAAAACACATTTTATATTTAAAATAGTTAAATACAATGTAAGTTTTTCTTTTAAAAAACTGTATTTTTATTGGGAGAAATTCCTTATTTTATGATTCCATTAGATACACATTATGTGTATACCACTTCTGGAGAAACACTATAAAATTTGAATTTATGGCATGAATATGACAAAATATACTGGTTAAACTCTAAAAAGTGCATATTATTTTCAATAATAATAATCAACAAAACTTACAGCTCTCTATACATATTTCTTAAAAATTTCAACAGTCCATAACTATCAATTTTATAAGTCAGGAGAACTTCACTAAGAGATGTCAGCTTACTTGGACTGACCAAATAATAGTTACCAAAGTGAATCACAACAGATATTCTTAAATCTATTCATTATTTATCTACCGGCATTAACAAGACATAAAAATCCTTTAGGTTCTTAAACACTAGAAGAATATAAATGTTTCAAATTATATAAGGAAGGTAGTAAGTCAAAATTTTACAGGTGAGTCAAGTCTGCCTAACAAGTCTGCTGTTTCTCCTCTATCTTCAACTAACATTTTAAAGCCAAACTTGGCTCCTCAATCACTTCTCTCCAGACTTTCCAAGGGCATCAGATCAGATCAGCCCCATAACCTCCTTCAAGACTACTTTTTACAGTAACATGATAATACCTTCTCCAACCAACAAGCACGTTCTACGTCTTTTCAAAGTGGTTATTAAAACTGAGCATCTTTTAGAATAAACGCAAAATGGTTGCATCCCCCAAAACTTCTTACAATCTATTCTGTTATTTATGTTAGCTATTTCTGTATAAAAGAATTTGCCTGCAATGCAGGAGACCTGGGTTCGGTTCTTGGGTTGGGAAGATCCCCTGGAGAAGGAAATGGCAACCCACTGGAGTATTCTTGCCTGGAGAATCCCATGGACAAAGGAGCCTGGTGGGCTACATACAGTCCATGGGTTCACAACAGTCGAACAGGACTTAGCGACTAAACCACAACCATTTCTGTATAAGGAAGATATCAGAAGTTACAGTGAAGTAGATAAAGGGGACTCAACCTCTCCTCCTGCCCAGAAAGAGTTAGGTATTCCCATACTTCACCACAGCACAGTTAGTATAGGATCTTAAGAGAAAAGGAAGGTGATGGTCAGTCTCTGGAGCAGCTCCTAGAGCAGTGTGAGGCAACACCTTTAGGAGTGTCATGAAGTAACCTCTGTGTGTAGCCAAAGGGGTGGAAGAATAGAAGACTGGAAGAGAAGTGGTAACACTAAGAAGCAATTGGTGCAACAGCTATCTTAACCCAGAAACGGGCAGAATGGATTTCCTCCTGCAAAAATCAAGATCTTCTCATTTAACTCATGACGTACCTATGATTACTTTTTTCTGCTTGCCAAAATGGTATTCAATTTTAGGTAGAACACTTCTAATCAAGCAGGCCTACGAACTTGTTAGAACGCACACAGCATCATCATATTATGCCATGTACACAGTTCATGAAGTCTAGAAACATTCTTGCAACCTCAACAGCAGTTACTTCAGACATACATTACCACTCGTTCTGAAAGGGCTTATTGCTCAACTATTTCGAATTTTGAAATTCGTAACAGTTACCTATGAGCCTTTAGAAAGGCCTAGCCTCTTGGCTGCTTCAAAGCAAATGACAAATAGGAAGAAGGCTTACACTGAAAACCACGTGTCTCTCGGTAGGAAGTATATTACCATTCCATTTCCCGAAAGTTCACTCTAGGTGTGAGCGTTAATAATGTAAATATTTCTAAATACTAGATTTGACACTTGTGTTCTTTCACTTGCCTCCCTCGTAAAAGAGCTGGGATTCCGACCTTTAGGACCAACAAGCAAAATTAACCTTCCTTAGTATACCGGGTACCGAGTATGACGGGGGCCATTACACGGTCATAAACAGCCCTAAAGCCCAGAGGTGGGTTCTCCTGTCAACAAAGTGGACCCGAGGAGGCAAAGCTCGGCAAGCTTGGGCCTGCAGGTAGGGGAGTGGCGAGTCTGGATTTCTGGGCGTTTCGGCCCACTTGGTATCCCCTGGGTGGATGGGTGATGACGGGGACGATTTTGCGGCCCCCTAGGGTCTCTGCCCGGGGTCGCCAGCAGGCCTCGGGCGGTAGCTCCTCAAACTCGAACCGTCTCCCATCCCCACCCCGGCCCCAGTCCTGGGTTTGAGCACTGGTCCTCGGACCGAACACTGCAACTCCCCAGGCAGCGCGCATCTCAAAGGCTCCCGGTCACGCCGCATTTTCCTCCTGAGCCATCACGAGCCCGGAGCCCGCGACCCAGGTCAGGGGTCTCCGACCTCCCGCCATTTCTCCACGTCGCCGCAGCTCGTGGTAAGAGGAAAGAACCTCAAGGTGACACCTTATTTCGGACGGTGGACGCGAGTTCCGGGCCCGAACTCCGGGGCCGGCTCCCCGTCCGAGCCCGGCCGCCTCACCTGGCAGCGGCACACGATATCGGCGTCCTGCGCCAGCAGATCCACCACCTTCCCCTTGCCTTCGTCGCCCCACTGCGCGCCGAGCACCACCGTCACCCGGTTCCCGCCAGGCCGCGCCCTGGGGCGGCCGCAGTCGCCGTTGGGCAAGGAGGATGCCGCCGGCTTGGCCTCAGCAAACGCCATGGCTCCGGAGACACGCGGAGAGCGCGAAGGGGACGCAGGTAGCAGCGAGTGCGCGAACTGAACTGCTCCGCGGCCGCCAGCCACATGCGGAGGAAGAAGGAGCCAGAGCCAGCCCGCCCCCGCCCCGCCCCGCCGGGTCGCCACCCTCCCGCCAGGCCCGCCCCGCGCTCCCGCCGCCCTCTCAGACGGTCGCCGGGACCTCCCCGAGCACGCCGGCCCCGGGAGCACCGCCCCAGGAGAGGGCCACGCCCCTTCCGCGGCCGGGCGCGCCCCTCCAGCGCGCCCCGCGAACGGAAAGGACGGGGGCGGGGCTTCGAGCGCGCGTCCCCCTTAACGCCCCGCCCACCAGCCCTTTCTCGGGCTTTTCAAACTGGAGAGGCGGGGAGGTACGTGCCAGCGCGTCAGACTACAACTCCCGGCAGCGCTCTGGTCAAAGCGGTGAATTCCGGTGATTTGGTGTCTGCCATCTGCACGTTTCAGTTTGTAAAAAATGTTTAAGTTGTTTCTTAATTTGTTTGATTAAGGAATGAGAGAGTGTATACAACATACGAAGGGTGGAATTTCAAAATACAAATGGGATGGAACTGGAACATACTATAGGTTTAGAATTGGAAAGTAAAGGTCTGAAAATAAGAACAGAGATGCGAACGGGCATCAAAAAAGGGCAAACTCGAATGTAAAGCTGTAATGTAGAGGTCATTAGGCTTGAAAATCTACAGATTACGTAGAGTCCTATACCTTCTTATTAGAATTAAATGCCGATGTCACTATAGTGTATGCCAGAATACAGTAACAACCGTATGAGGTAGGTAATACAAGTTAGTTAACTACCTCTAGTGAGGAGTGAATTGGTACCTAGATGGTCAGTCCAGAGCCCAGGTCCTTTCTGTAGTGTTTAGTGTTTCAGTTGGCACTAGATTCCCAAGTATGCTATGAAAATAAAGCTCATTTTAAACGGAATCAGGAAGCCCTAAAGGGGAAAGCTCTCATGCAGGTACCACTGCGACCAGATTGCCTAACAAGGAAGAAAGAAGATGAGAAGATTATTTTTCTTTTGGGGTAAGGGAAGACATTTTTCACATAGGAATTTTATCTCCTGCTTTTAAAAAATGAAAGGCAGTTTCCTCCTTTGCCCCAGCAACAGTGCTCTAACCTTTGAAATCTTATTGTCACTTTAGTTAAATGAATAGTTAAATATTATTTTATAATGATCTGTGATCCAATTTAGTTACGTCCAAAATTTTTGATATTTTTGAAAAACTTCCCCCAAATCAAGCTATAATTGAAGTCTTTTTGACCTTAAACTAACTTTGGGGTTTTTTTGGAGGGCCCCTGAAGCATCTCAGAGGATCTGTTTGTTCTCTCTGTTTATAAAACGGGAGATATTAAACTAATTGGACTTATTTGGGAAATTACATGGGAAGCATTGTCAAGTAAGTAATACTAAGCCTTCTTTATATTGCATCTATATAGGTATGTGTTATAAATGCTTCACAAATATAATATTCCTCGAAATCTGATATTTCTGGTGTATTATATCCATTCATAAGGGCTTCCCAGGTGGTACTGGTGGTAAAGAACTTGCCTGCCAGTGCAGGAGACATAAGAGACACAGGTTCTACCCCTCAGTTGGGAAGATTTCCTGGAGGAGAACACAGTAACTCACTTCAGTAACCTTGCCTGGAGAATCCCATGGACAGAGGAGCCTGGTGGGCTACAGTCCGTAGGATGGCAAAGCGTCAGACACAACTGAAGCAACTTAGCACACACACACATGCACCATTCATAATTCTAGTTATCTTAAAATGTGTGTCATAGAACTTACCAAATTCCCTTGTCCACTCTATTATAATGAGCTCTTATTGAGTCTCTAATAACGGACATTTAAGTCTTTTGTCACCATAGAGAGTTACTGTTTTACTCTGATGCTTTGCAAAAATATTCCTATAAAAATGTTTCATCTTCAAGAAGAATCGTGGAAAAGACCGCCCCCTGCCAAATAATTAGAAGGCAGATTTCTGATAACTTTAAGATCATAACACTGTACTATGTAAAAACTTGTAAAGCTTTAATGGAAAATTGATTGATTCATAAAACCACTAATCCAAGATCAACAAGTATTACAGGAGACTGAATGAACAAATGTGGATGACTATAATTCATATGATTTTTTATGCTGGTTCCCTAATGTTCTACTTTTCCTGAATGAAGTCTTTTAGAGGATGATTATAATCTTTATGACTTCTTATGCTAGTCCCCTAATGTTTTACTTTTTTGTATTTAAGGACATTTTTCTCTTAAGCATCTGTCACTTACAGTAGTTATAAACAAAGATGAAATATTCATCTTTTCCTACCTGATCCCTTCGGAATTTGGGAACTCTTAAGTATTCTTTTCCTGACAGTACAGTTATTTACATGAATTCAGTGAGAACCTGTTCTTATAGCAGTATACAACTGGAAATATTAACTACATTGCCAAGGCTTTGACTGGAATGTCATATTTGAGAGAGAGATACATAGACTCAGATATGACCAATTTTAAGGAATTGCTTGGAAAAACTAAACCTAGTACCTTGCTTGTAAGGTGCCAGCACAGTAGTCTTAAAAAGAACTTATATGGTCAATTACTATTCTTGCTACATTTATGTAAATAATCAGGCCAAATATAATAGAAACAAATTAGTTTTACTATGATTTTTTTGATAAAAATGGGGAAAATTATGGAGAGAGAAATTATGTTTGCACCTTTGTAGATATTAGATTGTTGTCCTGTTAATTTTCTTTAAAGATTTGTTCTATACCTATAAGCTGGACTGGATCCTAAAGTCTTCTTATTTCCTCAACAATATCTGATTACAAATCTGCAAATTAACATTTCCAACTTTTTCCAGCCCTTCTGCTTTGGAATCAATAAGAATAAAATTGGTGAATTTCCTTGGACACAAAGGTCCTCCTCACTACCCAGATGCGCCAAAACATCAGAAACTTGAACCTTGGGTGGACATCTCACAAAGAAATGGCAACCCACTTCAGTATTTCTGCCTGGGAAATCCCATGGACAGAGGAGCCTGGCAGGCTACGGTCCTTGGGGTTGCAAGAGTCCAATATGACTTAGCGACTAAACAACAGTAAACCATTTCACAGATAAAGAAGAACTCACCTGGCATCCTGTCCTACAACAAGCCCAGCAACGATCACCTGACTCATTAACTAAAGTAGTTTTGGAAAACTGCATATCCCCTCATTACCTACTTGCTGAACCAGAAGGCATTTTTTTCAGTAGCAGATACTACCTGTTACACATGGTTAAATGCCTCTGGAGAGATTAAAAACTCAATCATAAAAGATTAGGAAATTAGCCCATTGGTTACAATAAATTTCACCTGATGATCCCTAGGGTTTTTTTTTGTTTGTTTTAAACCTGGTTAGTGTTACCTTTACTTTTAACTCTGCTTTGCATAATCATTTTTGTGCTCATTAAACCTTTGTGAAAATGACATATACCCAGTGTAACTGAGCAGGACCCTATGAGGTCTTCTGGAGTAGATCTCACCCATGCATGTCCTCCACTTGGCTTCCATAAGTTCCAAAGAATAAATTTAATCAGAGAAGTGAGAAAATGCACAAAGAAAGAAAAACAAGCAAGACAAAATAGTAACAGTTTGGCCATTAAGTCAAGGTTCCTTAGCTCCTCCTCAAGGGCTATAGCTAATATTCTGAGCTATATCCCTTTGAGTTGTTCTGCAGCTAATGAAATCCCCTCCAAGTGGATGAAGTTAGCTATATGCTGCTCATAAGCACATAGAAACCAAGCCAATTGGGAACCAAAAGATTGATGTTGACTCCCAACTACCTTACCACCAACCAATCAGAAGAATTTCCATGAGCTGAACATGTACCCCATAACTCCCCTCCCTCAGTTTATCTTTAAAGACCTTTCCCTGAAAGCCATCAGGAAGTTTGGGTCTTTTAAGCACTAGCTGCCTGGACTCCTTGTTTAGTGCCCTGCAATAAGCACTACACTTTCCTATTCCACAATCTGGTGTCAGGAGAATAGCTTTATTGTGCATGGGTGAGTAGACCCAAGTTTGCTAGGGTGGTAATAGCCTACTGGTTCAAGATGATCTCCAGTGTTTATGGCCTTGATAAGATATAGACTTTAGATGGGAAATGCCTGATAGTTATCCCTCCTACTTTTCTTTGTTACTCAATTGTGGCCTCAATGATTTCCAATCTGTGCTTTCCATCCGATATGGGGCACAGCCACCAAGAAAGCTCCTCCTGGCACTGAGGATCAAAACTTCTAGATCTGGAAAACCTGACTCTTGGTCAAGCAATGCTCTCAAAGGAAGATGGTGATCAAAGGGGGAAATATGAAAAGAAAGGTACCATCATCTTCAATGGAGTCAGAAAGCCCTAAAAAGGGAGCTCTCACCCACCTGCCACTTGTTGCAATCTGCATAACCAGCAACAAGAAGGAAGAGAAGAATGTTAATTTTCTTCTGGTATAAGGGAGGACATTCTTCACAGAGCAATTTTATCTCCTGCTTAAAAAAAAAAATTATTTGTTTATTTTTGGGGGTGTGTCAAGTCTTAATTGCAGCATGCAAGATCCTCATTGTGTCAAGTGGATTTTTTGTTGTGGTATGTGTGCTTTTTGGTGGTGATCAAGCTTAGTTGCTCCAAGGCATGTAGGATCTTAGTTCCCCTACTGGGGATTGAAACCACATCCCCTGTATTGCAAGGCAGTTGTTAATCCCTATCTCCTGCTCTTAAAAAAGGAAAGAAAATCCCTCCCTCATCCAGAAAAAATGCATTAACTCCCACTTGTATCCAATGAGAAACTGCCACAGCCTCCGACTCTGGCTCTTCTCCAATGAGAGTTTGTTCAGAACAACTCTAGCAATTTCCTTCTAAAACCTAACAAAAGCAAAACTCTTTTGTTCTCTAGACTTACCCATGATTCACCATAGCTTGCCTATTCTGAATTGAATTCTCTGCTATTCCCAAATAAACCCATTTTGCTGGTAAAATAACTGACTTTTATTTCTGAAGTTGACAGGTGAGATAAAGAAAAGGAGAAGGAAAAGTTAGAAACAAAAGTCTAGGGACTTTGCTGGTGGTCCAGTGGCTAAGACTTCATGCTGCCAATGCAGGGGGCCCGTGGCCGATCCCTGGTCAGGGAACTAGATTCACATGCCAAAACTAAAGAGCCTGTGTGCCACAATGAAGATCTAAGGTCACAAATGCCACAACTAAGACCTGACATGGCCAAATTAATTAATTTTTAAAATTACTATAGAAAAAGAAAAAAATTACTGTAGGACTTTCCTGGTGGTCTAGTAGTTAAGAGTCCACCTGCCAATCCAGGGCCCAGGAGTTTGTTTACTCCCTGGTCTAGGAAAATTCCACATGCCCTGGGGCAACCAAGCTGTGTGCCACAACAACTGAAGCTGATGCACCTAAGTCCTGTGCTCCACAACAAGAGAAGCCACTGCGATGAGAAGCCTACGCACCGCAATGAAGAGTAGTCCCTGCTCATTGCAAACTAGAGAAAGCTCATGGCAGCAACAAAGACCCAGCACAGCCAAATATAAAAAATAATAAATAATTTTCTGAATTACTATTAGAAAATCCTATCAGGCATTAAAAAAAAAATCTAAGGAATTCACTGGTGGACCAGTAGCTGGGACTTGGTCCTTCCACTGCCAGGAGCCCTGGTTCAATCCCTGGTCAGGGCACTAAGATGCTGCAATCTGCAGGGTGCGGCCAAAACAAAGGGTTTCCCTGATAGCTCAGTTGGTAAAAAGTCCACCTGCAATGCAGGAGACCCCAGTCCACTTCCTGGGTTGGGAAGATCCACTGGAGAAGGGAAACGCTACCCACTCCAATATTCTTGGGCTTCCCTGGTGGTTCAGCTGGTAAAGACTCTGCCTGCAATGCAGGAGACCTGGGCTTGATCCCTGGGTTGGGAAGATCCCCTGGAGAAGGGAAAGGCTACCCACTCCAGTGTTCTTGCCTGGAGAATTTCATGGACTCTATATCCATGGGGTCTCAAAGAGTCATCAAAAGAAAGAAAAGCCTAAACTTGGAAGCAATTTAGATAAAAGAAATAAATATAAATACCTTGTAAAAGGACTAATTTTAATAGGTGTGTTGCAAAGAAAAACATATTTATATCAAGAAAAGAGGGTTTGTGATGTATGACAGAAATCAAACCAGTATTGTAAAGCAATCATCAGTCAATTAAAAGTAGATAAATATTAAATAACAAATAAATAAATCTAATGAGAAAAAAGAGAGAGAGGAGAATTTGTGTAATTTCCACAAAATAACACTAAGGATGTCACTGTTTCAAATGTATTTATAATCACTTGGTTAGAGTGCAGTCTCTTCACTGGAGGGGTGGAAGGACATTTGTAACTGGCTGACTCTGGTAGCAGGTGGAGTGGATGCCCAATGAGGAGAGGCAAGAAAGAGAAAATGGTCTTGAGTTCGACTTTTTGAGTTTATGGCCAACATTGGTATGCCCACCTTCAATAGGACACAACGTTTGGGGCAGTGAGAGGCAATGAATAACCATGACTTACAAGGGTTTTCAAAGTACTTTCTCAAGTATTCAGTCTCATCTTATCCCTTCACCAGATGCATCCAGTTTAGAGCTGGCAACCTCATAAAACCCAAAGGTTGAGACCAAAGAATAGTTTTCAGAGTTCCAAAGTTAACCTTTGCACCCTGGACTTAAACCTCTTTTGCCACCTATGCATTAAGTTTAAAAATATTTCAGGATACAGTTAGTCTCCTACATATGAACCTTCAGGTTGTAAACTTTCAAAGTTATGAACACACATTCCCATGTCCAATCACATACACTAGTTCACGTGTCTGGCATGCATTGTCATGTACATGCAAATCCTCTGCGAGTGGTTATGCTTTTGTGTCCTTTACAGTACTGTATAGAGTACGGTAGACAGTGTTTTTATTTCAAGTCCAAGATGTCCGGAAGCAAGAGTGAAAGTAGCTGTGATGTAGCTGGACTACTCGTAAACAGCTGTTGCATTCCTAGGTGGCGCTAGTGGTAAAGAATCTGTCTGCTAATGTAGGAGACATAAGAGATGTCTGGGTCATCTTCCTGTCTTCCTGGGTCAGGAAGATCTCCTGGAGGAGGGCACTGCAACCCACTTCAGTTGCCACTCTTGCCTGGAGAATCCCCGTGGACAAAGGAGCCAGGCGGGCTACAGTCCATAGAGTCACAAAGAGTCAGACATGACTGAAGCAATTTAGCATGCACTGTACTTCTCAAGGTACCTTACTATAATATCAAAAATGTTTTCTTTATTTTTTGTGTTTGCTTAATTTTTTATGTATTCTTTTGTGTGAAAAGTATTATAATCCTATTACATTATAGCCTGTTCTTTGGCGTAGGGGGATAAGCCCCTACTCTGGACACTGGTCCTAGCCCAATGACCACAGATGTGTTAGTTCAGATAACTGAAGGGTCACAAAAGAAGCAGAAAATTCACCTTACCTGTCTACTCTCCTCACTGAGGTAGCTCCTATGATGGACAGACTCCCCAGTCTTCTATTCCTTCACCCCAACCCACCCTAGATCTTCCTAGATGCAGAGGGGAGTCTTCTAGAACATTGGCAACAGTTTCACAGTTCAGTTTAGTTAGGAACAGTCCTCCAAGACAGCCCCAGAACCTCCACAAGGGTTCAAGCCAGAGGTGAGGATCCTGAGATTCTGAGGGGCACTGGGGCCTGTGTCCACACACAGCCCTTGGTGCAGATGAGCTTGTACAGTGTCTAACTCCAGAATCTCTGCCTCCACGAACCCACAGACCTGAACTCCATCTTCTGCCTCCTCAGGGTGTGGAGGACACAGAGTCCTGGCCCTGGAGACTCATTCTCCGAGGGGCCCAGGGCTCCAGGGTACCCTGACTTTGCATGTGGGGCTCTGAACCTTCCCAAATCACCCCAGCCAGCAAGACAGGGCACTAAGCAGTGGGGTTTGGCTGCTTGGTATTGACTTTCTCTAGAAGATCTAGGCTTTAGCCACTTTTGTTCTCAAGCCCTGAGTAAATGAAGAGAAAATGAGGGCCTGATGAAGTGTAAGAAGGCCTGAAAGGGCATCCAGTAAAGGGAACTGGGTAATGTACTACTACGCTCCAGCCTCAGGGGAGGAAAGACAAAGAGGTGCTCCCAGGAAAGGCTTTTGAAACACCCCTCCCTTCTCAGATCATACCACTGCTCTGCTTCCCCCAACAACATGAGTGTGACTGTATCCCTGTGGGCCAGTCTGGGGTGTAGATGGGCAGTGCCTGCTGGGAACCTGACTGCCAGGAGCACAGATGGCACTATGCCCAGACACTAGGGAGCTAGTAGTGACTCTTGACACCATCAGTGAGAGAGGGCTGGCAAGCACTGGAGAGTTCCCACCCCCAGCCCATATTTTTCACAATCCCCAGAATCTGCTGGGGGCACTGTTTTGGGGAAAACACTCTTGTAGTGCAGGCAGTTACCCACCAAGAACAGCAACGAGGCCTGTTGCTTTTGTCTAACTCTATCTTCAGGAGGGGTCCTGGGGGCTTCCTGCGCTGAGGGGGAGATTAGTCAAAGAGCCCTGCCTGGGAAACTACTAAATATTTGAGTCAGGGGTCAGACTCAGAAAGAGGATTGCAGAAAAGAGTGAATATTAAAGCAGAAACTTTAAACCTCCCTTTCCCTACCCTCAGAATCTCAGAGATAACGATGAAGTTTAACTGAAAAGTGAAAGTCGCTCAGTCGTGTCCAACTCTATGCGACCCCATGATCTATTCACTCCATGGAATTCTCCAGGCCAGAATACTGGAGTGGGTAGCCTTTCCCTTCCCCAGGGGATCTTCCCAACCCAGGCAATCGAACCAAGTTCTACCCACATTGCAGGCAGATTCTTACCAGCTGAGCCACAAGGGAAGCCCAAGAATACTGGAGTGGGTAGCCTATCCCTTCTCCAGCGGATCTTCCCCACCCAGGAATCAAACCGGAGTCTTCTGCACTGCAGGCGAATTCTTCAGCAACTGAGACATCAGGAAAGCCCTAAGCTTAACTGAAATGGTCTCCTTAATAGGATGTGGACCTGTGTGAACTTGGCTGTTGTTGGCTCCTTCCCCATCTTCCTAAAGACATTGTTGTAGATATGAAACTGTGGATGGGGTTTTCTGCATTAGTCTGTGTTCTTATCCAAATCAAAAGTCAAATGAGATTCCCCCGAACACACCTCTGATTCCTCACTAAGCAGAATGAGGTGGCCATGATGGGACAGGACTGGAAAAGGGACCCCCTAATTTTCCCCCTCATAGTTCAGGTGTGTGCATGCTAAATCGTTTCAGTCCTATTCGACTCTTTGAGACCCTATGGACTTCAGCCTACCAAACTGCTCTGTCCATGGGATTCTCCAGGCAAGGATACTGGAGTGAGTAGCCGTGCCTTCCTCCAGGAGATCTTTCCCACCCAGGGACTGAACCCACGTCTTACGTCTCCTGAATTGGCAGGTGGATTCTTTACCACTGGGGCCACCTGGGACATCTTACAGCTCAGGTTAAGACTGGGCTTTAGAAGTGGTTCTCAGGAGGGCCATGTGCCCCTCACGCCCTGCTCTCCAGTTCTACCTGGGGGAACTCAGCAGAAAGGGTCCTAGTGTCCATGTCCCCGTGGGAGAGACCTTTCCTCCCCATGGGGCTGGGTTAAAAACTGGCAGGTATAGGTGGCTCTTCCTGAGCAGCTGATATCTGACAAGGAAGATGCTGTCAGCAGTTCTGCCAGAGGCCACTGCACTGTGTGGAAGGAGATCCCTATCCCGCGCTGGACGGGATCCAAAAGCTGGTGAGCAGACCGTGTGCCCTTGGCACCTGCAGATCAATGCATTCTTAACAGTATTCTTGGAGTATATCCTGGAGAATTCCATGGACAGAGGAGCTTGGCCGGCTATAGTTCATGGGGTCTCAAAGAGTCAGACACGACTGTGTGACTAACACACACACAACCTCCTCTCTGGCCTGGAGTATGGACTTGTCTGGAAGAAAGGGGACTCTCAGGCCTGTGGCTGGTGCCGGTTTCCCTGGCCTGTCTGTCCACTTGACTTCCTCTGGGGGGAGCTGCATGTCCTGAGTGTGGATCTAGGGTTAGAAGCCTGAGCAGCCTGCTCTGCCTTGAGTCTCTGGGCTCGGGCTTCCACCGGGCTGGTTCCTTGCTTTGCCAAGCCTGACGGTCTGATCCAAACCTGTTTTGATCTTTTATTCATCTCTAGCCCCAGCAGATGGAAGGAAGCTGCCTCAGCAGTTCGGCTTGTTGTTCTTAGACTCCTAAGCAGGGCTTTCCAGCTGGGAGAGGCTCCTGTCCAGCTTACTCTAACCCTTGCCTGAGGCTGAGAATGCCAGGACTGAGGCCAGCTAGGAGCCAGTACATTGTCACTGGCCTTCTAGACTAGAGGGACTGTCCAGATATGCTTTCTGCTGCTCAGAGACAGAGGATTTGCTGGAGATCTGAACAATGGGATTCTGTGTGAAAGTAAAACGAAGTACTCACTAGGCTTAGAGGCTTCTTAAAAGGAGAATTGTTTTCAGTTATCAATTTACATAAAGCCTAATTCTTTTATCTTTAGCTTTTAAATTTATTATATATTTGTTGCTGTTGTTCAGTTGCCCAGTCGTGTCCAACTCTTTGTGACCCCATGGACTGCAGTACCACCAACCTCAGTCCCATTTTCCTGCAACTAGGTGGCAAAGTTACAAAGCTGAGAGGGCTCAGCTCTCTGACTACAAATCCTGCGTCCACCTGATCCGCATCTCCCCTCTCCATACCCCCACCCACTTCATATACACAGTACTGCCCTTCTAGGTCATATATCTCCCCAGAACTCCACGCCCCTTCTAAGTATTCTCTTCTCACATCTCTAGAGGGGAAGCAACAGAGCACGAGAGAGCTTTCTGGAGTGATGGAAATTTCTATATTTTGATTTGTTTGATGGTTCTATAGGTATATACATTTGTCAAATCATTCATTGTATATACAATAGTACGTATACACTTCAGTATAAATTTTGCTTGAAAGTTTTGTGTATAAGTACAGAAGTGAATACAGTTGTAGTTAGGTCACAACAGTTTTGCAGACAGGAAATCATTCTGTCAAGAGAAGAGGGCTGGGGAGAGATGATAATGCCATCTGCATCCTTAATAGTGTTATTTCCTGATCTTCTATAGCTTTGAGGGGGACACTGGCTCAGTAGCCTGCTGATGGATTGGCTTTCTGTTGCTATGACAAGAAATCCATGTTGGAGTTTGCTATCTACCAGCCTCTCAAGTGTCCAAAGCAGTTGGTAACTCCATCCTTACCACCATTCCACCCCGAAGCACTTGGGCTGTGTCTTCATGTAGACAATAAAGCCATCTATGGTATCTGTCACTGTAACTGGGACATCAAGTGCCCGACCGGCACCTGCCTCAACTGGCTCATAAGCCAGATTGTCCTTCTATTGCCTCCCTGGCATTGGATAGTGCCCTCAATGTGAACCTCACAGAGTCCAAGACCAATCTGATGCCTACCCCCACATCCACTTTCCCTTGGTGACCCACTCACACATTGTCTCAGCTGAGAAAGACCATCATGAGTGGCTCTTGGTGTTAGGGGTTACCAATGTATGCTCCAAAGCCCCCAATCAGGTGGGTCAAATGTGACCCTCATCATGGAAAATAATGGCCTGTTCTACCAGGAGATGTGGTACCCAAGCATGTAAATGCCGCCATTGCCACTCTGAAGACCAGGTGCATCACGTGATTTGTGGGCTGGTATCCGATGTGTTCCAAGGCAAGTTGGGGGAAAAGGGAGGGATTAGCATGCTTTCTCTGTGCCCACTGAGAGGTGAGGTTCCTGTAGAACTCCAGGCACACGAGGGATGGGAGAATCAGGCAAATAGCAGCCTTAGAGGCTGTCTTTAACTTAATAGATTTCAACTTGTCTAGAACATCTGAAATAATTTTTGAAGTGCCAAAGAGCCTTTTTTAAACAAGATCGGTAAGTTCTACTCTTGAAGGGGTCTCTAATAAGAAAGGAGCTATTCTTCCAGGGTGTGACCATATATAGTCTTAGAGATCAATGCATTAGTCAGTCAAAGTGCATAGCAGTAGCTAAGGGCTAAACTGGATGGCCCTTTCCAGCTCCACTCAGATTCAAGGAGACTTCTCTTTAACATGTTTGAAAAGCCCCCAGCCAGGTAGGAGGGCATACTTGTGCTCTCGAAGAGGAGGGAATCTCATGGGGCCAGGCTCTGCCTCTGGCAAGCCTGAGCAGAACCCCGCCCAGCCCCCACCAGAGGAATAAGGCTCATTCTCTTGACCTGATTTCACCCACTTTGATTTTCAGATATTCAATTCTAGCATATATAACTCAGAAATATGCGTCTGCTTTTTTTAGGCTCCAGTGAGCTTTGGGGCTGCCTGGAAATGTTACTCATGGCCTTGCTTTGAGTTCAGGGAACTAGTTATTAGCATTAATCTAGGGACTGATCCCCAACATCTGTGAGCCCTGTTTGATTGACCCCAAGGAGGGGTTTGCTGAGAGAATGGTGTCCTAGAGCCCATTAGTGTGGTGCCTGGGCCCATGGCTTTGACTGCCACCATAGAGCTGCATGCATTTAGTAGAGGCTATGGGCCTACGCGACTGTCAGTCTCCTGGTGATGGGTCTCTTTCTCTGGTTTCCCATTTTCCTCTATCATTGCAATTCTGAGTGTAGAGGTCTGATAGTCTCCTACTTGGCTTTCCCCCACTGTTACTCAATCCTTAGAGTCCCAAGAATACAAGGCCCTCAACCTTCTTTATTGGGTTGTCTTAATTCCTGCAAAGCTCTAACATTGGTATATGTCTTTCTTATTGCACCTCCTTCCTTCCATTTCCAGAGAAGGCGATGGCACCCCACTCCAGTCCTCTTGCCTGGAAAACCCCATGGACGGAGGAGCCTGATAGGCTGCAGTCCATGGGGTCACTAGGAATCAGACACGACTGAACGACTTCACTCTCACTTTTCACTTCCATGCACTGGAGAAGGAAATGGCAACCCACTCTGGTGTTCTTGCCTGGAGAATCCCAGGGAGGGGGGAGCCTGGTGGGCTGCCGTCTGTGGGGTCGCACAGAGTCGGACACGACTGAAGCCACTTAGCAGCAGCGGCAGCCTTCCATTTCAAGCAACACAGGTCTCCCTAGTAGTAACTGTTGACTTTAAAGCTGTTCCTGGCAGACTCTTAACCTCCTGGCTCCTTTAGGACGCAAAGGGCTTGGGTTAGAGGTGGAGTTAAGGAAGGGAAGGAGATTACGAAAATCTGCCTGGTGCCCCAGGGATCTGGACCTGTATGTATTTGGCAAGTATGTCTAGCCTGCTCTTCTGTTCTTTTCTTTTTCTTTTTTTTAACTTAAAAAAAAGATTATTTTCTTTCTTTTTTTTTTTTTTTTAGTTTCTTTTTTCTTTTTTCTTTCTTAGCCTGCTTTTCTGGAATTATAAACTGCCCTCCCTTTCCTTTGTGTTTTTTAAAAGATCCGAAAGAATCTTTGTTAAATCTGTGCCTGGGCTCAGCTCCCTCCCTTACTCCCATCTCCAAGCCCCAGACAGAGTCATCTCAAAAGCTTTCTCACTTACTTGTCTGCCTGTGGACTGGGAAGATTTTAACACAGTCTCTGCATGGTAGCTACTTAGGGTAGCCAGAGTTCTCATATAGTAGCTCAGGGCTCCCAGAGAAAGTGTTTCAAGAGAAACTAGCAAGAATGGCCTGGCCTCTTTGACTCAGCCTGTCACCCCCACCACATTGTTTAAGGGAGTCATAGTGGCTGCCTGGGCTAAGGGGAAAGGCATGGACTCTACCTCTTGGTGGAAGGACTGTCGAAGAATTTGTGGACATTTTAAAACCACCACAGATACTTACGGGTGGTGGCAGGGGGGAATTATGAATAAGTTAACAGAAGTTTTCTATTATAATAGTTTTTATTCTCATTTATAGTATAGCATGCTTATAAAGTTTTCTATGATTATAACATATTTTTACAAAGAGAAAAATATTTTAGTTTTAAAAGGGCACTGTTAACTGTTTTTGAGAAACCAAAAGGGTCTCCACTAAGACATCCATAGCATGTCACTGTGTTGTGGTTTTTTTGCACAGTTCTGAGAAGCCAGTTCAAGATTAGGTTGGGATCCTAAACACCAAGGTAACCCACCTGGACAGGGCTCTAAGTGACAATTCTGCCCCCAACCAAATGAGTTACCTGCCTTATATTAAACATTAATTTCTTGATTTCCACCCCAGTCTAGAAGGCCTCATTGTATTCCAAATGTTACAGCCCTTAACCTGACCCTAGCAAATGTCCTTGGTAGAGCAATGAGTAAGTTAAGACCATCCACAGGCACATACACAAGATCCATACACAGGCACATAAAGTCTGTGGGTCTAATTTCCAGGTTTTCAACAAAAATGGAAACGTTGAGGAATAGAGGGAACCTCTTGAATAAATGGTTAATAACAGTCAGCCAGTCAGTCAGTCAGTTCAGTTGCTCAGTCATGTCTGTCTCTTTGAGACCCCCTGAACTGCAGTACACCAGGCTTCCCTGTCCATCACCAACTCCCAGAGCTTGCTCAAACTCATGTCCATCCAACCATCTCATGCCCTGTCGTCCCCTTCTCCTCCCATCTTCAATCTTTCCCAGCATCAGGGGCTTTTCAAATGAGTCAGTTCTTCGCATCAGGTGGCCAAAGTGTTGGAGTTTCAGCTTCAGCATCAGTTCTTCCAATGAATATTAGGACTGATCTCCTTTAGGATGGACTGGTTGTATCTCCTTGCAATCCAAGGGATTCTCAAGAGTCTTCTCCAACACCACAGTTCAAAAGCATCAATTCTTCAGTGCTCACCTTTCTTTATAGTCCAACTCTCACATCCATACATGACTACTGGAAAAACCATAGCTTTGACTAGACAGACTTTTGTTGGCAAAGTAATATATCTGCTTTTTAATATGCTGTCTAGGCTGATCATAGCTTTCCTTCCAAGGAGCAAGCGTCTTTTAATTTCATGGCTGCAAGCAGCATCTGCAGTGATTCTGGAGCCCAAGAAAATAAAATCACTAGTCAGGTGAGATGGCAAAAGTGGTGTTTTGCACTGTAAATGGGACCAGTGTGAGGGAAGCTGGTGTTCCTTTGTTGGATGCTACTGGAGAGCAAATGCTTAAGTGATTTTTGAGTTTTTATCCTTATATTTTACTCTGCTTAAATTTTAGTTTAGATAAGTTTAGATATGACTTCACACCGACCATAAGGGGGTTGGCCAGAAATATTTTTAGGGAAACATGTCCCTAGGGACAACTTTTAAGGAAAGTTACAGTTGATACTGAAATTCAGGTTTCCTGGTTCCTGAGTTTTGATTTTTATTTCTTTTTGCCTCTGCCTACTCCCATTTTCAATTGAGTAAAAAAAATCATTAGAGACTGGTTTAAACATCAGTTGAGGCAAAAACAGTGACTGGAATGACAATATTACAGATAAAGGGACTATCATATTTTTTTATGTCCTCAGATGACATATCAGGGGACACAGCAAAGGGTAGTATTCAGATATATGTTTTATTAAGCCAAGTGCTGGTAGGATGGGGAGTGGATATGTTCTAGATTAGTGCTCTCTCCCTGTCAGCAATACCCGCCTCTGTCAGGGACACCCTATAGACTGCAGCAGGGCCAAGAGTTCAGAAGTACAAACTCCAAGGAATTTAATACATGCTAGCAGTTGGCGGCGCTAGTGGGAAAGAACCTGTCTGCCAATGGAGGAGACATAAGAAACGCTGGTTTGATCCATGTTTCGGGAAGATCCCCTGCAGAAGGGCATAGCAACCCACTCCAATATTCCTGCCTGGAGAATCCCATGAACAGAGGAGCGTGGAGGGTCACAGTCCATGGGTCGCAAAAAGTTGGACATGACTGAAGCAACATACATGCACAGCAGTTCTCATGGATATGCCTGCTAATATTTGGGGAGAGGCTTACTTATCCTGACTGAAATATTTACCTTTTTTGGACTAATGTCAATCCAAATTTTTTAATTAAAAAAATAACTTTTATTCTGACTGCCAATGCCAGACTAGCACATTGAGGCCATCCTATTTTATTAGAGTTTGAGGATGCATTAGCAGTGCATTATGAAGTGGGAAATAGCAAGTATATTGGCAGTAGCCCCAATGATGAGGAGCAGAGTGATACCAAAACTTGCTGGCATTGTATTTTGTAGTATTCTAGGGGCAGCTAAAGGTGTGTGAGCCAACCATGTGGAAGAAATTAAAGGTATTGTGTGTGTGTGTGTGTGTGTGTGTGTGTGTGTGTGTGTGTGTGTGTGATATGTGTGTGTGATTAGTGGGTCCAAGGATCCTAGGATAACATTCCAAATTCTAGAACAACATTTTCCTTTTTAATGTTCCTTTTATAAGACAAATCCAGCATAGTCACAACAGTGATGGAACAGAGCAAAGCCAGCTATCTTGTATTTATTCTTTTAACAAATATTTGAGTTCTCATTTTGTGTCAGTTGCTATTTCAGGCACTGAGAATATAGTAATGAACAGGAGAGGTAAGTTCCCTGTTTCCAGGGCCTTACTTTTTAGTGGAGGAAAATGGTAAAGAACTAAGCCACTAAACAAGAAGATCATTTCCAAGAATATTAAGTAAAATAAGGGAGTATCATAAGGAAACTTACAGGATGAAGAATATGCTTATAATCTTGATTATAGTAATGCTTTATTGGTATACATACATGCCAGAACAAAATGTATAAAATTGTACATTCTAAGTATGTGCAGCATATGTATCCATTATGCCTCAGTAAAGCCATTTTAAAAGATAGAAATACAATGGGCAGTGTGGTAAGCTAATTCAGATTGTTTGTTGGGGAAACCCTCCTGAAGAGGTTACATTTGCACTGAATATCATGAAGGAGCTGACCTCACCAAGAACTGAGGGCTGAGCAGATTTATCTTTCTTGAAGAAGCCAAGTGGAGCTGGGGCAGAATTAGCCAGGGGGAGATTAGGAACAGTTAGGGCCTTATGAACCACACTAAGGATAACTATGAAGCCCACGTTACCAGAGCAAGCAGTCAAAGCTCCTCTTTCTTGTCTCTTAAGAATCAGGGCATGGACCAGAGGCAACGCAAGAGCCTCTCAGCATCCTAGTCTTCAATTTAATGATAAGGTTCCTTGATTTATTCTTATTCCAAGAAACTGCTAGGAAACAGTGGAAAGTGTAAGTAGAAGGAGGATGATGATATGACTGGGCCAGTTCAGTTTTTGTATTCTTGATATTTTCTTCCACTACAGCTTTTCCTGCCTTCCATGAGAAAGAAGTCAGCTCCAGCTGATGGCAGCAGTCCTGATGGCGACCTCACCAGGAACACTGGCTGGTTGATGACATGTTCATCTCTCAGAACATGGGATTCACGAAGGTTGTGGGTAACAGATTCCTCGTCTGTGTAGACTGTGAAACTGAACCAATTGGCTGCCACTGCCTCAATGACAGGAACAGTTTCTATGTATCCCTGGAATGGGTTTCCCATGACTAACTAAGAAGAGAATCAGCTCCACACCTATCTGTAAAAGCTGCTTCCTGCAAGAACTGGCATTTAACTGGTATAACTCTTCAGCCGCTGCCTTTTCTGTGTTGCTATAAATTATGAGTATCAAGATGCCCGGTTGAACACACAGAGGGCTAATTCTGCTTCTTTAAAGCCTTAAGTGCCTGCCTCTTGCTTAGTTTGGTTTGCATTGCAACATTTCCCAATTTCCCTCCCACCCCCTCAGTTTTGGGACCTATTGTCCTGCCTAGGATTCTGCCTGGGCTCTCTTTTACCCAGGAGCTCCCTTGTTTCTTGCTCTAGAACAGCAGCAGTCAACCTTTTAGCCACAGTGACATATAAAAAATGATGTTCATGTGCTAATAGTTGAAACTCCACCTTTTTCTCTCTCATTCAAGAAAGCATCTGAGTGTCTGAGAATGACTCTTTCATATGGCTGACTTTATCTACAGTAATTTACTCTTTTTAAAAGTAAAGCATTAACAAACTTGAGTATTTAACCACTAATCAGAAATATATTACCTTGGACATACCCTGACATCATGTTCAAGAGCCTCTACTCCAAGTTGACTGTAACTTTTTATTGTGAAGATGAGCATGTGAAGATGTGAAGATTTTCTTCCCATCAAACCTTTTTTTAAAACTTAATTTAAAAAAAAGTTTTGGCTGTGCTGGGTCTTTGTTGCTGCAAGCAGGCATTCTCTTGTGGAGAGTGGGCGCTACTCTTTGTTGAAGCGTTTGGGCTGCTCACTGGGGTGGCTTCCCTTATTGTGGAGTGGGCTCTAGGGTGAATGGGCTTCAATAGTTGCAACTCCTGGGCTCTAGAGCACAGGCTCAGTAGTTGAGGTGCATGGGCTTAGCTGCCACATGGCATGTGGGATCTTTCTGGCCCAGGGATCAAGCCTGTGTCTTCTGTATTGGCAGGTGGATTCTTTACCACTGAGCCACCAGTGAAGCCCTCAAATCTTGATATGGTTTCTCTTTAGGTTAGCTCCTTACTGCCATATCCTATAAGCTGAGAATCAAATTTTCAACCCTATCTGGCAGCAACCCCAAGGAAAATTCAGCCCTGGTCACTTTCTCAGGATTTCTTGTAATCAGAGTAGAGAGTGTGATATAGAAGGGATAGGTGTCATAAGTTTGTCTTATCTGGCCAAGTAACTCTTCATTTACTCATAGGAAAGACTCTTTTAATGGATAGTGTCATCATTTACTGAGCCTACCAATGATGGTCCTCTCTGAGTTTTGGTTCAGTTGGAATCTCTGTATCAATTCAGAGTACAAACTTTCTGTCAAATGCCTCTCTTTATAGCTGTGAGGTTGCTCTAACAGTTTGATGTTAGCATCAGTTTGATGTTCAATATTATTTTCAGTTGTTCTGTCTTTTCTTTTCTGAAATGACTCACCGTCTTAGAGGGAATCTATATAATCAACTTTCAGGTATCCTTCTGTCATCCCTACCTCTAAGATTCAAGAAACCTAGAACTGAAAGGAGGACTAAAATAGAGACCTTACAATCTGTGGTCCATTCCTTGCATCTGTTTTCTGGTTGCCTTCTCCTTTCTCTCCGCAGAACTTACACTAAAGACTCCCCAGTTAAAATATGGGCCTTTTGCAACAAAACCATTCCTCTGGAAAGGTGATTTCTTTCCCCGATCAGGCACAAATATCTCTAGTAGAAAATGAGAGAGCTGTTGTCCTTGATTACAGTATTTGCAGGAAAACAAACAAACAAACTAAAATTATCCAGGTCAGAAGCAGCAAGACCAAGTAGATGCCTCTAGGGGCATATGGTCTCTCTTATCACAAGCCAAAACCCAGGCAAAGCAGTTTTTAAAATTAGGATTTGACTTTCCCTTATTTTTTTAAAAACACGGAGGTAAATACACATTCATTTAAATGAGTATAAATATAAAATGGGTAAAGATATGTTTTTAATCACTCATATTTCCACCATCCAGAGACTGCCAATGGCAAGGTGATATATATCCTTCTCAATATTTTTCTATATGTGATGTATATAAACATGCATGATCTTTTAAAACAAATATGAGATCACACTCTTTTATAACTTGCATTTTCCGTTTAACAAAATACTGACTTCCCTTGTCCATAGATGGATGGACTTCCCTGGTGGCTCAGATGGCAAAAAATCTGCCCGCA
Organism: Antilocapra americana; assembly: GCA_007570785.1. NCBI lineage: Eukaryota > Metazoa > Chordata > Mammalia > Artiodactyla > Antilocapridae > Antilocapra > Antilocapra americana. The sequence continues at coordinate 3,866,796 of ML663559.1, forward strand.
GTGCAGGAGACCCAGGTTTGACCCCTGGGTCAGGAGGACCCCCTGGAGAAGGGAATGGCAACCCACTCCATTCTTGGCTGAAAAATCCTATGGACAGAGGAGCCCGGTAGGCTACAGTCCAGAGGTCGCAAAGAGTTGGACACGACTGATCGACTAACACTTTTCATGCCTGTAGATATCCATTTGTTTTCAGTATTTCATTGTATTTCTGTACTATAATTTATTTAAACAATCCACTATTAGATTTTCTCCAGTTTCTAATAAACAATGTGATAGCACATGCAATATTAGAGCTAAATCTGTTTAAAGTGAAGTCACTCAGTCGTGTCTGACTCTTTGGGACCCCATGGATTGCCTACCAGGTTCCTCCATCCATGGGATATTCCAAGCAAGAATACTGGAGTGGGTTGCCATTTCTCTCTTAATTATTTCCTAGGCTACATAATTAAAAGTGAGTTGCAGGGTATGCACATTTTCAAGGCTCTGCTGTATTGACACATATTCCTCAAAAACCGCTGTGCCAATTTATTCTCCTCCAGCAGTGTAAGACAGTATTTCTCTGAACCTTTCCTAACACTGCATTTATTATGACTAAAAGAATATTTTGCTACTTTGATTCGAACAAATAGCGTCTCACTGTTTAATTGGATTTATTTTATTTCTAATGAAAAGTTGTATACTTATTGGTCATTATATTATTTTTTTGAAAATTACTAAACATTATTATTCAGTAGCCAAAAATACCAAGTTGTTATTCTGCTTTTTCAGTTTTATATGAGAGAAATTAAGGCTTGTAAGCAGTGGAAAGTAGATTCTTGCAAGTCTCTGGGAAGAATATATAATCTGGAAAAGCAGAAGAGAGCTGAAACCTGAAACTTAGGGTTTATCTTGAGATCTGTCAACTAATTAATTAGTCACTTAGTTCTGCTATAAAGTGAGACTGTCATCTCTTCATTTGCCTCACATACAATAGCCTCTCAATAAAGATGTGTGAATCAGTCAGGTGCTATTTGCTGTAGGTAGATAGAGGTAACCCATGCTTGCTGCTGTAAGTATAAAAGCCTGCAGTTCCTATTGAGGACAGCAACTGATTTTTCCAAGGCCTGATTGTTTCTATAAAATTCTTTTTTTTTTAACAGGGAATCAAAGATGAACAATGGTGTACTGACGTTTTACATGTTGTTACCACGCTGTGTATGAATGAAGCTACTCAGGTAACTCTAACCTAAAACTAATGAGGACTTCTGCTCTTGTAATAATGGATAGGAAAATTCGGCTGACTGTCCCACTTAAGGCAACTGGAAAGGGTGGGAAAAGTATTTTAAAAATCAGAAGGCATCAGAGAGCACATGAGTATTTTTTTAAGAATTAATAGACCAGGATCACTGAGAAGATGGAGGCCCTGGAGGTGGACTTAATGTGTGGGGCCACTGTTCTGCACTCATCAAACTTGAAGGAAGCAATTCAGAGGCTGATGGATATTTTGACAGCCTTCCAGAAGTAGGGGACAGAGCCTGTCTACGGGGAGTAGACCTGGTAAATGCCCCTCACTTTGGTTTGAAGCCCTCTGCACCCTAGGAATAAGGGTTAACCAGAAATAGGAAAGAGAAAGGCTTTCCTAGGGGACTGTAGCTCAGCTTCCAATTATCCCAATCACTGCACTGGTGGTGACTGCAGCGTGAAATTAAAAGACGCCTGCTCCTTGGAAGAAAAGCTATGACCAACCTAGACAGCATATTAAAAAGCAGAGACATTACTTTGCCAACAAAGTCTGTCTAGTCAAAGCTATGGTGTTTCCAGTAGTCATGTATGGACGTGAGAGTTGGACTGTAAAGAAAGCTGAGCGCCGAAGAACTGATGCTTTTGAACTGTGGTGTTGGAGAAGACTCTTGAGAATCCCTTGGACTGCAAGGAGATCCAACCAGTCCATCCTAAAGGAGATCAGTCCTGGGTGTTCACTGGAAGGACTGATGCTGAAGCTGAAACTCCAATACTTGGGCCACGTGATGAAAAGAACTGACTCATTGGAAAAGACCCTGATGCTGGGAAAGATTGAAGGTGGGAGGAGAAAGGGATGACAGGAGATGAGATGGTTGGATGGACATGAGTTTGAGCAAGCTCTGGGAGTTGGTGATGGACAGGGAGGCCTGGCGTGCTGCAGTCCATGGGGTCACAAAGTGTCAGACACAACTGAGCGACTGAACTGAACTGATCCTAGAGTGGGAGCTTCTTGAAACCCTTGGCATAAGCAATCAAAACCCCTCTCTAGATGAAAATATCATCTTAAACTTGAAATTGTTTCTACAAACAATTTTGCTACTGTCATATCTTGAATACAATAAAATATAATCAAGCATATGAAACAATGAAAAACCAGAAAAGAAGACAATGGGAATAGTCCCATAGAGGATGGTGACATTGAAGTTTTCAGACATAGACTATAAAGTAACTCCTTTTTCTGTTCAAGGAGATATACACAGTTTGGAAATTTCAGAAGATACCTGAACATATGAAAAAACAAGTGAATTCTAGAATCTTTTTTAAATCCAATAACCAAAATTAAGAATTCGATGGAAACAAGAAATAACAGATATGTAAGACTGCAACCCAAAACCTTATACAACATTACTGAGAAAAATTAAAAGAAAATAAATTTATTAAATTTATTGGGCCATAAAACTGCAGTCCACAGACAAAATCCATTCAAAATGGCTTCAGATTATTGAGATTCAGGAGTCTGCAAGCTAAGAATGGTTCTCATCTTTTAAAATGGCTATATAAGTGTCTACATAATAGCCTCAGTTTTTCCTCTAAGAGACAAAGCCTGAAATATGTATTATCTGGTCTAAAAGGAAAAAAGTTTGCCTACTACTGGCTAATATTGTAAAGATGTCAACTTTTCTCTAAATTAAGATGTAAATGTAATAAAATCTCAATAAAACCCCAACTTTTTAAATTTTTTTGCAAAATTAAACAAACTGACTATAAAAGTTATATGAAAATGCAAAGGACTAAGAATAGCCAAAGAAATCATGGAGAAAAACAAGAAGGGAGAATTCTTCTATTAGATAGATATCACAGCTTGTCACACAGATAGATGAAAGACTAACAGCACAAAATAGCTCAGAAATAGACCCACGTATATGGATGCTTGATTTATGACAAAAGTGGGAGTAATGATTTTGGCATAAGAAGGGCTTATGCAATGCCGATAATGTTCCACTTTTTAAAAATTTGCATAGTAATTATGTAACAAATTGTTAAGCATTGTACACATCTTTTGTGCACTTTCCTGAATATATGTTTTTATAATAAAATGGATTTTAGAAAAATGTAACCAATGAATGATCCTATAAAAAAAAAAGCTCATCTTCCTAAACATTAGATTCTTAGAGCCTTCAAAATTAGATTACATTTCTTGTCTATTATCTACTAAACCAGTATTCTTGCCTGGAAAAATCCCATGGACGGTGGAATCTTGGTAGGCTACAGTCCATGGGGTCTCAAAGAGTCTGACACAACTGAGCGACTTCACTTTCACTTTCCTATATACATTTAAAAACTAAACCCTTGATTCTGCTTCCTCACCTCTAAGGAAGGTAAGCTGTGTAAGCATAGGAACCAAAAATATTGTTTGCTATTACATGTTTTATGCCTGGCTCAATGTCTGCCGCATTTTAATAGTTTGATAAATACTTGTTAAGGGAATTCAAACTTCATTGGATGTTATGCTATTTTACAGAGACTAATTAAAAGTATTTATGAAAATTTTTAAATGAAGTTAGAGATTAGAGTGAATTATATTTCTGATTCAGAAATAGTGGGTTAGAAAGTAGGTTTTGCACTTTTCTCTAATGCTGTTTGACAAAGACATGAAAACAGACGTGGTACAAGATCATGCAGAGTGTACATTATTGTGGCCATGATTTTGGCTAAGTCCTCTGAGGGTAAGAAAATAAAGATGTTAACATCAGTGGTGCCAATCTTTCAGTTGTGATCAAGGACTCCTGAATATGTCTAAACGTCAGAATTTAGGGTTAAGTGACAGAAGTGACAGAAATTCACTTCATGTCTGTTGAAACGTATTTTGCTTCATATGGAAACGTTATCCATGAGTAGTTTGTAGCCTATGACATAAACTATCTGAACCCCAAACTCGAGGTTATGACAAACGATTGTAATTTGATATGCTAGGAATATGTCCTCTGTCACAATTAGTGCAGGGTCCCTATTGACCCCAGACCATCTATTTCAGATTAGGGGCCAGGATGGAACTATGACCTGGGGGAACTAGTGAGGATATGAAATGTGGGCTGGAGACTTATGGCTGTAAGGAGGTGAGAGGGGAGTGATCAGTTCCCACATGTTTATACATTATCTTTCCTCCCACTTTGTCCTGAACAAGCTCTGGTATGAGATATGAAATAGGGGTTGGGTGGCTATGGGAGTTCCGTTTTAGGGAGAAGTTGCCCCAATCAAAGGGGAGGTAAAATTCAAGATAAAACAATAGGGCTTTCAACAGAAAATGAGCTCAGCCAACTTGGGCAACTATGATAAGGTAACCACCAATTGTCAGTAATCAGTCATTTGAAAGGGGGTACTGCCTGTACAGCCTTGGCATTGGCTCAAGAACAAATAGCTGAGGCATGGTCCTGGTGTCTCTCTGTTTACCTTGATTCTCTACTGCTGCAAGAACAGGATATTCTTGTTCCCACAAAGCCACTCCATCTTATTTTGTACACTCCCCCCACCTCACTCCTCTTGCCCAGCAATTCTATGTCATTTAACTGTTCTGTGGTGGGGGAAATAGTATATATATCGAAAGGATGCTAGCTTATCAGATTCCTTAGATTGCTTCAAAATTAGAGTTTACCATGGACCTTTCCTTCTGAACTTTGATGTGTCTGCAACAGTGCTGGAGTTGAGATGTGGGGTGTGTATTAAAGTAAATAAAGGAAGCATCATCTTAAATGGAGTCAGGAAGTCTTGAAAAGGGAGTTCTCACCCACTCGCCACGTGTTGCAGTCTGCATAACCAGAAGGAAGATAAGAATATTACTTTTCTTCTGGTATAAGGGAAGATATTCTTCACAGAGCAGTTTTATCTCTTGCTTTTGAGAAAAAGGAAGGAAGACCCCTCCCTGACCTACTGGCAATGCACTGCCACTTGCACCCAAAGGGAAACTGCATAACGTCAGACCCTGGCTCTTCTCCAGTGAATGTTTGTTCAAAACAACTCAAGCATTTCCTCCTAAAACCTAATAAGAGCAGGTCCCTTCTCCTTTGTTCTCCAAATTTGTCTATGATTCACCAAAGTTTGCCTGTCCCAAATTGCAATTCTCTGCTATTCCCAAATAAACCCATTTTGCTGATAAAATAATTGGCTGCTTTATTTTTGTGTTTGATGATACCTACTGCTGATCAAATGCTCTTTCAACTGCAATACATATTAACTATGATATAAATTTGCTTCACAAGAAACTGGGAATAAAATCACATAAAATGCAGAATCTCTCAAATTATTTGTATATAGACAATCACATTCTCTAATAGTGCCTGGAACAAATTTTACAGCTTTTATTCAGTGATTCATTAGACTTAATGAGAAATGTAAACACTGAGAACCTACTAGAAAACAGGATTATGCTGGCCACGATAAAATAAAGACGACTAAAAATACAACTGTGGTCCTCAAGGATGTAAATTATTTTGGGTGCAAGTAAATAGACTATAACACTATGTGATAGCTTTGTTGTTTATTTTGTCTTTACCACAAGATTGCAAATCCCTTTGCAAATCAGAATGCTATCCTATTTCTTTGTACTCAAGTGCACAGGGTAGCGTTGGGCATAATGCAGCTGTTCAATAAGCACACGTTACTATTCATTCCTGTTCAATTTAAAAATCACTTTTCGAGTGTCTGCTTCCTGGAACAGAGGATACTGCTAGATATGGAATAGCTATTGCAGTGATTATATGCTGTCACAATGAAGACTTGGGCTAAACGATACACTAGCTTAAAAGTTTCACCTTCATCCAATCAGTTCACATTTTCCTAAGTGGTTTTGCTACTTCATTCCATAAAAGCACAGTTCTGCTTTTCCTACAATCTGATTTACATTTCCTCCTCCAGCAGCTAGCTAACTGGGGAGCCTCGGCCTGGGCGCGCGCTTGCACGCATGCGCACACGCCGGCTCCCGGCGCCGAGCGGCCGCCCCCGCCCCCGCCCCCGCCCCCTGCGCCTGCGGCGCGGCTGTTGGGGAGCGGCGAGCTGTCGCCATGTCCGCCTCAGGAGTGGCGGTGCTGCTGTCCTGGCTGAGCTGTTGCGGCTCGGCCCTCTGGAGGTAGAGAGACGCCGGCCGCGGGAGGGGCGTCCCCGGGGCTGGGCAGGCGGGGCCGTATCCCTGCGCCTCAGCGGCCCGGGACCTGGCGCGCCGGGGGCCCGCAGCCTCGTCCCCCGGTGCTCCTGGCGCCGTCGCCGGCTCCTCGCCGCCCGTTCGGTGTTTTCACGAGTGAGGGCGGGAAATGAGGGCACACAACTGGAGAAGGGAATGGCAACCAAATGGCAACCACTCCAGTCTTCTTGCCTGGGAAATCCCATGGACAGAGGAGCCTGATGGGTTATAGTCTGTGCGGTCGCAAAGAGTCGGACACGACTTAGCGATTAAACAGCAAACAACGACAAATTAGGGTTTAGCTGTCTCCTCAAGTTCCCGCCGTAGTTTGGCGTTACCTTTCGCGTGTGGGTTTCCGGGATAGCGGGTCCCACTCTGAACCCTTTTGGCCAGAGAGAAGCATTGAGAGGCCCCAAAAGTCTCCACCAGGAATGAGGGTGGGGGCGCTTCACTAGGCTAACTAGGTAGTTGCTGGTTCATGTTAGGCAGTTGTGGTTGAATGACTTGTGAGAGGGTGCTTTAAAAATGGGCACAAAGTAAGAATATGTAATTCCCGCAGAAGGTGGCTTGATAATGGGGAAGGAAAACTTGAAAGTTCTGAGGGATCCTCCGTGTAAGTTTTTTGGTCCGCATTAGGTGGCTGCTGGGTTGGAGAGTGTATCAAAATATTTTGCATTTTCATCACAGGTTAAAATACAGATAGTTAACCGGAAAAATCACATTTTGTGAATATTCTGTTTATTACCTTCTAACCCAGGTGGCGCTAGTGGTAACCTGCCTGCTAAGGCAGGACGCAGGTAAAAGACGCGGGTTCTATCCCTGGGTTGGGAAGATCCCTGGAGGAGAACCTGGCAACCTACTCCAGTATTCTTGCCTGGAGAATCCCTTGGACAGAGGAGCCTGGCAGACTACAGTCCACAGGGTCGCAGAGAGTCAGATGTGACTGAAGCGACTTAGTGCAGAGTGCAACATTAAAATGTAAGGATACCAACAATAAAACTATTATACAGGTTTCAGAGTGAAGGGATCCATGGCGTCTCAGTGAACAGATGGAGAAGTCAAATAGAGTATAAGTAGTGGTTGGAAAGTCACTGAAGTACTGAGAAAAAATTAAAACATAGCATTCTGACAGAACTCTTTAAAAATTAATATTCTTCTTTATAAAATGAAATAATAAAACCTATCTCATGGTGTTGTGAGGCATGAAAACCATGATATATTTCAAACTTTTAACACATGTATCAATAAAGTATGGTAGTTGATATTTAGGTTCACCTGTGGGCTAAGGGAGTTTATAATGTTTGTTATGTTGTGCACCAGAGATCACCAAGATTTAGTGTAAAGGATTAGATATTACATATTTTAGGCTTTTCAAGCAATGCTGTTTTAGCTACTCTGCCATAGTAGGGGACCACAGTAATAAACAGTGGTAAACAAATAGTGTGGCTATGTGCAAATAAAAGCCTATTTCCAAAACACAAATGGAATTTGGCCCAAAGAACATAGTTTTCCAATTTCTGGTGTATATTCATACTTGAAGGAAATGCTCAGTTTAAATTAGAGGTTAGGGAAAACAAACAACAACAACAAAAAAAACAAGTCCCCCCCCCCACCACCGTGGTAGTCAGACTCCCTCAATTTTAGTTCTTAATAAAGTGTGCTTTTAAAGGAGGAGCTTTCTTGGACTTAATGGATTTTTATTTTATTGTTAGCCTTTTGGAAGGAGGGGTTGAGAAATCCAAGTAGATGTTTAACCCCTAGGTCTAAGAGGTATTTATCTAAACTTTCTACCACTGTTACCAAACTTGGGTCTGCTTGCTGGTGCTCAGTAAAGTCAATTTGCTGACACTGGGTTTTTATGAAGGAAAGTTAGTGTTTATTCCAAGTGCAAGGAGTATGGGTGGCTAATGCTCAAAAGACCTGAGCTCCCCAATGGATTTCAGGGAAGAGTTTCAGTTTGAGGGGAAGGGTCTCAGGATATACGATTAGTTTGGACACAGTTCTCTCATTGGTTGATGGTGAAGTAACAGGGTGGTATTTTGGGAATCTCAATAATCAGCCTTCTGGCTCCAACCGGTGGTCAGCATGCAGCTCACTTCTGCTTCTGGTTGGGGTTTTAGTACCAGCAAAACAACTTGGGAATGTGCATTAGTCCCTTATCTGTGGCTTTCAGGGAGGAACTAAAGATTCTGTGACTGCTTATCTGTTATTTAAATTGTTACCTGCTCTCTGGGGCCCAACTGCTGTTTTTTGTTACTACATGTTCACTTTCTTTCATTCATTTTACTTTTTAAAATATTTTAAATGAAACAAAGATGAATATTTTTAATGACAAAAGATACAATTCACAAAGAAGATAGACATCATAAACCATTAGACACCTTAACAACAAAGAAACAATGATACATAAAGCAAATAGCAAAAACCAGAAGAAATAATAAGGAAAAAGAAAAAATACATAATCATAGTAAGACATATTAACATTTCTCTGAGAATATTTTATCAAGTGCTGAAAAAATAAGAATAGGAGCATCTTGAATGATGGCATTAACAATTTAAATATAATAAATTTATATTTAATTTATATTAATCATATCATGCCCAAATATATTTAAAATTTTGTATCTCATATGTTGTTATTAGATGTCCATAGGACATTTAGAAAAACTGGCAAGAAGATAAACATCACTAAATTTCACACACTAGAATTCTTTTATGTGTGTGCATGATTCAGTTATACATATGCACATATGTTATTTTTGAAATTATTTTCCATTATAGGTTATTACAAGATATTGATTATAGTTCCCCGTGCTATACAGTAAACCTTTGTTGCATATCTGTTTTTTTTAAATTAGAAATCTAGCATTCTGTTCATACTAAGTCAAACAAGTGGAATCAATATGTCAAAAATTTTTTAGTTAGGCAAAAATTCATGAGTTTTCTAAAATGTTACACATATTATTTATATATGTATACAAAAGCTTTTATACTACACTTGATAAAGGCTTGAGAAAGAACACCCATAAAAAAAAAGAATAGATAGCGAAATTGGAAAGCATAAGCTAAATAAAATGGGAGCACTAAATATGGAATAGTAAAAGTGAAACAAACTAGATAAAAGATCTTCATATAGTCCTGTTGTTTTTAAACATTGCTGCTCACTAGAAACATATCTGGAGCACTGGCAAAAAAACAAAAACAAAACACGCAACACCTGGGCATTTATAGTTTTCAAAAACTTCCAAGATAATTCTGATATGCATACAGACTTTAAAAAGTGATTACAGGTTTTTCTATTAAATGATAGTTTTGGTGATACAGAATTCTATAATTTTTCTGTTGACCAATCATGATACAATGTTATTAAGTAATAGTTACATAATCACAATAGTAAAATATGTTTATCAGTTTTCACAATCAATAGCCAGACAAAAATTAAAAGATAATTACAATTTCAAGCCATAATGGGAACATGACTAACCTAACAATATAAAATAATTACACACAATTTGGGGGAAGGAGGGTCAAGCAGAATGATGTGGTAAGTGGAGTGCGTACATGCACACGTTTTCACCTGCCCAGCCACACTATGTCTTGGTTGGTGCATTTAATCTATTTGCATATAAGGTAATTATTGATGTGTGTGATCCTATTACTGTTTTCTTAATTGTTTTGGGTTTTATTTTCTGTAGGTCTTTTCCTTGTGTTTGCTTGTGTTTCCTGCCTAGAGTAGTTCCTTTAGCATTTGTTGTAAAACTGGTTTGGTGGTGCTGAATTCTTTTAACTTTTGTTTGTCCATCAAACAAAAGGTCCATCAGAAACCTTTTGATTTCTTCATCAAATCTGGAGAGTCTTGCTAGGTAGAGTATAGAGTATTCTTGGTTATAGTTTCTTTTCATCACTTTAAATATATCATGCCATTCCCTTCTGGCTTGTAGTTTTCTGTTGAGAAATCAGCTGATAGCCTGATGCAAGGTCCCTTGTATGTTATTTGTTATTTTTTTCCTTGTTGCTTTTAATATTTTATCTCTGTCTTTAATCTTTGTCAGTTTGATAACAGTGTTACTCACTGTGCTTCCTGGATTTGGTTGATTATTTCCTTTCCCATGTTAGGAAAGTTTTTAGCTGTTACCTCTTCAAATATTTTCTCAGGTCCTCTTTTCTCCTTCTGGGACCCTTATAATGTGAATGCTCATGCGTTTAATGTTGTTTCAGAGGTCTCTCAGGCTGTCTTCATTTCTTTTCATTCTTTTTTCTATATTCTGTTCTGTGGCAGTGATTTCCACCATTCTGTCCTTCAGGTCATTTATTCATGCTTCTGCCTCCGTTATTCTGCTATGGATTCCTTCTAGAGTATTATTCATCTCTGTTTGTTTGTTCTTTAGTTCTTGTAGGTCTTTGGTAACACTTCTTGCATCTTCTCAATCTTTGCCTCCATTCTTTTTCCGAGATCCTGAATCATATTCACTATCATTATTCTGAACTCTTTTTCTGGAAGGTTACCTATCTCCGTCTTAGTTCTTTTTTCTGAGGTTTTATCTTATCCCTTCATCTGTGATGTAACTTCCTGCTGTTTCATGCTGATTAACTTTTTCATGCTGTTTTAGCTCTTGTGGGATTATGGTTCTTCTTGCCTCTTCTGGCTGCCCTCTGATGAATGAGGCTAAGAGGCTTGTGTGAGCTTCCTGATTGGAGGGACTGAGGTGGGAAAAACTGAGTCTTGCTCTGTTGGGCAGGGCCTTGCTCAGTAAAGCTTTAATCCAGTATCTGGATTAGTTGCACTCCCTCCCTGGTGGTTTTTTGGCCTGAGGCTACCCAGCTCTGGGGTCTAGGGGCTCTATGGTTGGGGTCAATGGCAACCTTCAAGAGAGTTTACATCAAAGGGGATCTTCCCAGACAATTGCTACTAGTCGCATCCCTGTGGTGAGTTCTTGCTGACCTATGACTCCGCAAGAGACCCTTCAACAGTACCAGGTAGTTTTGGTTTAGTTTCCTGTGGCGTTAACTTCTCCTTTCCTTTGAATCATGGTGCACGCAAGGTTTTTTGGTTTTTTGGGTTTTTTTGCCCTCCAAGCCTGGAGACTCTTGTTTCCCCCAGTCCTGTGGAAGTCTTGTAATCAAATCCAGCTGGCCTTCAAGGTCAGATTCCCTGTGGATTCCCAGTCCCTTCGTCAGGTTCTCAGGCTGGGAAGCCTAATGTGGGGTTCCAAACCTTCATAACAATGGGAGAACTTCTTTGATATTATTGTTCTCCAATTTGTGGGTCACCACCCAGCAGGTATGAGATTTGATTTTATCGTGATGGTGGCCCTCCTACCATCTTGCTGTGGTTTCTTTGTCTTTGGACATGGGATATCTTTTTCTGGTAGGTTCCAGCATCCTCCTGTTGATGGTTGTTCAACAACTAGTTGTGATTTTTGTTCTCTTGCAGGAGTAGATGAGCACATGTCCTTCTACTCCACCATCTTGAACTAGAAGTTCTCTTTCATTAATTCTTGAGCCAGCCTTTTGAGACGGAGGGGAGACATGGGAGACTAAACCTTTTCAATAAATGAGACAAAGCAGAGGACATAGAAAATCCTGGAAAATCCCATGGACAGAGGAGCCTGGTAGGCTACAGTCCATGGGGTCACAAAGAGTTGAACACAACTGAGCGACTTCACTTTCATTTTTCATTTTCCTGCATTGGAGAAGGAAATGGCAACCCACTCCAGTGGTCTTGCCTGGAGAATCCCAGGGATGGCAGAGCCTAGTGGGCTGCTGTCTATGGAGTCACACAGAGTTGGACACATCTGAAGTGACTTAGCAGCAGTAGCAGCAGTAGAGGACATAGGGGACAGAGATCTGTTCCAGGAAGACCCCGTAGGGTCCTGCTTAGTTGTTGTTCAGTTGCTCAATCATGTCCAACTCTTTGTGACCCCATGGACTACAGCATGCCAGGCTTCCCTGTACTTCACAGTCTCCCAGAGTTTGCTCAAACTCATTCAATAACCAGTGATGCTATCCAACAGTCCATCCTCTGTTATCCCCTTCTCCTCTTGCCTTCAATCTTTTCCAGCCTCTCAGGGTCTTTTCCAGTGAGTTGGCTCTGTACAAATGAGGTTATTTTTTTAATAAAATATATTATTAGAAGCAATTTTACTTGTTTTTTCTTGCTTTTTTAGTGTGGCCACCAGAAGATTTTCAATGATATAGGTGACTCACATTGTATTTTTATTGTCTATATTTCATATAGACAGAAATCAAAGTACCCTGAATAACAGAAATGATAATCACTAGAACTCACAAAACTTTGCTCTTTACTCCAGTGTTTCAAATAAGAAGTACTGTTTTTTTTTTCCAATCTATATTCATTTTATTTGAACTCAGTTTATAGGTGAAGTAGTTAGAGCCAATATTCTTCAACAGTTTTTATTCTAAAACAAAAACTGCCGGGAGCCATCAGGATGCCCCCTCACTCGGATGACAAGGTCACGAGCCTGAGAAGGAAACTGCAAAATGAATTTTCCTTATCGGAGCATCCCGGGGCAAGGCCCCTCCTGGTATTTTTCTTGGGAGTTCTGTTCATGCCTGGAACATTAGCTCATCTCAGTAGGTCAGTTCCAGTTGGAAAGAATTCGTCCTGGGGGTCATGGCAAAGCCACCACCAGAAGGGTTTGTACTTGGGTCACCTTTCCACCTCCCACTCCCCCAACCACTCCATGGTGGAAACTCCCTTCCTTGAAGAGACCAGGAGGGATGGGACTTAGGAATGCTCATAACTGTAGCCAGCATAGTTGGAGACATTGATTGCTTTAGGATAGTGTAGACATAGGAATTCATTATAGTAGTTATATAAGGTTAATAGGGTTTTATTGCTAAAGCAGTGCTGCTAGACTGTCTCATTGTCCCCTTTCCTCGTAAGAACCGGAGTGTACAGGCATAATGCAACCAGCTGTACCTGCCTTAGTTGACCCCTCATTTATTTTCCCTAGAGGTATAAAATAGCAGATGTGAGACCATAGTTATAGACAAGGTTTTCAGAACAGAATGAGACAGAGAGTGGTTGAGGTCACTAGAATGAAAACAGTTTCAAGCTTAGCCCTTCTCTCAAAGCCTCTACAGAGCTGTGCCTGATAAGAGAAAAATGTAACCTTGAATGATATGTGATGTAATGGGGATGTTCTTTGGGTATAAAACTGCAAACCAACAACAATAATGGGAGAGACTGCTCCATCAACACATTGACTCAGCTCAGTACTTCGCCGACACCACTCATCCCTCAAGATCCCTGGACCCACTGGGGCTGGATCCTGGCAAAAAACGAGATGCAGAAGTATTTACTTCTCACTATTGTGTCTTTAGATATTAAGTAACCTTGAACACACCTTGAGTTGGGGGTTGATGTCACTGATATCCCCAGTTTTAGCTCTGACTACACTTTCTAAGAAGGAGCTTGAGCAGAAATGTAAAGCTCACGGCAGCCCACAAGGGTTAGGCTTGCTCTGACCATATATTGTTGTTTAGTCATTCAATTGTGTCTGACTCTTTATGACCCCATGGATTGTAGCCCACCTGGCTGCTGTGTCCATGGGATTTCCTAGGCAAGAATACTGAAGTGCATTGCCATTTCCTTCTCCAGGGGATCTTCCCAGTCCAGGGATCAAATGCTTGTCTCCTGCATTGGCAGACAAATTCTTTACTGATGAGACACCAGGGAAGATCTTGACCACGTATAAAATCCCTTTTATTTGGAGGAGACATTAGTTTTAATATTCACATTTGACATTTTCCTCTGCAGGTATTACAGTAACAGCCCAAACTACAACATTTTTAGTACCAGAAGTACTGTAAGTGTTTAATTTTTTTAAACTTTAGTTAAGTATTAATATTTTTGACTTCACAGCAGAGAGCAAAGTTAATCATACTCAGTTGTACGGTGCAGTGTCATTCTTTTATTTCCTCATCCTATTTATCTCCCTCCTCCAATAAATATCTTTAAATATGTATGTAGCAAAAAATAGGTAGTGTTGTTTCGAGTGTTTTTGTGATTTAACTTTCACAAAATAGTGTTGTGATACAGATAGGATGACCATATAATATATTGTCTCATCTACTGAGAATGAAAGATAGTGCTATTAATAGTTATGCTGGGACAACAGGTATAAATTGGGAGTGTCTAGACAAACCAGGATGCATGGTCATCCAGCTATAGATTTCATTGTCTACATTACCTTTAAAATTTAATACTATGTCTAGTTCATTTCTTAAGGCTGCCCAATTACTAGTGTGTATCTATCCCCTCAACCAGTGATGGATGGATGAATGGCTTCTTACCACCACAAACAGCATTGTGATGAATGCCCTTCTACATGTCATTTTATGAATCTGTGCAATATTTTTTTAGCTGTGATTGCTAGGACATAGGTAAACAGACACCTAATTTAACTAAATTCTATAAGATTTTTTCAAAAATGGCAATCACAAATTCTATTTTTACCCAGTGAACATCTCCACCAATATTTGGTACTATAGATTTTCCCTTTTTTCCACCAGTCTTGTTATTATATACTAGTAGTTTATGCTGTCGTTATTTTCAATTCTCTGATGACTAGTGATTTTTGAACCTCTTTTCCCATATTTATGCAGGGCTCTCCTTCTCTGAACAGCCTGCTCACTTTGCTCATTTTCCGTTTAATTCTCTGCTTCTTTTTTGTTGATATACAGAGTGTTATCTACATTCTACTCTATATATTAGTCAAATGTTGCTTTTAAACGTTTTGGTTATCATTTCGTAGCCTCTTATCTACTCATCTAACCATTGACTTTGTCTACTGATCCATAATTTTGTTTAAAAAAGAAGACTTTTTGTCAAGTCATCTGCTCCTTTGTTTAATTTATACTCTTTCTGGGACTTCCCTTTCAGTCCAGTAATTGGGACTTTGCCTTCTAATGCAGAGGGGGTGAGGGGGGTGTGTGGTTTCATTCCCTGGTTGGGGAGCTGCGATCCCACATGCCTTTCGGTCAAAACACCAGAACAGAAACGTACTGTAACAAGTTCAATTAAGACTTTAAAGATGGTCCCATCAAAGAAAAAAAATCTTAAAAAAAAAGAAAAGTTTATACTTTTTTAGAGTTTTAAGAAAAAATTTTGTCTACCTAGAGTTGCAAAGATTTTTATCCTACATTTTCTATTATATGCTTTATATTATTACCTTTCAGATAAAGATCATAAATAATATCTGGAGTCCAACTTGTATATAAGATAGGTCTTTACATTGCTTTCTCCATAGAATGAACCAACATGTATTAAAAAAATGTATTGTTTCCATATCATTTTTTGGTATCATCTTTGCTCTATGTATTTTGTTGTTGTTCAGTTACTCAGTCATGTCCGACTCTTTGCAACCCCATGGACTGCAGCATGCCAGGCTTCCCTGCCCTTCACTACCTCTCCTGGAGCTTGCTCAAACTCATGTCCATCAAGTTGTTGATGCCATCCAACCATCTTGTCCTCTGTCATCCCCTTTCCCTCTTGCTCTCAATCTTCCCTACATCAGGATCTTTTCTAATGAGTTAGTTCTTTGCATCAAGTGGCCAAAGTATTGGAGCTTCAGCTTCAGCATCAGTCTTTCCAATGAATATTCAGAATTGATTTCCTGTAGGATTGACTGGTTTGATCTCCTTGCAGTCTAATGGACTCTCAAGAATCTTCTCCAGCACCACAGTTTGAAAGCATCAATTTTTTGGTGCTCAGCCTTCTTTAGGGTCCAACTCTCATGTCCCTACATGACTACTGGAAAAACTATAGCTTGGACTATATGGGCCTTTGTTGGGAAAGTGATGTCTCCACTTTTTAATACACTGTATAGGTTTGTCACAGCTTTTCTTCCAAGGAGCAGGCATCTTTTAATTTCATGGCTGCAGGCACTATCCACAGTGATTTTGGCGCCCAAGAAAATAAAGTCTGTCACGGTTTCCAGTTTTTCCCCACCTATTTGGCGTGAAGTGATGGGACCGGCTGCCATGATCTTAGTTTTTTGAATGTTGAGATTTAAGCCAACTTTTTCACTTTCTTCTTTCACTTTTGTCAAGAGGCTCTTTAGTTCCTCTTCACTTTCTGCCATTAGGGTGGTATCATCTGCATATCTGAGATTATTGATATTTCTCCCAGCAATCTTGATTCCAGCTTGTGAGCCATCTAGCCCAGCATTTCTCATGATGTATTCTACATATAAATTAAATAAGCAGGGTGACAATATACAGCCTTGATGGACTCCATTCCCAATTTTGAACCAGTCTGTTTTTCCATGTCCAATCTAACTGTTGCTTCTTGACCTGCATGCAGGTTTCTCAGGAGGTAGATAAGGTGGTCTGGAATTCCCATCTCTCTTTAAGAATACCCCACAGTTTATTGTGATCCACACAGTCAAAGGCTTTAGCATAGTCAGTGAAGCAGAAGTAGATGGGGGATTTTGGAATTCCCTTGCTTTTTCTATGATCCAGCAGATATTGGCAATTTGATCTCTGGTTCTTCTTCCTTTTCTAAATCCAGCTTCTACATCTGGAAGTTCTCAGTTCATGTATTATTGAAGCCTAGCTTGAAGGATTTTGAGCATTACTTTGTTAGCATGTGGAATTGTGTCATAGTTTGAACATTCTTTGGCATTGTCTTTCTTTGAGATTGGAATGAAAACTGACCTTTTCCAGTCTTGTGGCCACTGCTGAGTTTTCCAAATTTGCTGGCATATTGAGTGCAGCACTTTGACAGTATTATCTTTTAGGATTTGAACTGGCTCAGCTTGAATTCCTACTACAAAACTTCTGCAATTTAGACAGTGTTGGATAGATTTGTGGGATAGAGGAATCCAAAAATTAAAACCTCATTGATTTTTTTATAACTATTTCAAGAAAATTCCATGGGAAAAAATGGAAAAGTCCATTTATTTTCAACAAATAGTTCTGGGACAGTGAGGTATCCACATGAAAAGAATGAAGATGGCCTCCTACCTCAGACTATATCCAAAAATTAACTTAAAGTGGATATAAGACCTTAGTATAAGAGTTTGAACTACAAAAATCATTGAAAAAAATCATATGGAGAAATCCTCATGATCTTGGATTAGATAATAGTTCAGATATGACACCAGAAGCACAAGGAACAAAAGGAAAGACGTAAATTGGACATCATCAAAATTAAAACCTGTAGTGCTGCTAAAGATACCATGAAGAAAGTGAAGACAGTCCAAAGAATGGGAGAAAATTTTTGCAAATTAAATATCTGATAAGGGACCTATACCAAGAATATATGAAGAGCTATTATAATTCAGTAATAAAAAGACAAACCAAATATAAATATTACTTCTTTTCCCATTGGTTTGCTTTTCAACTTCAAAGACTCCAATTATACAAGTGTTGGACTTTTATTTTTTGTTTGCCTTCCATGTCAGTCATTTTCTCTCTGGTTTTTTACTTCTTTCATTTATATTCTCTTGGTTGCTTTTCTGTCTTTAATGCCTTTTATTCAATTTTTGTTCAAACATAATCTCCCATTATTTTAATTTTGTCCTCATTTCCTTTATAATTATCTGTTTCGTTTCCTAATTCAGTCAACTCATTTCTATTTGTGGTTCATTTCTGTCCCTAGTTTGTGAATTTATAATTCATAATTTTTCATTCTCACCATTAAATACTTGTTTGAGAATATTTAGTTTAGAATGTTAGTTTGCAGTTTTCTTTTGCTTCGTGTTGTTGTTTTTAAGGCAGTTTTATTAACCAAAATGTTTTTATTTTCATTTTCTGTTCTCATATAGACAGCTTATATTTATGAATTACACGGACAGGTTAGCAGCTTGGTTTGTTTTAATAGACTTCTAATTAGTTTGCTTTCTTAGCTCATTGTAGCAAAGTGCAGTTTCTTTAATTGATGGCTTCTTATTGAGGGTGCTGTGTTTACTTTGAGGTTTGTTTGTTTTGGCTTTTAATATCCTACATTTCTCCTTCTTGCTTCTCTTTCCCTTCACCACTCACTTTCCAAAGAATGTCTCTCCTTTATCTTCTCTGCAAAAGTGATGCCTTTCTGAGGCTCCTACCTCAACTCTCATACACTTTTCATTCTTTTCCTCATAATCAGTACTCTGATCTTCTAGGAGTCTTTTTGCAGTATTTTTTTTTTTACAGTGTACTTTCTTTGGTTGATTTAAATTCAGTCTTAAACTTTTGTTCATCTTTTCTGCAGTTTTTCAAAAGTTCTTTTACTGTACACAGAGGATGATGACAGGGACTTAAGTGAGAGCTCTGCTAAAAGTTTGTTTTTTTTTTTTTACCTAGAGGTTTCTTGAAGTTTGTATTGTACTTTGTCTTCTAGTTGTACTGTAATATAGACTTTTCTTGGTTTTATTTTTTGATCTGTTTTTTTTCTCTTTTTTAAAAAATTTCTGTTTTGATCTGTGTATTTTGAGGGGAAATGTGTGGCGAGAATTGAACTTATTGGACCACTATTACCTGGGCTAACCATAATTCAACTACCACTCATATGCTGATACCTTGTCAGAGTAATGTCATTAGCTACTATATTCCTTTTTAAATAGCCACCATGTAGACATATTTCTGCAGAGTAATTCCTATTTAATACTTAACACCAGTTTTTATGTTGATGTCGCTGCAGTCATTTTGGGGATCTGAATCTCTTTTTCTGGTAGTTTCCTCAGGAAGGGCTCATCAGAGCAATATTTCTTGAGTTATTTTATGATCATAAGACCTTATATGTGAATTTTTATCTAAAAGTTTGTGTATCTGGATACAAAAATTATGGCTAATATTTTTATATCCTTTTATATATGTTACTTTGTTGTCTTTGACATAAAGTGTTGCTTCTGAAAAGTCTACTGGAAATCTAATTTTCTTTCCCTTGTAAATAAATTGTTCTTTTTGTCAGGATCCCCAAAAGGTTTATCAACTTCAATGCTTTTATTAACATAGGTTCTAGGTAGGTCTTTAAAAGCATACACACCTCGGAAACCAGAATTGAAAGAGACACGTGTATCCCAATGTTCATCGCCGCATCGTTTACAATAGCCAGGACATGGAAGCAACCTAGATGCCCATCAACTGATGAATGGATAAGAAAGCTGTGGTACATATACACAATGGAATATTACTCAGCATTAAAAAAAAATTCATTTGAATCAGTTCTACTCAAGTGGACAGAACTGGAGCCTATTATCCAGAGTGAAGTAAGCCAGGAGGAAAAACAATACAGTATACTAACGCATATATATGGAATTTAGAAAGATGGCGGCGAGAACCCTGCATGCGAGACAGCAAAAGGAACGCAGACGTATAGAACAGACTCGTGGACTCTGTGGATGAGGGCAAGGGTGGGATGATATGGGAGAATGGCTTTGAAACATGTTAATTATCATATGTGAAATCAATCGCCAGCCCAGGATTGATGCTCGGGGCTGGTGCATCGAGATTTCCCCGGGGGAGGGAATCGGGAGGGAGGAGGGAGGGGGCTTCTGGAGGGCGAGCATATGTAAACCCATGGCGGTTTCATGTCATTGTATGGCAAAACCAATAAAAAAAAATCATGCTTAATTGTTTTTCCTATGTATGAATTTTGCTCTTTCAGTACATTGTTTCAAGTTATTTTCCTTCATATATTATTCTTGAGTTAATGCTAATGCTATTTTTCTCTCAATTGCTTAGATTTTTTTCTTCTTAAGTATGTATATATTGGATTTTCTTTGCCTGTACTTAATATTTGTCACTTATTCTTGAGTTACTTTATATCTCTTTATTTTTGAAACCCTTCTATTTTTCGCAAAACCTTATTTATTAGGTTTATTCACAATTGTGCTAATTTAGTTTTTTCTAAATTGACTTTTTATTTGTACTTTTTCCTGAGTTTAGCTTATGAGTTTTAAATTCTGATTTATATTTTTCTTTCATAATTTCTATCATCTTTTATTTATTTTGCCTCATTTTGAAATAGGCATATTGGCCAGAAGAACAGAACCAATAGAATTTATACATATTTGTATCAGATTTATTTTAAGAAATTGGCTCATGTGATTGTGGTAACTGACAAATCTGAACTCTTTAGGCCAGGTAAGAGAGTGGAAATTTAGGCAAGAGATTGATGTTGTAGTCTTGTAGCAGAATTTCTTCTCTAGGAGACCTTTGTTTTTGCTCTGAAGGCTTCCAACTGATCAAAAGGGGCCTCACCCACATTATCAAAGTATTCTCTTTTATTTAAAGTCAACTGATTGTAGATATAAACCACATCTATTAAATACCTTCATATAAAAACCTATATTAGAATTTGATTAAATAACTAGTTACTATAATCAAGCCCAATTGACACATAAAACTAACCCTTATGTTAAGTTATAGTTTTAATTTATTTATTGAGGGGAATTCCCTGGAGATCCTAGTGGTTAGGACTTCACACTTCCACTACAGGGGGAACAAGTTTGATCCCTGGTTGGGGAACTAAGATCCTGCAAGCCACGTGGTGTGACCAAACAAACAAAAATTTACTGAGTGTAGTCTTATAGAGGTGTTTTTCTGCTTCTCACTCTCTTCTTTTTCTTATTATAATTGTGTGTGACTTAATCAAGATCCTCTTTCTCTTGCTCAGTTTTTTAAAGCATGAAATCAGTTTTCCTTCTCTTTAAGGAAGAAGTGGTGAGTCAAAATAGCTTTTCTAACCTCATGGCTTTAGAGTTACCTCTTACGTTGTTCCATAGAGTGTCCAGAAATAAGGCTAATACTTTCTGAGCTTCTCAGATTCTGTTTCACACCCCATATATCTGTTGTTTCCCTTTCCTTTGTTCTTATTGTACCTTTCCAGCTCAGTTGGTATTCTTTTCCTTGTATTTTGATTATGGATCTTTATTCTAGGCTCATTGATTTTGAAGTTCATGGGTCCCACCTCCTCTTGCCTTTTCAGACATTATCAGAGACTTATGTAGAAACTGAAAAATATAAAAATCCCTCTGGTTATATTCTCAAATTGTTCTCCTATGGTGTCTACTGAATACCTATAATGGTTTAGGTGTTTTCTTCTAAGGTCTACTGTAATTGCTTTCTTATGCTGATATCACACGAGTCTGCTAGTTTTAGCTGGTTTGTTCCAACTCAATTTTATTTTGGGGTTTTGAAGGATACCTTGTCACTGAATTCTATTGTTGATGCTGTCCAGTTTTGTTTTGTTTTGTTTTTGCTGCTATACTAATTGTTCTTTCTGTGTTTATAAGAAATTTGAATAGATTAAAACATTACTTCACCACTAACCCATCCCAATTTATTTTCTTTTGTAAATTCCCACTTTTCTCTCTTATATCTTTCTTTTTACTTTTTGGGGTTCTCTCATAGGTTATTGTATTAGCATCTTATACTGAAAACTGAGTTTATTCACTTTCAAACTACCTTATTTCTTTTAAGGGTATTCATTTTCATTAGGACCTATTTACATGCTTCAGGTTTTGATAACATCAATGTTTTTATTGTTTTTTCATAAACATTGTGTAATTTTCATTGTGATTTCTAAGTTATTCCATGAATAATCCATTAGTACAGTTTTTTTTAAAGATTACGAATATCCTAAGATATTTTTCTGATTCACTTTATCAGAAATTATAATTTTATTTTACTAGTATCAAAGGTATAGTATGTATGATAATAATACTTTGAGACTGGCTAGCACTTCCCTTGTAAATGTGGTCAAATTTGGTAAATGATCTACGTGAGAAAAGAATGTATTTTGTGTTGGTCAATTTTAGCAATACCCACACATGCATTTGTGTGTACACATACACACACAGATTGACCCTTGAACAATGTAGGTTTGAGCTCTACTGGCCCACTTATACAAATATTTTTTTCAGTAGTAAATACTGAAGTACTACACAATCCAAAGTTGATTGAACCTGTGGATATGGAATCATAGATACTGAAGAACTGCATATATAAAAGCCTAACTATAAATTATAGGCGGATTTCCCTCTATGTGGAGCATCAGTGCCCCAACCCCTGAATTGTTCTAGGGTCTACTATAATTATCTTTTTTTCAACTTTAATCTATGGCTTTAATCTATGTGTGTTAAAAGTCCACCACTATATATATGACTTAAAATATCCTCTAGTAACTCTATCAAATTTTGCTTTATATACTTTAGTGTTGTGTCCTATTTTCTGGTAAACTTCTTTTTTCTTCTTATACACTGTCATTAATCCTATAACATCAAATCTATGAGATAGCTGATATTATAATTCCCATTTTACAAGTAAAAACAATGAAGCAGTATTTATGTATGTATATATCTACATAATAATGTATACATATGTACATAATTTTTCTGTAACAATATTAGAAGGTGAAACTGGGCTCCAGATCTGGCTGAAGAGGAGGACCAGTTGAGACTAAGACTGATGTTAGGAAGTGTGTGATATACTTCCAGAAAGAAAGAATTTATAAATGAAGGAAGGTAGAAGCAGGAAAAATAGTAGAAGTAAGGAAATAAAGAAACTGTGACTGAAGAAAATTATGATACTAAACACCTTCTAGACACTTAATAGATTATTATTGAGGTAAAATAAAATATTACAGTTTGGGGGAGACTATTGAAGTGACATATGGAAGTTACTTTTCCCTTGTCATAATACTTGTACAATTTAAAAGGAATTGAATTTTAGTTATTCTTTCTTTAAACAATAAGAGACTCAGAAAATTTAGCTCTACATCTAAAAATTGAGATACAAAATTTTGGAGCAGATTTTTTTGTTTGAGCTATTTTACCTTCTTTTTCAGATTAAGTTAGAGTATGAAGGAACATTATTTTCTGAGTGGAGTGCTCCAGCTACTTGTTCTATAAAAAATAAAAGGTAAGATTTTTTGCTGTGAAAATCAATGTATGTGTAAAAATACAGTCATATAGTATGGACATTCAGATTCAAGGCTGTGATTTAATGTAAATTTCTTTTCATTAAATAAATGTGAAAAGAAAGACAAAAATCACTTTGAAAATAGAAGTAAAATGTTGCTATATTTTTAATTTTTCTAATTAGCATACAATGGAAGGTTTTAGGCTTAAAAATTTGTAGGGAAATCTCATATGCATCTACACTTATTTCTCCTTTCCCATTTTTTTTTAAAATGCTAGATTACCCAAGACAGAACTACGATGTTCTTCTCCTGGTATTCATGCTATAAAACCAACTGTTTCAGGCCCAGTAAGTTGATTTTAATGATAAACTAGTAAATCTTGAATAATCATCCCTGTTACATTTTATTTTGCCTTTTTTTAACTTAATTTAACCCATTTTAAATGGTAAATTTATAACTATAAATGAGGTATTTAAAAACTATCATCAGTATATCATTAATTTTTAGAAATATCTCATAGCAAATTGTTAAGTTATGAACTGATACAGTGGTCTGCTGCTTATCTGTGACTGTAACTTTTGTGCTCTCAGTTAACCATGGTCAACTATCGTCTGAAATATTTATATGAGAAATTCCAGAAATAGACTATTCACAAGCTTTAAAATGTGGTTATTCTGAGTGGCATCATGAATTATCTTGCAGTCCTGCTCCATCTCCCTGATATGGATCGTTTCTTTGTCCAGCATGTCCTACCCATTAGTTACTTAATAGCTTTCCCAGTTATCACACCTATTAATTGCAATATTGTACTCCTTGTGTTTAAGTAACCCTAATTTTACTTAATAATGACCCCAAAGTACAAGAACAGTGATGCTGGCAATTCAGATATGCCAAAGAGAAGCCATAAAGTATTTTCTTTAAGTGAAAAAGTGAAAGTTTTTGAGGAAAGAAGAAAGGTCATATTGAAGTAGTTATTTTGTTATTAATTATCATCAATATTTTACTGGGCTTACTTTACAAATAAAACTTTATATTAGGTACACATGTACAGAAAAAGCAGTATATATAGGGTTGGCTTGGTACTATCTACAGTTTCTACAATTTCATCCTCTGGGGGTCTTGGAATAGTTATCCCACAGATAAGAGGGGACTATCATATGTGATTTTTACATTAGCTTTTTAATTAGTAAATATATTAAAGCCCCAGTTAACCATCACAATGATATTAGTACTACCCAGCTAGTATACTAGATAGTAGATACACCCAGCTAAATAGGACTAATATCATATACTGCTATGACAATACTAAGAACTAAGAGCCATTTCTAGAGGGTTTATTTGTATTCTACTACATTTTCTTCAATTCAAGAAAGCTGTGTGAATGCAAATAAATGAGTGTTGTTGAATCCTCTCTAGTTTCCAATAATAATAATAATAATGAATTTTAAGCATTGACACTGTACTAGTTAGTAACAAAGTACTAATAGTTGAAGTTCCCACACAAGGGTATCTACAGCTATTGCTGTGTAGAGACTTCATGTGCCTTTACTTTGGGACTTGTGCCTTCTTTTTACCTTTTTTTTTCATAAGTTAATTATTTTCCTGAGTTCTGTTGCTTTCTTTTTACTTAATAATCTTTATTTTCAGGGAACAGGTAGATAGGGTGATGTGGGAGAGGCCAGATTAATATAGTAATTCATTTTTCAATCCCTATAGATTGAAAAATACTTGAATTTGGCTTTTTGAGTTGAGAGCTTGCCAGTTTCATGACACAATTCCTAAAGAAGTAAAGGATTTCTTTCCTTTTTGTTATGTTTTGGAAGTCTACATAAATGTATAATACATGTAAAAAGTATGCACACACACAAAATATATATATAGGAATATCTTTGTCATTTATATATAGTGTTATCAGGCCTTATACTTTTTAAGGAGGTACATGTGACTTAGTGGGGCTTCTCTGGTGGCCCAGATTGTAATGGGGCTTCCCTGGTGGCTCAGATGGTAAAGAATCTGCCTGCAATGCAGGAGACTGGGTTCAATCCCTTGGTGGGAAAGATCGCCAGGAGAAGGGAATGGCAACCAATTCCAGTACTCTTGCCTGGAGAATTCCATGGACAGAGCAGCCTGACAGGCTACAGTTGCAGAGTTGGACACGAGAATGACTGAGACACACACACG
Source organism: Antilocapra americana (assembly GCA_007570785.1). NCBI lineage: Eukaryota > Metazoa > Chordata > Mammalia > Artiodactyla > Antilocapridae > Antilocapra > Antilocapra americana. The sequence continues at coordinate 3,892,244 of ML663559.1, forward strand.
CGCGCACACACACACACACACACACGGTGACTTAATATACTCGACAGTTATAACAACTTAAAATATCTCCAGGCATTGTCAGACACCTCCTTGCAAGCAAATTCATCTCTGGTTGAGAACCATTAAACAGAAAACCAATCAAATTGTGTTTCATTGAGGAGACTGCCTAGGAAAACTCACTGTTTTCCTTTGTATATTCACAGAGAACAATTCTGTGACCAGATCATAGACGGGGAGGGGTTCAACATGGACCAATTCTCCTATACCAGCTGGGTATCTTACCATTTAAAGTTCTGGCACCATCTACCTAGAGTTAACATTATCCCACAAGTAAAGGGCTCAGTTCCACAAGACTGCTCTCACTTTAGATGCTAATTGCAAGTCCCTGGTTGTCACCTACACTTCTGACTGACTGATGATGATGGGTGGTAAATTCAGGTTCCCATACCTCCTTAGTTTCAGTAATTTGCTAAACAGCTTGCAGAATTCAGGGAAACACATTTACCAGTTAAAATGAAGGATACTGTAAAAAGATCCAGATGAACAGCCAGGACAAGAAGTATACAGGGCAAGGTCCAGAAGGGTTCTGAGTGCAGGAACTTCTGTCACTGTAGAGTTGAGTACATCACCTGCTGGCATCAACCTAGAAGCTCTCTGATTCTCATACTTCAGGGATTTTTATGGCGATTTCATCAAGTAGGCATGATTGATTATTAGCTCATTTTCCACCCCTTCTCCCGTCTCCATAGAATGGGAGGCTGAACTGAAAGTTCCAAGCTGTTAATCATGGATTGGTCTTTCTAGTGATCAGTTCCCAACCAGGAGCCCACCAAGAGTTTACCTCATTAGAACAAAAAGAATTTAGGAGATCTGTGTGAGACATTCCTATTACTCAGAATTACAAAAGTGTTAGGAGCATGTGTCAGGAACAAGGGTCAAAGACCAAATATTAGCAGATACTGGGGCAAATATATATATATATATATACACACAATATATATATAATTTCACAAAGGCAAACATAATAGAAACAGTCATCTAAATTTATCAGTTTCTTTTTTTTTTTCCTTAGGATTTAGAGGAAGAACGCTATTTATCTGTGGATGATTCTCATATTTGCTTTCTATGGTATTTTAAGGCTATGTAAGTAATGCAAAAGAAAGGTAATTAATGCATTTCAAGAGTATTTAGCTTTCAGTTCAGTCCCTCAGTGTGTCCAACTCTTTGCAAACCCATCGGCAGCAGCACGGCAGGCTTCCCTGTCCATCACCAGCTCCCAGATCTTGCTCAAACTCATGTCCATTGAGTCAGTGATGCTACCCAACTAGCTCATCCTCTGTTGTCCCCTTCTCCTCCTGCCTTCAATCTTTCCCATCTTCAGTGTCTTTTCAAATGAATCCGTTATTTGCATCAGGTGGCCAAAGTATTGGCGTTTCAGCTTCAGCGTCAGTCCTTCCAATGAATATTCAGGACTGATTTCCTTTAGGATGGACTGGTTTGAGCTCCTTGCAGTCCAAGGGACTCTCAAGAGTCTTCTCCAGCACCACAGTTCAAAAGCATCAATTCTTTGGTGCTCAGCTTTCTTTATAGTCCAACTGACACATCCATACATGACTATGGGAAAACCATAGCTTTGACTAGATAGACCTTTGTTGGCATAGTAATGTCTCTGCTTTATAATATGCTGTCTAAGTTGGTCATAGCTTTTCTTCCAAGGAGCAAGTGTCTTTTAATTTCATGGAGGGAGTCAGTATCTGCAATGATTTTGGAGCCCCCCAAAATGAAGTCTCTCACCATTTCCATTGTTTCCCCATCTATTTGCCATGAAGTTATGGGACTGGATGCCATGATCTTAGTTTTTTGAATGTTGAGTTTTAAGCTAACTTTTCCACTCTCTTCTTTCACTTTCATCGAGGCTCTTTAGTTCTTCTTCACTTTCTGCCATAAGGGTGGTATCATTTGCATATCTGAGATTATTGATATTTCTCCCAGCAATCTTGATTCCAGCTTGTGCTTCTTCCAGTCCAGCATTTCTCATGATGTACTCTGTATATAAGTTAAATAAGCAGGGTGACAATCTACAGCCTTAACATACTCCTTTCCCGATTTGGAATCAGTCTGTTGTTCCCATGTCCGATTCTAAACCTATATATAGATTTCTCAGGAGGCAGGTCAGATCGTCTGGTATGTCCAGATCTTTTTTGAAGTATTGAAACTTTGTAGTGACCTTGTTTATTACTTGTAATGCTTCTCCTTTTGTTCTGTTTTGTATTATATTAATACAAAATCTCTTGTGGTGCCATGTAAGTTCTAGGATTATTTGTTCTAGTTCTGTGGAAAAAAATGTCATGGTATTTTGATAGGGATTGCACTAAATCTGTAGATTGATTTGGGTAGTATAGCCATTTTAACAATTTAAAAATTAACAATTAAGTTAACAATGAACTCTTCCCCTCCAAGAAGATGGGATCTTTCCATTCCTTTAAACTATCTTTAATTTACTTATCTATCAGGGTTTTATAGTTTCCAGTGTATAGATCTTTCACCTCCTTGGATAAGTTTATTCCTTTTTTTTTGGGTGAGATTTTTCAACAGGATTGTTTTTTTGAAATTTTCTCTTTATGATATTTCACTGTTAGTCTAAAAATGCAATGGATTTCTGTATATTAATCTTTTTATTCTGCTAGCCTATTGAATTTCTTTATTAGCTCTAATAGTTTTTGTGTAGAGACTTTAGGGTTCTTTACATAGAGTATCATGTCATCTGCAAATAGTGTTACCTCTTCCCTTCCAACTTTTATTTCTTTCTCTTGTCTAATTGCTGTGAAGCTGTCTTATAAATTCTTTACTTCCAAAATCTTCCTTATGTTTTCAGTCTCTTTTTTGAACTTCTCATTTTATTCTTATACTATTTTTCTAATTTCATTAAATTGTTTGTTGTTGTTGTTGTTGTTCTCTCATAGCTCTCTGAGCATCTTTAGAACCATATTTTGAATTCTTTGTCAGGCTATTCCTGTAATCCATTTCCCTAGGATTCATTGCTTGAGTTTACTGTGTTCCCTAAGTGGTGTCATGTTTCCCAGATTCTTCACTGTCCTCATAGCCTGTATAGATGTCTGCACATTTGAAGAAGCAGTCACCACTTCCAGACATAACAGACTGACCTCACTAAGAAAATACCTCCACCTGTGGTTGGGCATGCTGGAGCATGCTGTGACCACAGGTCTAGTGGTATGGGGTGTCATGTGCAGGGGCATGTGCTGGCTCTGGATCCGGTGGGGTACAATGTCTCATCAGCTCACCCCACTAAGGTCCAGAACATTGACAGTTGCATGGTGTTTACCAAATGCTGCAGGGTGTCCACAGTGATTGCAAGGGCTATCATAGTCCTCAGCAGTGCCTCCAGGTGCAGTAGGTAGGGACCAGAGCAGACAGTAGTGGTGTCCCAAGCCAGGACTCTGTGCATCCTCAGCTTCAGGGGTTAGTTTTGGGAACCTGTGTGCTGACAGGGGATGTTTTTGACAAACTTCATACTTTCTGAGCTTTGGACATATCCACCCATCAATATTTTCAGTAGCTTTCTCATATATCAGATTGGACATATGAAACATTATTTTCATCATATAGTCTTAGGAACTTACTGCATGTACATTTGCTGATTCCCAAGACATCTTCATTTTATTTTGTACTTAATAATGTACTAAGCACTATGCACAAAAGAAAACAATCCAGTCATTGATTTTTAAAGATTATTTGATTTTAAAAATAACAGCTATCTTTAAAGTGACAAATTACTTTTTAAGAAACATATAAATAAACATACAAGTAAATTTGCTTCTTTCAGAAAATTTACACTGAAAGGCTATAAATGAAACATTTGCGTTGCTAGCTGATAAATTTTGTCTTGACATAAATTAAAACATGTAAACTCTATAGACTTGGTTTTTTTGTTTTTTTGGTTTTTTTTGGCCATGCCATGTGGCGTATAGGACCTTTGTTCCTGGAGCATGGATTGAACCTGTGCCCCTTGTAGTGGAAACAGGGAGTCTTAACCACTGGGCCATCAGGGAAGTCCCTAAATTGTGGACTTTTTAATGTGCATTTATCATGTCAAATTAGCTTACAGTATTATTCAGGAAGAAATATATAGATTCATGCACCTCAGCAAAATTATATTTAATTATGGACATGAACTTTTTTTTTAACACTTAGCATTTAATCATTTATGTGTCCATAATGGAATTTAAGGGCTTCCCAGGTGGCTTAGTGAGTAAAGAACCCACTTGCCACTGCAGGAGATGTAAGAGACACAGGTTAGATCCCTGGGTTGGGAAGAGCCCCTGGAGGAGGGCATGGCAACCCACTCCAGTATTCTTGCCTGGAGAATCCCCATGGAGAGATAAGCCTGGCAGGTTACAGTCCACAGAGTCACAAAGAGTTGGACACAACTGAAGTGACTTACACACAATGGAATATAAACAGAATATTTTCACTTTTTGGGAGAAAGGCTATGACCAACCTAGACAGCATATTAAAAAGCAGAGACATTACTTTGCCAACAAAGGTCCATCTAGTTAAGGTTATGGTTTTTCTAGTAGTCATGTATGGATGTGACAGTTGGACTATAAAGAAAGCTGAGCACCGAAGGATTGATGTTTTTGAACTATGGTGTTGGAGAAGACTCTTGAAAGTCCCTTGGACTGCAAGGAAGTCCAACCAGTCCATCCTAAAGAAAATCAGTCCTGAATATTCATTGGAAGGACTGATGTTGAAGCTGAGTCTCTAATACTTTAGCCACCTGATATGAAGAGCTGACTCATTTGAAAAGATCCTGATGCTGGGAAAGATTGAAGGAGGGAGGAGAAGGGGACTACAGAGGAAGAGATGGTTGGATGGCATCGCTGACCCAATGCACATGAGTTTGAGTAAACTCCAGGAGTTGGTGTTGGACAGAGAGGCCTGGCGTGCCACAGTCCATGGGGTCGCAAAGAGTCAGACATGACTGAGCAACTAAACTGATATTGAAAGTAGATTATTTAACTGAATATTTAGGATGCTGTTTACTAAAATATGATTTTCCTTTTTCCCAACAGACATTTTGCTCACAATTTAACCCAGGTAAAACTTTTTTAAGTTTTTGTATACTTCTTCACATATTACCACTATATTATTTTTCTCTTTCATATTTACCAGAAAAGGAATTTTCAAAACTAATTCTCAACAAAATTTACTTAGAGTAGAGGTTACTCAAGGTATGGACTTGGATCCCCTACATCTTCACAGGCCTTTTGATAAGGTCCACGAGGTCTACACTTTTTCAACTATATATCTGTCTGAATAGATTTCTCCCCATATACTTCCACCAGAATACCATATACCAACAGCTTGAATGTAGAAGCACTGATGATAATCCAGCTGTCTCTTATTAAGCCAAATTAAATAGAGTTTACAATGTAATACAACCATTCTTCTTACTATTCTTTATCTTGGAAAATAATAATTTTTTTCATAAACACATTGCCATTTCCTACTCCTGGGGATCTTCCTGACTCAGGGTTCAAACCCGTATCTGCTGTGTCTCCTGCACTGGCAGGTGGGTTCTTTACCACTAAGCCACAGAGGAAGTCCCCATAAACATGTTAGTTAACATTAATATATAATGGGTTTATTGTAGATGTTAAAATAAATTAACAAATATCTTTAAATAGTCTCAATTTTAATTTGTTGTATGGTAATAAATACTGATAAGGCTAACTGACATAAAACAAAAAGCTCTGTGGGATTCTCAATAATTTTCAAGCCTATGAAGGAATCTTTGAGATCTGAAAATTTTGACATGTGGGTTAGAGGCTGATTTTAAGTATGCAAGAGAGATATATTCCAAAATTTGAAAACTGATATAAGATGGTAATATTCAGATATTAAAGCTCTATAAATATTTTCATTTTTTCAAAGCAATGATATAATGAAAAGAAGAGGCAGAAAAATAATAATAATAAATAAAACTTCCTGTATTCCATCAAGATAGTTGAATGAGCTCATGTGTCTGTATGTATCCCTATCCCAATCCCAACTGACATTATAGGATTATTTTCTAAAGCTCTAACAATGCAAAAAGAAGAAAGTATTATCAGTAGATAAGGAATTTTAAGATAGAAAATAGAAACTTCTAAAAGTAAAATTCTTATTATAGACCCAAATAATGCAGAATAGCCTCCATCTTACTCAAAGCATATAGAAATGCCTTTACAAGATGTGTGTGTATATAATATCAGTACAGACTTTTACATTAATATTGGTATATTTGCATGTATAGAATGTAAAAGCAATTAAAGGAATTTCCTAGTTGTTACAATTCACTAAAGAACTAAAATCCAGAGTTAGATAAGGTTATTATACAAAATGTAAGCCCTGGTAGAAAAAGGGTGATGTTTTAACGTGTGTATGATATTAGAAAATGAAGTTTCCAACATATGGGAGAAAGAAATGCTCAAATTAACCTCCCTACATGAAGCTAGGATTTCTAAAAGATCTGTAAAATGAAGAGTAGTAAAGCTCCATTCTCTGGCTAATTGCAAATAAACGATGATACACCCTTTCAGGGACTGTAAACAGACAAGGAGTTACCTTCACAGAGTTTCAGATGGATGTCCAAGTTAAACTGCTCTCAAGAGTTTGGAGAACCTACAGCCAAGTAGTAAACTCAAAAATGCAAGTAGTGAAACACATAGGGCCTAGGCAGAGGTGATTATAAAATTCATTTCATAACCAAGAGTGTATAAGACTGTCTTAGAAAACAAACCCTCTGAAAATAATCTCAAAATAAAAGGTATAAACCATAGGAAAAGACATACTGCCTGGAATATAAACATATAAACTGCAGAAAATTTATACTTTTCAAAACTAAAGATGAGGACCATTTAGAAGATTATTAAATCCATATTTTGTTTGCTCAAAAGATAAAAGAAGGGAAAGAAACAAGAACAAGGATTATTCATAATTATACAACATTGAAGAGCATCCTATATAAATGTCTTATTATGAAGAAATAGGCATCTAAAAATAAAAATTCAGGTTAAATAGAAAGCTAGATACAGCTGAAAAAACTGAAGAATGAATGATGCAGAATGGGAATTATGCAGAATGTAGAACATAAAAATTAGAAGATGGAAAAGAGAGTTAATAGACATAGAGGATAGACCAAGACAGTTTGTCATGAATATGACAGAAGTTCAAAAAGGAAAGAAAAAGAATTTTCCAATGTTCCAAGAAAAAATTCTTTTTCTCCAATAATTATGGATAATTCTCCAGGGCTTCCCTGATAGCTCAGTTGGTAAAGAATCTGTCTGGAATGCAGGGACCCCAGTTCGATACCTGGGTCAGGAAGATCCGCTGGAGAAGGAATAGGCTACCCACTCCAGTATTCTTGAGCTTCCCTTGTGGCTTAGCTGGTAAAGAATCTGCCTGCAATGTGGGAGACCTGGGAAGTTTGATCCCTGGGTTGGAAAGATCCCCTGGAGAAGGGAAAAGCTACCCACTCTAGTATTCTGGCCTGGAGAATTCCATGGCCTGTATAGTCCATGGGTCTCAAAGAGTGGGACATGACTGAGCAACTTTCACTTTTACTTATGGAGTTTTCTCCACAGTTGAAGACATGAGTTCTCAGACTGAAAAACTGAAGTACCAAAGAGCCACGTGCACCCCAATGTTCATCGCTGCATTGTTTACAATAGCCAGGACATGGAAGCAACCTTGATGCCCATCAACTGACGAATGGATAAGAAAGCTGTGGTATATATACACAATGGAATATTACTCAGCATTAAAAAAAAATTCATTTGAAGCAATTCTACTCAGATGGACGAAACTGGAGCCCATTATCCAGAGTGAAGTAAGCCAGAAGCAAAAACAACAATACAGTATATTAACACATATATATGGAATTTAGAAAGACAGTAATGAGAACCCAACATGGGAGACAACAAAAGGAACGCAGATGTATAGAATAGACTTGTGGACTTTGTGGATGAGGGTAAGGGTGGGATGAGATGGGAGAAGGGCATTGAAGCATGTTAATTATCATGTGTCTAATCAATCGCCAGCCCAGGATTGATGCTCGGGACTGGTGCAGCGAGATTTCCCGGGGGGGAGGGAGGAGGGAGGGGGGACCCGGAGGGGAAGCATATGTAAACCCATGGTGATATCATAACAATGTATGGCTAAAACAATAATTAAAAAAAAAAAAAAAAAAAAAAACTGAAGTACCAGATGCAGGAAATAATGAGCATATGAACTATTTAATATGCTAATACATCTAAATAAGCATTGACAGTCAAATATTTAAATAATGACTAATTTTTAACAAAATGAAATTAAAATAGTAGCTAACAAAAATAGAAAATGAAGGAGAATTTGGGTTTGCAACGTCAGTATCCTTATATTCAAGATGAGGATACTGATTAACTTTAGCTTATATTTAATATGCCAGAAAAAAATTTAAGAACATTTATTAAAGCAATAGAAACAGTCCATAATTTTTAATAAGTAGAGTTCTGGAAGAAGAATTTTTAAAATGCTAACAATTCAATAGGAGATAATAAAAAAGAAAAATAAAGAGAAAACAGGATATAGGGACACAAAAATGAGTTTTAAGAAATAATTTAAATGAATTCAGTAATCAAGTGTGACTGGATTAAAATCATCTACTAAATGACAGAAATCCCATAAATCTGATGTGTATAAAGTTATATTGTTAAAGAGTAACACAACTAGGGTGCCCATTCTTGCCAGTGTTATTCAACATAATTTTGGAAGTCCTGGCCACAGCAATCAGAAAAGAAAAAGAAATAAAAGAAATTCAGATAGGAAAAGAAGAAGTAAAATTCTCACTGTTTGCAGATGATATGATTCTCTACATAGAAAGCCTTAAAGATGCCACCAGAAAATCACTAGAGCTAATCAATGCATATAGTAAAGTCACAGGACACAAATTAATACACAGAAATCCCTTGCATTCCTATACACTAATGATGAAAAATCAGAAAGAGAAGTGAAGGAAACAATCCCATTCACCATTACAATAAAAAGAATAAAATACTTAGGAATAAATTTACCTAAAGAAACAAAAGACCTATATACAGAAAACTATAAGACACTGATGAATGATATCATCTTTTTAAGATGTCTGTTTAAGATAACACAAACAGATAGAGATATATACAATGTTATTGGATTGGAAGAATCAATACAGTGAAAATGAGCATACTACCCAAAGCAATGTATAGATTCAATGGAATCCTTATCAAACTACCAGTGGTATTTTTCACAGAACTAGAAAGAATAATTTCACAATTTGTATGGAAACACAAAAGACCTGAATAACCAAAGCAATCTTGAGAAAGAAGAATGGAACTGGAGGAATCAACTTTCCTGATTTCAGACTATACTGCAAAGCTACAGTCATCAGGACAGCATGGTACTGTTACAAAAACAGAATTATAGACCAATGAAACAAGATAGAAAGCCTGGAGATAAATCTGTACACCTGTGGGCACCTTATCTTTGACAGAGGAGGCAAAAATATACAATAGAGAAAAGACAGTTTCTTTGATAAATGATGCTGGGGAAACTGATCAGCTATGTGTAAAAGAATGAAATTAGAACAATTCCTAACACTATACACAAAAATAAAATGGATTAAAGACATAAATATAAGACCAGAAACTTAAAAACTCTTAGAGGAAAACATAGGAAGAACACTCTGACATAAATCACAGCAAGATCCTCTATGACCCACCTCCTAGAGTAATGGAAATAAAAACAAAAATAAACAAATGGGACCTAATTAAACTTAAAAGTTTCTGCACAATGAAAGAAACTCTAAGCAAAGTGAAAAGACAACTCTTAGAATGGGAGAAAATAAAGTAAATAAAACAATTGACAATCCCCCAAATATACAAGCAGCTGAGGCAGCTCAATACCAGAAAAGCAAACAACCCAATCAAAAAGTGGGCAGAAAACCTAAACAGACATTTCTCCAAAGAAGACATACAGATGGCCAATAGATGAAAAGATGTTCAGTATCACTCATTATTAGAGAAATGCTAAGCAAAACTACAATGAGGTATCATCTCGCACTGGTCAGAATGGCCATCATCAAAAAGTCTACAAACAATAAATACTGCAGAGAATGTGGAGAAAAGGGAACCCTCTTGCACCGTTGGTGGGAATGCAAAATGATACAGCTACTATGGAGATTTCTTAAAAAGCTAGGAATAAAACTACCATAAGACCCAGCAATCCCATCAGTGGGCATATACCCTGAGAAAACCATAATTGAAAAAGACCCATGTATCCCAACGTCCATTGGAGCATTATTTACAACAGCTAGGACATGGAAGCAACCTAGATGTTATCAACAGATGAATGGATAAAGACGTTTTGGTACATATACACAATGGAATATTACTCAGCTATAAAAAGGAATGCACTAGAGTCAGTTCTAATGAGGTTAATGAACCTAAAGCCTGTTATACAGAGTGAAGTAAGAAAGATAAAGACAAATATCATATATATATATATATGTGTGTATATATATATATATATATGGAATCTAGAAAGAAGATAGTACTGATGATTCTACTTGCAGGGCAGCAAAGGAGAAGCAGACATAAAGAATGGACTTTTGGCCACAGTGGGGAAGGAGAGGGTGAGATGATTTAAGAGAGCAGCATTGAAACATATACATTATCTTATGTAAAATAGGTATCCAATGGGAATTTGCTGTATGACACAGGGAACCCAAAACTGGTGCTTTGTAACAACTCAGAGGGGTAAGATGGAGAGGAGGTGGGAGGAAGGCTCAAGAGGGAGGGGACCTACGTATACCTGATTCATGTTGATGTATGGCAAAAACCATCACAAAATTATAAAGTAATTATCCTCTAATTGAAAATGAAAAAAATTTTTGAAGTAACAAAATTTGGAAAGAAAACAATGCAAACAAGTTAATACTATCTATCAAAAGGAAACTAGGGTGATGATATGAATATCAAATAAAAGATACATGAAGCCCAAAAGATTGGAAAAGGAAATGGCAATCCATGCCAGTACTCTTGCCTGGAAAATTCCATGGATGGAGGAGCCTAGTAGGCTACAGTCCATGGGATTGCAAAGAGTCGGACACAACTGAGCAACTTCACTGGTTCACTGAAGCCCAAAAGACAGTAATGTCATAAAGAGGGAAATTACTTCATGATAAAGGAAAAATCTACAAAGAAGATAAATTATGATACCATATGCACCTAACAATATATCCTCATGCAATATAAGGAAGATAGAGAGTACCTCCAAATACTTGTATATATAAAAGCAAAACTTCTACATAAACTATTTGCAAGTAAAATCTGGAAATGCATTAGAATAAATTGAAAAGGTCTGGTATCTTCCAGGAATGCAACATTGGTTCACTATTAGGAAAACTTACAATATCCATAATGTCAACACAATAAAGGAGATGATAAGATCATATAAGTAGATTTAAAAATTCAACAACTATTCCTAATAAAAATATAAAGCAAAACAAGTTTAGACAGAAATGACTTAATTCTAATAAAAATATTTATTTCCCAAATAACTAATAATACTTGTTATAAATTATGAAATATTTATAATTCAATTAAAGTCAGGAATTGGACAGATATGCTGATAATCAGCACTGTTGTTTAATACTGTCTTGAACATAATAATGTAATAAGACAAGAAAAAGAAATTACAATATTATAAATTTTTAATAGCAGTACAAACTATAAAATGCTTAATAAATGTAACAAGACACAGAGCCTGTATCAAGAACCACTCTCAAGTTTGGTTGAATGGCTTTTAAAAAGATCATTATTTTAAGTTTCTAACTGGACTCCAGAGTCCAATTTTTTATTGAAAAATATCTTAAAATTAATATAGAATAATATCGTATTATCTGTCTTCCTGGAAGAAAATGAAATTCTTTCTTACACCACATACAAAAGAAAAAAATTCCAATTGGCATATGAGACTAATGGAAAACAAAAAGATATTTGGAGAGTTGGCAGAATCTTGAAATGAGGGAAATCTTATTCAAGTCTGGAAACGAGGGAAATCTTATTCAAGTCTGGAAACCAGTTCAGTTCAGTTCAGCTGTTCAGTCGTGTCCGACTCTGTGACCCCATGAACCACAGCACGCCAGGCCTCCCTGTCCATCACCAACTCCCGGAGTTCACCCAAACCCGTGTCCATTGAGTCGATGATGCCATCCAACCATCTCATCCTCTGTCGTCCCCTTCTCCTCCTGCCCTCAATCTTTCCCAGCATCAGGGCCTTTTCAAATGAGTCAGCATTTCACATCATGTGGCCAAAGTATTGGAGTTTCAGCTTATGAATAAAAGTCATAATTGAAAATGTGAAAATAAAAAACTTCCTTACAAAAGTGCCATAAACAAAGTTAAACAATGGATAATTATGAAAAATTATACAGCATAGATCACACTACACAGCTAACATCCCTAGTGTTCAAAAGAAACAGTGGGGCATAAATTTTAAGAAATGATCCTGCATTATCTCATACACACTCTATAATCTAGCAATTTTACTCCTAAGGATATACTCAAGAGAAAATTTTGCACTCACCCGTCAAGAGACATTTTCAAAAAAAGCTCATAGTAGAACTTCTCATAAAATTCATCCATCCCAAACAGAAAGAACCCAAATGCCCACTAACAGGAGAATGGAAAAATTGTGGTATTTTCCCATGATGGAATATTAACAGTAATGAAAATGAATCAGCTCAGTTATGAGCAATAACATAAATGAATTCTAGTTACATAATGTTGAAGGAAAAAAACAGCAGGTCCAGAGAATTATCTGATCAAGTTTCAAAAGCTATCACATTAATGAAAAATAAACACAGAATTCAGAAAAGTGGGTACCTCTCTGTGCAGAAATAGGGAATCAGAAAAAGAAGAAATATATAGGTAAATGAAAGATATTTGTAAGTTTCTAGGTCTTGTGTTGGATGCTGGATTCCTGGTTTGGATTTTACTGATTTAAAATTTAAGTGCATAAAAGAGGATCATCCAATAATGATAGTAACTCGTGGACTGAGCATTGTGATTATTCTGTGTCTGTGTTGTTCAATCACTAAGTAATTTCAGACTCTTTGCAACCCCATGGACTACAGCATGCCAGGCTTTCCTGTCCTTCACTGTCCCCCAGAGTTTGCTCAAACTCACATCCATTGAGTCAGCGATGCCATCCAACCACCTCATCCTCTGTCTCCTCCTTTTCCTCCCGCCCTCAATTTTTCCCAGCATCAGGGTCTTTTCCAGTGAGTCGACTCTTCGTGTCAGGTGGCCAGAGTACTGGAGTTTCAGTTTCAGCATCAATCCTTCCAATGACTATTCAGGGTTGTTTTCCTTTAGGATTGAGTGGTTTGATCTCCTTGCAGCCCAAGGGACTCTCAAGAGTCTTCTCCAACACCATACTTTGAAAGCATCAATTCTTTGATGCTCAACCTTCTTTATGGTCTAGCTCTCACATCCATACATAATTACTGGAAAAACCATAGCTTGGACTATATGGACCTCTGTTGACAAAATGATGTCTCCACTTTTTAATACACTGTCTAGGTTTGTCACAGTTTTTCTTCCAAGGAGCAAGCATCTTTTAATTTCATGGCTGCAGTCACCATCTGCAATGATTTGGGAGCCCAAGAAAATAAAATCTGCCACTGTTTCTATTTTCTCCCCTTCTATTTGCAATGAAATGGTGGGACCAGATGCTATGATCTTACTTTTTGAAATGTTGAGTTTTAAGCCAGCTTTTTCACTCTCCTCTTTCACCTTCATTTAGGCTGTTTAATTCCTCTTCACTTTCCACCCTTAGGGTAGTATCATCTGCATATCTGAGCTTATTGATACTTCCCCCCGAAATCTTGATTCCAGCTTGTGCTTCATCCAGCCCAGCATTTCGCGTGATATACTCTGCATATAAGTTAAGTAAGCAGGGTGACACAGCCTTGAAATACTCCTTTCCAATTCTGAACCAGTCTATTGTTCCATGTCTGGTTCTAACTATTGTTTCTTGACTCACATACAGGTTTTGCAGAAGGCAGGTAAAGGGATCAGGTATTTCCATCTCTTGAAGAATTTTCCACAGTTTGTTGTGATCCACACAGTCAAAGTCTTTAGCATAGTCAACAGTGCAGAAGTAGATATTTCTCTGGAATTCTCTTGCTTTTTCTACGATCCAGCATTGTTGGCAATTTGATGTCTGGTTCCTCTGCCTTTTTAAATCCAGCTTGCACATCTGGAAGTTCTAAGTTCATATACTGTTTTGGCCTAGCATGAAGGATTTTGAGCATTGCCTCACTAGCGTGTGAAATGAGTGCAGTTGTGGGGTAGTTTGAACATTCTTTGGCATTGACTTTCTTTGGGATTGGAATTTTCAACTACAAATTGGCACTCACCAAGGGCATTGCCAGTGAGTGAACAACAAAGGCATTTGCCATCTGCCTCTGGAAACTGAACCCCATGCTGCTGCAGCTGTTGACCTTCCACAACCCCTGAGGGAGTTCAGGGTGGAGTGAGGCACTATGTGCTGCAGGGAATCTGGTGGGACAGGTCTTTAGACAGTTGGATGTTTTTAGGAACAGATTTTGTGATCTTCATCCTGGAATCTCCTCATATCTAGAGAAGTACTAAATACCTTCATGGTGAAATCAGACCCTCATAACTAACAAAAAAACTTTTGTAAAATGAGCACTTCATGGTATTGAACTCCCCCTTCACCAAAACCTTATATATTGGCCTTTCTCCACTGCCACTTTGGAGCAGTCTCTCAGAGCTGCCTGAGATGCTGCCTCCTGTGCTGCAGTCCTTTTGCAACTTTCAAGTTGTACATCTTTTTTAGTCAACAGAATGAAAACTGACCTTTTCCAGTCCTGTGGCCACTGCTGAATTTTCCAAATTTACCGACATATTGAGTGCAGCACCAAAAGCATCATCGTTTAGGATTTGGAATAGCTCAGCTAGAATTCCATCACCTCCACATTACTAGCTTTGTTCATAGGAATGTTTCGTAAGGCCCACTTGACTTCAATTCCAGGATGTCTAGTTCTAGGTGAGAGACTATCATGGTTCTCTGGGTCATTATCTGGGTCCATCTGGGTCTGACATAGTTATCTGGGTCATTAGACTTTTGTACAGTTCTTCTGTGTATTTTGACACCTCTTCTTAATCTCATCAGCTTGTTAGGTCCATAGCATTTCTGTCCTTTATTGTGCCTATCTTGCATGAAATGTTCCCTTGGTAGCTCTAATTTTCTTGAAAAGATCTCTAGTCTTTCCCATTCTGTTGTTTTCCTCTATTTCTTTGAATTGTTCACTTAAGAAGGCTTTCTTATATTTCCTTGCTATTCTATAGAACTCTGCATTCAGTTGGGTATATCTTCCTCTTTCTTCTCTCCTTTGCCTTTCACTTATCTTCTTTCCTCAGCTATTTGTAAGGCCTCCTCATACAACCATTTTGTCTTCTTGCATTTCTTTTTCTTTGGGATGGTTGCAGTCACTGCGTCTTGTACAGTGTTATGAACCTCCATCTGTAGTTCTTCAGGCACTCTGTTTATCAGATCTAATCCCTTGAATCTATTTATCACTTACACTGTATAATCGTTAGGGATTTGATTTAGGTTGTACCTGAATGGCCTAATGGCGTTCCCTTCTTTCTTCAACTTAAGTCTGAATTTGGCAATAAAAAGGTCATAATCTGAGCCACAGTCAGCTCCAGGTCTTGTTTTTGCTGACTGTATAGAGCTTTTCCATCTTTAGCTGCAAAGAATATAATCAATCCGATTTTGGTGTTGATCATCTGGTGATGTTCATGTGTAGAGTTGTCTCTTGTGTTGTTGGAAAAGGGTGTTTGCTATAATCAGTGTGTTCTCTTGGCAAAACTGTGTTAGCCTTTTTCCCGCTTCATTTTGTACTCCATGGCCAAACTGTGTATTACTTCAGGTATCTCTTGACTTTCTTTGCATTCCAATCCCCTGTGATGAAAAGAACATCTCTTTTTGGTGTTAGTTCTAGAAGGTCTTGTAGGTCTTCATAGAACCATTTGACTTCATCTTCTTTGGCATTAATAGTTGTGGCATAGACTTGAATTACAGTGATGTTGAATGATCTGCCTTAGAAACAAACCGAGATCATTCTGTTGTTTTTGAGATTGCACCCGAGGACTGCATTTCGGATTCTTGTTGACTGTGAGGGCTATGCCATTTATCTACTGGATTGTTGCCCATACAAGTAGACATAATGGCCATCTGAACTAAATTTGTCCATTCCCATCCATTATAGTTCACTGATTCCTAAAATGTCGATGTTCACTCTTGCCATCTCCTGCTTGACCACATCCAATTTACCTTGATTCATGGACCTAACAGTCCATGTTCCTATGCAATATTGCTCTTTACAGCATCAGACTTTACTTTCACCACCAGTCACATCCACAGTTGGACGTTGTTACTGCTTTGGCCCAGCCTCTTCATTCCTTCTGGAACTATTTCTCTGCTCTTCCCCAGTAGCATATTGGACACACCTACTGAACTGAGGGGCTTATCTTCCCGTGTCATATCTTTTTGCCTTTTCATACTGTTCATGGAAATGAACAGATAGTTCACCAGTCAGGAAACAGAAATAGAACATGAATATATGGAAAGATGCTCAAACTTTCTCATGATAAAGAAATGCAGATTAAAACTGCATCAAAATACCATTTTTCATCCATCAGGCTGACAATATTCAAATGTATGACAGTACATCACATTGGGAAAGCTGTGAAGAAAAGAAGAAATCTCATGCATTGCTAGTGAGAAGGTATATTGTTAAAACTGCAAAGGAGAATAATTTAGCAAAATCCTTTAAAACTACAAATGCATATACTCTGTGACTCAACAATTCTCCTTTTAGGAATACTCCAAGGTACAAAGTAATATATGTTCAGAGTTGCTCATTCCAACATTGATTGTAATGGAAAATGATGTAAACAAAAATTTATTAGTAGGTTACTTGTTAAATTACGGTTCCTCCATAATTTTTAATAATATGTAAAACAGTATGAAAAACTCATGAGAGCATTTAAAGATCGAAAATATAACTTTAAGTGAGTATAATGTTCAAAATGTATTTAATATACTAGTATTTACATAAAATGGAGAAAAATAACATTGGCTATGCACAAAAATTTTATGGAAATATAGAAGAAACCTTATCAATAGTAGTCACTTGCAGGGTGTGGGAAGTAAGTGACAAAGCAAAAGGTGGGAGAGACAATTTTTGCTGTATTTGTATTATAATTTACTTTTATAATAGAATAAAATGTCTATTCAAGAAGAAAACAATGAAAATAATTAGATCTACATCTATTAAAATGACTATGGTAATATCAAGTGACAAAAGCAAACTATGAGTGTGTGTGTGCTTAGTTGCTCAGTCCTGTCTGACTCTTTGTGACTCTATGGACTGTAGCCCACCAGTTTCCTCTGTCCATGGGGATTCTCCAGGCAAGAATACTGGAGTGGGTTGCCATTCCCTCCTCCATGAACAGTATAATTTCATTTTTGTAAAAAGTGTATGAGTTTGTAGAGAGGCTGCTGTGTCTATTTGTGGGTGCAGAAAATGACATGTAGGCATTCATATAAAGTTTGAATATTAGTTACCTCAGGATTGTAGAGGATATTATTAATTCTTTGGATTGTTTCTCTTCAGGAGGGAGGAGGGAGGGGGGTTCCGGAAGGGGAACATATGTATATCCATGGCAGATTCATGTCAATGTATGCCAAAACCAACACAATGAAGTAAAAAAAAAAAAAACCACTAATTTTGATTTTTTAAATTAAGATATTTGAAATTTTAAAAGTAAATTAAAACATTTTTATAGTTAGATTTTGCCACAACTAAAAATGAAATTTGTTCAAAATGTAAAGAAATGTGAACACATTTTATTTTTTAGATTGTTGTTTTATGGATATATGATCCAGAAAACGCGGACCCCAGTGAGTTGCTATGGAATGCTAATGAACCTTCCCTAGTAGGTGGAAATATTATTATTTTCATAGATAAAATAATATGTTACATTTCTATTTTAAAAGCTGTGAATAATTTATTATATTTTAAGCAGCCTAGAACTAAATACACTTTAATTATCCATTAATTTAGTTTACTCATGATAGTGATTTTGAACTTGTACTCAGTCACTACAGTTATAAATCTTTCTTTAGAATTCTTATTGAGCATTCTTCATATTTTCTATGAACCTCATTATCCATGAAGAGGCTGACCATTAAAATGCTTTCAAGGTGTTTCTTGAGCATCTACCTTGAAGTCATCCTTCAAAGAGCTGTCTAGTTCTTTATTGAATGCTTTACCACTGGAGATTAATGGCTTTCCTAAAAGTTCAACACAGTACATAAATAAGTCCTTCCTTCTATCTGTTACAAATTTACCTCTTTCAAGATTCAAGTTTTTTCTTCTGTTACAATTAGAATGTACAGAAGAGAAACATAAAATGAGAAATTTTCTTATGGGATTCTCTGTGTCTTAATGAGTCAAGATCTGAGTTTTTCATAGCATGTTGTTATGACTCATGGTAATTAAATTCACAAGAGATAGACTGATAAATCAGAATGACAACCAATCAGTTGTTTTGTTTGACAGTGACTTCAGAGGGAATAAAATAAATTAATGGCAATTAAAGACTTTAAGTATTACTGTCAATTTCTAGTCTTTTAAGTGAAAATATGCACAATTGAACATTATTTAGTTCATGCATTCCTAATACTTTGCTTTTTTCTTTTTAATTCCCATATTTATTCATGATCATGTCATTTCCTTAAAACATTTCTCCATTGAAAACAACATAGACTTTTTTCTCAGTTCATGCATTTATTCATCTTTTTGATCTATCCATTTTTATTGTGGGAAAATATGCATAATATAAAATCTACCATTTTGAACATTCTTTTGAATACAATTTGGAGACATTAAATATGTTCCCTTTTAAAAAGTTTATATTGAAATATAGTTGAGTTACAATGTTATATTAGTTTCAAGTGTACAGCATAGTGATTCAGATATATATATATATATATATATATATATTCCTCCTCTGTTCCCTTTGGTAACCGTAATTTGTTTTATATATCTGTGAATCTATTTCTATCTTGTATACAAATTTATTTGTATCATTATTTTATATTCCACATATAAGCAATATCACATGATATTTGTCTTTCTGTCTGACTTCACTTAGTTTGATAATACCTAGGCCCATCCAGGTTGCTGCAAATGGCATCATTTCATTCTTTTTTATGGCTGAGTAATAGTCCACTGTGTATCTAATACCACACCTTCTTCATCCATTCATCTTTCAATGGACACTTAGGTTGCTTTCATGTCTTGGCTGTTTGTAAACAGTGCTGCTGTGAACATGTAGTGCATGTATCTTTTCAAATTTTAGTTTTGCCCAGAAGTGGGATTGCTGAATCATATAGTAACCCTATTTTTAGTTTTTTAAGGAACCTCCATACTGTTTTCCATAGTGGCTGCCCAAAGTACAGTCCCACCAACTGTAGGAGGGTTCCTTTTTCTTCACACCCTCTCCAGCATTATTATTTGTAGACTTTAATGATGGACATTCTGACCAGTATGAGGTGATATCTCATTGTAGCTTTGACTTGCATTTCTCTGAGAATTAGCAGTGGTGAGCATCTTTTCATGTGCCTATTGGCTATCTGTATATCTTCTTTGAATAAATGTCTGTTTGGATCTTCTGCCCATTTTTTGATTTTTTTTTTTATATTAAGCTGTGTGAGCTGACAAACTGCACAGACTCAACTCACACCACTGACGTGACACATAAAGCCCTGAGTACCCCGACTCTGCTGCTCTTCTCTGGCCTCAGCTCTCCACGTGCCCTGTCTCCAGCAGCAGTGCTCTGTTGGCTCCCTGTACACATCTTCTGTTCCATGCTTTTGTGTCTTTGCTTATGCCCTTCACTTTATAGCAGCTGCCCATTCCCCTTATTCATCTACTCATCTTTTAGGTCTCAAGTCAGGTATCATTGCCTTCAAGATGCCTGCCATGACCAAATCAGGATTTTCTTCACACAAGTAGTTTGAAGAGATTATTGTAATACTGCAGTTTTAATAAGTCATTGACAAAATAGCTCTGGTAAAACATAAATTGTCTGTTTGAGTTTTTACCAGCCAATATGTAATGTGCCTAAGCGATACAAAATCTTAATTCCGTCTCTGACTCTTCATTCTTCATTCTCTTCCTTAACCCTCAACCATCCCTGATTTTGAACTTTAAATAACCCTTTATGTTTAACTCATTTCTGTAATTTCTTTCACCTTTGAATCTCAACCACTCCTGTCTTGCATCCCTATCTGAGCCTCACCCATTTCCCAACACCCACACCAGGGAAAAGGGAACCAGCAGTAGGTATGGCTTGGGGATGGGGTACAGGATAACTTGTCTGTACAGTGTGACTAAATAATTATTAAAGGGCACAAGGTTTCATTTTGCCTGAGGTTTTTTTCCTTTACCATTTTAACTATGAATTATTATCAAAAGAAAAAAACATAAAAGCTAAGTATTCAGCCTAGTGAATAATAGCAAATAGCTGTATAACTACTTTCAAGACATAAAACATTGTGATCTATCACTGGTAAAGGTAATTTTCTAGGCAATTACAGAACAATGTACCACTGTAATGGTGGTGCATGAGTCACTTTTAACCCTAATATAAAAGTTAAAAGACAAACATTTGTTCATTTGTTAATAGATAAACAACACACAAAAAAGTAAACTGACTACAAGAACACAAAGGGGGAAGGTACTATAAGTATAGCTTTTTAATGCAACTAAAGTTAAGTTGCTATCAACTTAAAATACAGTTTCAACTATAAGATATCTTATGCAAGACTCAAGTTTCTGTAAGACATATTATACAAAAGATAAAGAAAAAACAAAGAAAACCACTACAGAAATCATCAAATAACAAGGAAGGTAGTAACAGAGGAAGAGAAGAATAACATAATGGCAGGTCAGACCAAAAAATTAACAAAATGGCAATATTAAGACCTTATCTAGCAATAAGTTCTTCTATGAAAATGGATTAAACCCCCAATCAAAAGCCATAGAATGGCTGAATGGATTATCTTTTAAAAGTCCAGCAATATGCTGTCAACAAGCAACTCGTCTTAGATTTAAAGATATCTATAGGATGAAGTGAAAGGATGAAAACAATTCTATGCAAACTGTAACCAAATGAAAGCAGGAGTTACTATCCCTTTATCACATGAAATAGACTTTAAGTCAAAAACTGTCTCTAGAGGCAAAGATGGTCATTATATAGTGATAAAAGGATTAATTCAACAGGATGATATGAAAAGTATATATATACATGCACCTAACAATGGGCTTCCCAGGTGGCATAGTGGTAAAGAATCCACCTGCCAATGTAGGAGATGAAAGAGACACAGGTTTGATCCCTGGGTCAAGAAGATCTCCTGGAGAAGAAAATGGCAACCTGCTCCAGTATTCTTGCCTGGAAAATCCCAGAGACAGAGGAGCCTGGTGGGCTATAGTCAACAAGGTTGCAAAGAGTCAGACACCACTGAGCATGCATGCACAATCAAGTATTTTTGCCTGGAAAATTCCATGGATAGAGGAGCCTGGTGAGCTTCAACCCATGAGGCCATATAGAGTTGGACATGACTGAGTGACTGAGCATACAACATCAGAGAACCTAAATATAGAAGTCAATACTGACAGATTGAAATGGAAAAATTAATAGCAATACAATAATAGTAGGAGTCTTAAATACCCTACTTTCACTAATGGACAAAACATGTAGACAGAAAAACAATTTTTAAGAAACAGCTGACTTGAACAACACAATACACCATTTAGACCTAATGGATGTACATAGAACTTTCTGTTCACTAGCAGAAGAATACAATTCTTCTCAAGTGCATTTTCTCCAGGATGGATCACATGTTAGGTCATAAAATGACTTTTAAGTCTTAAGATTAATGTATTCTTAAATTTATTTTTACAAATGAGACTTATATTTGCATATATTGGGGTTAACATTGGTGAAGACTGTAGGGGTTCTTAAATGAGAAGGCTTTGGAGATCCATGATAGTAGTGAGAGCTGCTGGGGTCCCCCTTCTTTATTTTCACCCATGGGAAGTTGAAGCTAATGAAATTCTTCTTGATCTTGAGTTGTACTGGCCTGGGGGTTGGAATAATGTTGATAAAGTCCTTTCTACACTTTCTATGCAGCACCCTCAGTTTTTGTGCCCCACTGAGTTGTTGAAACTTCTTAATTGTACTTTAAAGGTCTCCCAGGACCATTTTCATCTATGGATAGTTATTAAATTGTGGTTTTGTAGGAAGACTTCCTAGTCTACCATCTTGCTGAGGTCACTCGTCTTTCCTTTTTTTTAATAGTAATCATCTTAATGAATTTGAAGTGGTATCCCATAATGGTTTTGAAGTTTTCTAATAATTAGCAATGTTGACCATCTTTTTATGTGCTTATTGTCTATTGATATAATCTTCTCAGGAAAGATGTCTATGAAGTCCTCCGCCTATTTTAAAAACTGGGTTGTTTTTGTCACTGTTGAGTTTTAGGAGTTGTTTATATGTCTGGATATTAGCCACTTATCCTAGATGTTATTTGCAAATGTTTTGATATGCAAAATTTTTAAATTTTGATGAAGTGCAGTTTGTCTGTTTTTTCTTTTTTGCTTATGCCTTTGGAGTCATAGCCATAAAATCATTGCCAAATTCAGTGTCATGAAGCTTTTTTTCTATTTTCTTCTAAGTGTTTGATGGTGTTAGCTCTTATGTTCAAGAAATGAAATATTGATATATCCAACAACTTGGACAGGTGCTGAGTTTAAAAGTCAATTTTAAAGTGCCACATACTGTATGATGCTATTTATTTAACATTTTATATAAATGATGACAAAATTGTAGTAACTGAAAACAGATAAGTGATGTCAAAAAGTTCGAGTTGGTGGGCAGTTGTGGCTCTTAAGGGATAAATAAGGAACTTTCTTCTTTGCGAAGGAATAGTTCTATATTCTGAGTGTGGTGATGGTTACATGAATCTTCACATGTGATAAAATCTCACAGAACCATACTCAATGAGTGCCTATTAAAAAAATGGTGAAATCTGAATAAGGTCTCTTCCAATCCCAAAGAAAGGCAATGCCAAAGAATGCTCAAAATACCACACAATTGCACTCATCTCACACACTAGTAAAGTAATGCTCAAATTCTCCAAGCCAGAATTCAACAGTATGTGAACCATGAACTTCCAGATGTTCAAGCTGGTTTTAGAAAAGGCGGAGGAACCAGAGATCAAATTGCCAACATCCGTTGGATCATCAAAAAAGCAAAAGAGTTCCAGAAAAACATCTACTTCTGCTTTATTGACTATGCCAAAGCCTTTGACTATGTGGACCACAACAAATTCTGGAAAATTCTGAAAGAGATGAGAATACCAGACCACCTGACCTGCTTCTTGAGAAATCTGTATGCAGGTCAGGAAGCAACAGTTAGAACTGGACATGGAACAACCGACTGCATCCAAATAGGGAAAGGAGTACGTCAAGGTTGTATATTGTCACCCCGCTTATTTAACTTATATGCAGAGTACATCATGAGAAGTGCTGGGCTGGAAGAAGCACAAGCTGGAATCAAGATTGCTGGGAGAAATATCAATAACTTCAGATATGCAGATGACACTACCCTTATGGCAGAAAGTGAAGAAGAACTAAAGAGCCTCTTGATGAAAGTGATAGAGGAGAGTGAAAAAGTTGGCTTAAAGCTCAACATTCAGAAAACTAAGACCATGGCATCTGGTCCCATCACTTCCTGGCAAATAGATGGGGAAACAGTGGAAACAGTGACAGACTTTATTTTGGGGAGCTCCAAAATCACTGCAGATGGTGACTGCCTCTATGAAATTAAAAGACACTTTTTCCTTGGGAGAAAAGTTATGACCAACCTAGACAGCTAATTAAAAAGCAGAGACATTACTTTGCCAACAAAGGTCAACAGTAGTCATGTATGGATGTGAGAACTGGACTATAAAGAAAGCTGAGCACCGAGGAACTGATGCTTTTGAACTGTGGTGTTGGAGAAAGACTGTTGAGAATCACTTGGACTGCAAGGAGATCCAACCAGTCCATCCTAAAGGAAGTCAGTCCTGAATATTCATTGGAACACTGATGCTGAATTTGAAACTCTAATACTTTGGCCACCTGATGCGAAGAACTGACTCACTGGAAAAGACCCTGATACTGGGGAAATTGAAGGCAGGATAGAAGGGGACGACAGTGGATGAGCTGATTGGATGGCATCACTGACTCAGTGGAGATGAGTTTGAGTAAACTCTGGGAGTTGGATGGAGAAGAAAGCCTGGCGTGCTGCAGTCCATGGGGTTGCAAAGAGTCAGACACAACTGAGCAACTGAACTAAAAGTTATAGTGTTATACCAATATCAATTTCTTGGCTTTGACAATGCACTAAGATTATGTAAGCAGTTGTCATTAGGGAAAGCTGACTCTCTTCTCGGGAGTGTAATTGTTTCAAAATAAAATAGTTAAAATTTTATTTAAAAATTCCTTTAGTATTTGCTCATTGTATGAAGAATAAGTTTGAAACTATTTTCCATAGCCTACAATGCTTAGCATGATGTGGCCCCTACCTATCTTTTTTTTAACTTTTCCTGTATTAGTATATCTTTTAGTTACTGTAATCTAGCCATTATCTTCCTTTTAATTCTTAAAATATAATACTTCCTCTTCTTCTTCAGAGCCTTTGTAACAGCTGTTAATTCTGTCTTTAATGCTCCTTTCACAGTTGTGGGAAAGCTTTACTCTCCTCTAGGTGGTGAAACTACTTTCTCCTTTATTTATTCAACAAATGTTTATAAATGCTGGTTTGGGAAGCAGAGCCTTGAGGCAGTAGTTCAGTTTTGGACATACTGATTTGAAGTGCTCGCAAGTCAAGTAAGAGAGAAACAAGCCCTCAAAAGGGCAAATTAGTTCAATGTTTCAAATGCTGCTGAGAAACCAAGTAAGAAAAAAAATGATATTTATTAAATTTAGCTATATGTATAACCATTAGAGTGCAATGACATGCCTGCTACTCAGTTGTGTCTGACTCTTTGTGACCCCATGGACTATAGTCTGCCAGGCTCCTCTGTTCACGGAACTTTACAGGCAAGAATACTGGAGAAGGTTGCCATTTCCTACTCCAGTGGACCATATACTGATGTTATAAAGAAGAATACTTTTTTAAAAAGGATAAAAAATTTGAGAGTAGATAGTGAAATTTGCTAGTTAAAATTAATAGTAATAAAATTAATTAGCATAGTCCTTTGAGAAATAATTTTGTTCTAATTATATCAGAAATTTTGAAAGTGTTCATAATTTTTGATCCAGTAATCACATTTTCAAGAATTGAATCAAAAGAAATAGTTATAAAGTAGAAAAGACTGTATCTAATAATAATGTCCATGGCGTTAGTATTTACAAAAATGAAAAAAAAAATAAAGCTACATAAATGTTCAATAGGGGAGTGTTAAGTAATGATAATTCACTCAACAAAATATACTACAATTTGAAATGATGTTTATATTACAAATAGTTGAAAAAAGAAGAGAAGCAAAAGGCAAAGGGAAAAAGAAGATTTACCCAGCTGAATGCAGAGTTCCAGAGAACAGCAAGGAGAGATAACAAAGCCTTCTTAAGTGAACAATGCAAAGAGATAGAGGAAAACAACAGAATGGGAAAGACTAGAGATCTTTTCAAGAAAATTGGAGATACCAAGGGAACATTTCATGAAAAATAGGCACAATAAAGGACAGAAACAGCAAGGACCTAACAGAAGCAGAAGATATTAAGAAGAGGTGGCAAGAATATGCAGAAGAACTGTACAAAATAGGTCTTAATGACTCCGATAACCATGATGGTGTGGTCAGTCATCTAGAGACAGACATTATACAGTGTGAAGTCAAATGGGCCTTAAGAAGCACTACTGCGAACAAAGCTAGTGGAGATGATGGAATTCCAGCTGAACTATTTCAAATCCTAAAAGATGATGCTGTTAAAGTGCTGCACTCAATATGCCAGCAAATTTGGAAAACTGAGCAGTAGCCACAGGACTGGAAATGGTCAGTTTTCATTTCAATCCCAAAGAAGGGCAATGCCAAAGAATTTTCAAATTATCATACAGTTGCACTGATTTCACATTAGCAAGATTATGCTCAAAATCCTTCAAGCTAGGCTTCAACAGTATGTGAACTGAGAACTTCCAGATGTACAGGCTGGATTTAGAAAAGACAGAGGAACCAGAGATCAAATTGTCAACATCTACTGGATCATAGAAAAAATAAGAGAAATCCAAAAAAGCATCTATTTCCGCTTCATTGACTACACTAAAGCCTTTGACTGTGTGGGTCATAACAAACTGTGGAATTCTTAGAGACAGGAATACCAGACCACCTTACCTGTCTTCTGAGAAACTTGTATGCAGGACAAGAAGCAACAGTTAGAACCTGACATGGAACAATGAAGTGGTTCAAAACTGGGAAAGCAGTACATCAAGGCTGTATACTGTCAGTCTACTTATTTTTTTGAGGATTTTTTTATTATAACAAATTCAACTTATATGCAGAGTACATCATGCAAAATGCTGGGCTAGATGGCTCACAAGCTGGAATCAAGATTGCCAGGAGAAATAGCAATAACCTCAGATATGCAGATGACATCACCCTTATGGCAGAAAGTGAAGAAGAACTAAAGAGCCTCTTGATGAAAGTGAAAGAGAAGAGTGAAAAAGTTGGCTTAAAACTCAACATTCAGACAACTTAGATCATGGCATCTGGTCCCATCACTTCATGGCAGATAGACGGGGAAGCAGTGACAGATTTTATTTTCTTGGGCTCCAAAATCACTGCAAATGGTGACTGCAGCCATGAAATTAAAAGGTACTTGCTCCTTGGAAGAAAAGCTATGACAAACCTAGACAGAGAATTAAAAAGCAAGAGACATCACTTTGCCAACAAAGGTCCATCTAGTCAAGGCTATGGTTTTTCCAGTAGGCATTTATGGATGTGAAAGCTGAACCATAAAGATGGCTGAATGCTGAAGAATTGATGCTTTCGTACTGTGGTGTTGGAGAAGACTCTTGAGAGTCCCTTGGACAGCAAGGAGATCAAACCAATCAATCCTAAAGGAAATCAACCCTTAATATCCATTGGAAGGACTGATGCTGAAGTTGAAGCTCCAATACTCCAATACTTGTGGCCACCTGATGTGAAGAACCAAATCATTAGAAAAGACTGTAATGCTAGGAAAGATTGAGAGCAGGAGGAGAAGGGGGTAACAGAGAATGAGATGGTTGGATGGCATCACTGACTCAATGGACATATGTTTGACCAAACTCTGGGAGATAGTGAAGGACAAGAAAGCCTGGCATGCTGCATTTCTTGGAGTCGCAAAGAGTCGGACATGACTTAGGGACTGAACAACAACAATGGACTTCAGGTTATATAGCATGAATACGTAGTAGTAACTGACATTTGGTAAACCTTAAGAAAATATCCTAAATGTAGAAAAAAAGGAAATATCCTAAATGTGTTTTTTATACTTTTGATGATTCCTTTGTGATAATGTTTTTCTATACTTATAAAATTATCTTTAATGACCATGAACTATCCTCTTAATGGAGAAATATATGTTCTTAAGCTTGTTTACGTAGTTGTCTTAACTTTCTCTTAGTCTTTCTTTTTTTTCTGTCATCTTGTTGTATAGGTTGTTTGTTGTATTTTATTTCCATCTTATTCTATGCCACGTTAAGAATGATCATTTTATTCTTTTCTTTTGCAGTTATATAAAAGATAGTTGTATTTAAAATGTGAATAGTGAATAAGACTTAGAACCAAAATTAAAAGATCTATTATCAATTATTTATGAGACAAATCTGTTTTTCCCCATCAAAATCTCTAAATGTGTATTCTTCAGGGAAGCCTTCCTGAAGACCACCATTCCTACTCTTAAAACATGGGTTAAATTCTCCTATTAGACAATCCTATAGTCCCAGTGATTAAACCCTTAGTGATACTCATTACAGCAATCTCAAAATTTCTCTGTGGGTGGTTGACATATCTCTAGGAAATTAAACAGGAGCATTATTGGAGGAGTCTAGACTAGCCCTATCTGAATTTGTATTCTACAGATTCCTCATAATGTAACTGTTGCCTCTATTCTTAAAAAACTTTATTAGGGATAATTCCAGTCAATTCAACAGCTCCTTAAATCTCATCAGAAAAAGAAGGGGCATGTCAGTTCTATCTTTATACTAACAGAATTTTTCTTAAAGCTTCCAGATATATTTGAAATATGCTTTCTAAAGGATATATTGTTTTGAAGTCAGGCTTATATAGAAATAATTCTAAAGATTAGTTTTAGAAACTCCATTTCATATTTCATTGATATTAAAACTAAGAGTATTTATTTAACAGCCTCCATAATCTCAGTTTATTTCAGGACTCTGTGCATAGTATTTTCAACATGTTATAAATTATATTGTGATATTTATAATTCATAAAGTTCTACTGGGGAGGAGACTATATAGTAGGGAAAAAATAAAGCTGAATCTTGAGAATGTGGTAAATTTATAATGTAAGCAATGTCTTAACTAAAATAATAAATTTAACATATCATGGTGTAATTTCAGGATAACTTTGGCTATGAAAAGAGTAAAGAGAGGAATTTTTTTTTTGTTTTTACAGAATTCCATAATACTTAGCAAGCAGTTGGCCGCTTTGGGACAGATGCCTGTCATATATACAATTCTGAAAAGAAAAGTTTATTTTCCACAAGAAAGAATGAAGGATGGGTATTTAATTTTTAAATTTAAGATATAAAATTTATCTTTAAAATTAAGTAAAATTATTATCAGAAACTTCAAGATATTTAAAAACCCCAGTGAAATTTCATGGAGTATCTTATATGTAATTTCTAAATAGCTTCTTTTAACACATAAAAATTGTGATAATCAGAACTGGTTACCAACTCAGAAAACACCAGTCACAGTCCTGTATTAAGTTCACAATTTGTTTAAATAGCTAAAGGTCAATGAAAGAGTCTCATTCAGGATAGTAGCAAATCTTCACAGTACTGCAAAATGTTTTCTGCTGGTTCTTTAAAGTGAGTCATGGTGGTATGACTGATAGCACAGTTATTACCAGTATTTCAGTGCAGGGGCATACACACAAACACATATCTGAAAAGTAAAACTGGTTATTGTTAAAGTTAGTAGGTGATCGTGGGGTTTAAACAAACTTTTTGAAATTTTATTTTATTGAAATATAGTTGGTTTACAATGTTGAGTTAATTTCTACTGTATAGCAAAGTGATTAAATTTTATATATATATATATGTACACACACACGTATATATACATACACACACACATTCTTTTCATGTTCTTTTCCATTATGGTTTGTCAAAAGATACTGAATATAATTCCTTGTGCTGTGCAATAGGACCTTGTTGTTTATCCATCCTATATATGCTAGCTTGCATCTGTTAATCTCAATCTCCCAATTTATCCCTCCTCACTCCTCCCTTCCTTGGCAACTACAAGTCTGTTCTCTATGTCTGTAAGTCTGTTTCTATTTTGTAGATAAATTCATTTGTGTCATAATTTAGATTGTACATATAAATGATAGCATATGGTATTTATCTTTCTCTTTCTGATTTACTTCACTTAGTATGATAATCTCTAGGTCCATTCATGTTGCTGCAAATGGTCTTATTGCATTCTTTTTTATGACTTAATAATATTCCACTGTGTATATAGACCATACCTTCTTTATCCATTAATTTGTTGATGGATGCTTATGTTGTTTCCATGTCTTGGCTATTGTAAATAGTGCTTCAGTGAACACTGTGGGATGCATGTATCTTTTCAAACTGTAGTTTTGTCCAGATATATGCCCAGGAGTGGGATTGCAGGGTCATATTGTAACTCCATTTTTAGTTTCTTGAGGAACCTCCATACTGTTTTCCATAGTGGCTACACCAATTTACATTTCTACCAACAGTGTAGGAGGGTTCCCTTTTCTCCATACCCTCTCCAGCATTTATTATTTATAGACATTTTTAATGATGGCCATTCTGACTGGTTTGAGGTGATACCTCATTGTAGTTTTGATTTGCATTTCTATAGTAATTAGCAATAATGAGCATCTTTTCATGTGTTTATTAGCCACCTGTATGTTTTCTTTGGAGAAATACCTGTTTAGATCTTCTGCCCATCTTTTGGTTCGGTTGTTCAGGATTTTTTGCTATTAAATTGTATGAGCTGTTTATAGATTTTGAAACTTAATCCCTTGTGGGTCACATAATCTGAAAATATTTTCCCCCAGTCTGTAAGTTGTCCTTTCATTTAGTTTATGGTTTCCTTTGCTATACAAAAGCTTGTGAGTTTGATTAGGTCCCATTTGTTTATTTTTGCTTTTATTTCTACTGCCTTGGAAGACTGACCTAAGAAAACACTGGTACAGTTTATGTCAGAGAATGTTTTGCCTATATTCTCATCTAAGAGTTTTATGATATCATGTTTTAAAGTCTTTAGCCACTATGAGTTTATTTTCTATACGTTGTGAGGATTTGTTCTAACTTCATTGATTTATATGCAGATAGCCAGCCTTCTGTAATCAATCAAGCACCTAGGCTTGATTGATAATCCAAGGCTGTATAGTTTCACCCTGCTTATTTAACTTATATGCAGAGTACATCATGTGAAATGCCAGACTGGATGAAGCACAAGCTAGAATCAAGATTGCCAGGAGAAATAGCAATAACCTCAGATATGCAGATGACACCACCCTTATGGCAGAAAGGAAAGAATAACTAAAGAACCTCTTGATGAAAGTGAAAGAGGAGAGTGAAAAAGTTGGCTTAAAGCTCAACATTCAGACAACTAAGATCATGGCATCTGGTCCCATCACTTCATGGCAAATAGATGGGGAAACAGTGACAGATTTTATTTTCTTGGGCTCCAAAATCACTGCAAATGATGACTGCAGCCATTAAATTAAAAGATGCTTATTCCTTGAAAGGAGACTTATGACCAACCTAGAGAGCATATTAAAAAGCAGAGATATTACTTTGCCAACAAAGTTCCATCTAGTCAAGGCTATTGTTTTTCCAGTAGTCATGTATGGATGTGAGAGTTGGATGGTGAAGAAAGCTGAGCACTGAAGAACTGATGCTTTTGAACTGTGGTGTTGGAGAAGACTCTTGAGAGTCCCTTGGACTGCAAGGAGATCCAACCAGTCCATCCTAAAGGAGATCAGTCCTGGGTGTTCATTGGAAGGACTCATGCTGAAGCTGAAACTCCAATACTTTGGCCACCTCATGCGAAGAGTTGACTCATTGGAAAAGACCCTAATGCTGGGAAGGATTGGGGGCAAGAGGAGAAGGGGAAGACAGAGGATAAGATGGCTGGATGGCATCACCAACTTAATGGACATGAGTTTGGGTAGACTTTGGGAGTTGATGATGGACAGGGAGCCCTGGTGTGCTGCAATTCATGGGGTCGCAAAGAGTCGGACATGACTGAGCGACTGAACTGAACTGAACATGGTAACCACAAATGAAAAACCAATAGAGTCACCAAAAATAAAGGAAAAGGAAAGTAGGAATTGCACTCAAGTCATCAAAATACAAGGAGAGATAGTAAGAGAAGGAGAAAGTAACAGAACAACAACAACAACAGTAACCAGAGACAAAATGGCATGTATATCAATGCCATTTTGTTTGTTTGTAAGTACATATATATCAATAATTACTTCAAATGTAAATGAACAAAATGCTCCCATCAAAAGATACAGAGTGATTGAATGGATTGAAAAACAAGACCCATATACATGCTGCCTATAACAGACTTGCTTCAGATCCAAAGACATACACACAGACTGAAAGTGAAAGGGTGAAAAAAAATACAAATATACCTTATTTTATTGTGCTTTACTTTATAATTGAAGGCTTTTGGCAACTCTGCATCTGTCAGTACTATCAGTACCATTTTTTATAACAGCATTTGTTCATTTTGTGTCTCTGTGCCACATCTTGTAATTCTTGCAATATTTCAAACTTTTGTTATTGTTTATATTATTATATTTTGTGTAATAATAATATTAATGACTACAGCCATGAAATTAGAAGATGCTTGCTTCTTGGAAGGAAAGCTATGACAAGCCTAGATAGCAGACAGCATATTAAACAACAGAGACATCGCTTTGCTGACAAAGGTCCATATAGTCAAAGCTATGGTCTTTCCAGTAGTCATGTACTGATGTAAGAGTTGGACCATAAAGAAGACAGAGTGCTGAAGAATTGATGCTTTCGAACTGTGGTGCTGGAGAAGACTCTTGAGGAGAGTGGACAATGAGGAGATCAAACCAATCAATCCTGAAGGAAATCAACCCTGAATATTCATTGGAAGGACTGATGCTGAAGAGAAGCTCCAATACTTTGGCCACCTGATGGAAGGTGCCTGATCTGAGAAAGATTGAGGGCAAGAGAAGAGGGCACCAGAGGATGAGCAACATGGTTGGATGACATCACAGACTCAATTGGGCATGAGTTTGAGCAAATTCTAGGAGATACTGAGGGAGAGGGAAGTCTGGTGTGCTGCAGTCCATGGGGTCACAAAGAGTCGGACATAACTTTGTGACTGAACAATAACAAATATTAATGGTGGTCTGTGATCAGTGACCTTTGATACTACTATTTCAAAATGATAACAATTAGCTGAATACTCAAATTTTGGTTAGTATTTTTTACCAATAAAGTTTTTTTTGATAAAGGTATATACCTTTTTTTTTAGACAATGCAGTTGGACACTCAATAGACTACAGTATGTACACATAATATTTCTATGCATTGGGAAAGAAAAACAATTATGTGATTGCTCTATGTACTTTATGTGATGGTCTGGAACTGAACCCCTTAATATCACTAAAGATGATTCATGCTTGTATTCCATAAAAATGAAAGCAAAAATATAGCTAGAGTAGCAATATTTATATTGAACAAAATAGACTTTAACATGAATTGTAATGAAAGACAAATTGGAACATAAATAATGATAAAGAGATCAATCCAAGAAGAATATATAACACTTGTAAATATATAAGCACCCAACATAGGAATACCTAAATACATAAAGGAAATATTAACAGACATAACAGGAGTTGACAGGAATACAGTAACAACAGAGTCCTTTAAACCCCACTTATACTAATGGACAGGTTATCTATACAGAAAACCAATAAGGAAACACTGGTATTAAATGACACATTAGAACAGATGACCTTATGTGATGCATACAGAGCACTTCACCCCAAAACATCAGAATGCACATTCTTTTAGGTACATGTATATTCTCCAGGATAGGTTACATGTAAGAACACAAAATGAGTCTCAATAAATTTAAAAAAGATTGAAATCATATCAAGCATTTTTTTCCAGTCATAATGGTATGAGACTAGAAATCAGCTACAAGAAGAAACTAGGAAAAAGCACAAGCACATGGATTATATACAACCATTGGTGGTCTTTGTAAATATCAAAGAGGAAATAAACTAAACCTTGAGACAATTGAAAGTGGAAATGTAACATTCTAAAGTCTATGGGATGCAACAAAGGCAATTCTAAGAAAGAAACTTATAGCAATACAGATTACACCAGGAAAGAAGAAAATTACAAATAATCTAAATTTATATCTAAAGGAACTAGAAAAAGAAGGATAAACAAAGTCCAAAGTTAGTAGAAGGAAAGAAATAATGAAACCAGAGTGGAAACAAATGAAACAAAGAGGGAAAGAGGGAAGGAAGAGTGAATGAAGAGTTTATTCTTTGAAAAGATAAACAAAGTTGATAAAACATTAGCCAGACACATCAAGAAAAAAGAGATTTG
The DNA here is from genome assembly GCA_007570785.1 of Antilocapra americana. Classification (NCBI taxonomy): domain Eukaryota; kingdom Metazoa; phylum Chordata; class Mammalia; order Artiodactyla; family Antilocapridae; genus Antilocapra; species Antilocapra americana. The sequence continues at coordinate 3,926,349 of ML663559.1, forward strand.
GCCCAGATAAATAAACTCAGAAGTGAAAGAAAAGTTACAATGGACACCATAGAAATACAAAATATAAGAAATTACTTACGAAAAATTATACACCAACAAATAGGACAAACCAGAGAAATGGAAGGATTCCTAGAAAATACAATCTTCTAAGACTGAATCCAGAAGAATTAGAAAATCTGCACAGACCAATTATTAGTAATTAAATTGGATCAGTAATCAAGAAATTCTAACCAACCAAAATCCAGGACTAGATGCCTTTACAGGTGAATACTACTGAACATTTAATGAAAACTTAATAACTATTCTTTCAAACTATCCCCAAAAAGCTGAACAGGAACTTATTCTATGAGGCTGGCATCACCTTGTTACTAAAACCAGACATAGACACTACAAAAAAGAAAATTACAAGCCAGTATCACTAATGAACACAGACGCAAAATTACTCAACAAAATATTAGCAAACCAAATTCAACAATTCATTAAAAAAAATCATACACCATGATCAAATGAGATTTATCCCAGGGAAAGAAGGATGAGTCAATATCCACAAATCAATCACTGTGATATACCACATTAACTAAGTAAAAGATAAAAATCATGTGATCATCTCAATAGATACACAAAAAAACTTTTCACAAATTCAACATCCATTTATGATAAAGGCTCTCAACAAAGTACATACAAAGGAAATGTGTGTGTGCTCAGTCTTACTTGTGTCTGACTATGACCGTGGTGAACTGTGTAGCCTGCCAGGCTCCTCTGTCCATGGGATTCTCCAGGCAAGAATACTGGAGTGGGTTGCCATTTCCTCCTCCAGGGGATATTCTAACCCAAGGATCAAACCTACGTCTCCTGCATTGGCAGGCAGATTCTTTACCACTGAGCCTCCTAGGAAGCCCAAGTGACATATCTGAACATAAAAAAGGCCATATATGACAAACCCACAGCTAATATTATACTCAATAGTGAAAGGCTGAAAGTATTTCCCTATGATCAGAAACAACACAAGGATGTCCACTCTCTCCACTTTCATCAACATGGTATAAAAACTTTCATTCACAGCAATCATTAAAAAATAAAATGAATCCATATTGGAAAGGAAAAAGTAAAACTGCAGATGACATGGTATTATGTATTAAAAATCCTATCAATCCTACCAAAAGACTATTAGAACTAAAAAAAAAAAAAGTAAAGTTGCAGAAAATAAAATTAGCATATCAAAATCTGTTGCATTTCTATATGCTGGTAACAAAACTATGACAGAGAGAGATTAAGGAAGCAATCCCACTTACAACTGCATCAAAAAGAATAAAATACATAGGAATAAATTTAACCAAGGAGGTTAAAAATCAGTATTCTGAAAAGTATAAGACACTGATAAAGGAAACTGAAGAAGACAAATAAATGGAAACATATTACTTGCTCATGAACTGGAAAGACTAATATTGTTATATGCCCATACTACCCAAATCAGTCTACAGATTCAGTGCAATTCCTATCAAAATACCAATGGCATTTTTTACAGAACTAAAATAATCCTAAAACATGTATGAAAATACAAAAGATCCTGAATATCGAAACAATCTTGAGAAAGAAGAACATAGCTGGAAGAATCACAATCTAATTGAAACTATACAACAGCATTATAGTAACAGTAATTTCATAGTTATAGTAATTTAAAAGTATGGTACTGGTGCAAAAATAGACACATAGGTCGATGGAACAGAATAGAGAACCCAGAAATGTACCCACACTTATATGATCAATTAATCTACAGTGAAGGAGACAAGAATATACAATGGAGAAAAGAATAAAACTGGGCCAATTTCTTACACCATATACAAAAATAAACTCAAAATGGATTAAACACTAAAGTATAACCTCTGGAATGATGAAACTCCGAGAAGAAAACGTAAGCACTGTGCTCTTTGATGTTGGTATTGGTAGTGTTTTTCTGGTTTGGTCTCAGGCAAGGACAACAAAAGCAAATATAAACAAATGGACTGCTTCAAAAGCTCTTTTTGTTTTTTGGCCAGGGAGGGAAGAGACATGCCACGCAATTTATAGGATCTTAGTTTCCCCAACCAGGGATTGAATCTGGGCCTGTAGCAGTGAAAACACCGAGTCCTAACCACTTAACAATTTGACCACTAAGTAATTCCCGAACTAAAACACTTTCACACAGAGAAGGACGCCATCAGTAAAATGGAAAGGCAGACTCCTGATTGGAGAGGATATTAGCAAATGTTATGTCTAATAAGCTGTCTAGATGGTAAAACACTTTTGCACAGAAAAGGAAATAATCAATAATATCTAGATCGTATAAAGAAGTCATACAAATCAATATCAAGTAAAATCCAATTTAAAGATGGGAAGATGATGTGAAAAGACATTTCTTGAAAGAATGCACATAAATGACCAGTAGACACATGAAAAGATGCTCAATATGACTAATACTTAGGGAAATACAAATCAAAACCACAGTGAGATACCATCTTTTTGATGATCAAAAAGATAACAAAATAACAAATGTTAGCAAGGATATGGAGAAAAGGGAACCCTGATGCACTCCATATAATAAATATGTGTAGTACATTCCATGTAGTACATGACCCCAGTAGTCATTTATAGGTATGAGAGTTGAAGGTTGAGCGGAGAAGAATTGATGCTTTTGAACTGTGGTGCTGGAGAAGAAGCTTGAGACTCTTGAGAGTCCCTTGGACTGCAAGGAGGTCAATCCAATCCATCCTAAAGGGAATCAATTTAGGTCAATCCAATCCATTCCTAAAGGGAATATTCATTGGAAGCACTGATACTGGAGCTGAAGCCCCAATACTTTGGCCATCTGATGTGAAGAGCTGACTCATTGAAACAGACCCTGATGCTAGGAAAAATTGAAGGCAGAAGGAGAAGGGGATGACAGAGGATGAACTGGTTGGATGGCATCACCGATTCAATGAACATGAGTTTGAGCAAACTCCAAGAGATGGTGAAAGACAGGGAAGCCTGGCACACTGCAGCCCATGGAGTTGCAAAGAGTCGGACTGAGTGACTGAACAACAACAACACCTGTAATATAATGTGGCATGTGAAATTGAATAGGGGAAAAGATTAAGCATCCATTAAAGTATTGGAATAGTTTGAACTTTTTCCTGGATATTATGTATGCACCACTGAATTTTCTAAGTAGTTTTTAAGCAAGCAAAGAAAATAGAAAGCAGAGAGAGAACTGATACGACTTCATAGAGCACAGAAATTCTGTTAATTGAGAGGTTGCAGAAGGGAGTTCTGAATAGAAATTCCCTAGGGTACCTGCAATTGTGCTCCCTGAATATGGAAACCTAGCATATATCCTCCCAAAAACATTTGAATTAACAAGTTATAACTACTTAGGATAAGTTAAATTTGGAATCAGGAGGGGAGAAGCATGAGGCACAATGGGAATAAGAGCTATCTCACAACTTGTTTCTGCTTCTCCCTTAAATGTTAAAGGATATTTAATATTAAATATTAAAGGACCCCCAATTACAGAAAGCTTCGAACAGATTCAGAGACAATAAAAATAAATCAAGAAACAGAACAACTCAATTCAGAGGACATAGCACACAGCAAGAAGCAAACGAAAGTTCACAAAAAAATATACTGTGTACACAGAAAGAAGATATTATACACATAAAAGATGACTCAGTTCAGTTCAGTCACTCAGTCGTGTCCGACTCTTTGTGACCCCATGAATCGCAGCACACCAGGCCTCCCTGTCCATCACCAACTCCCGGAGTCCACTCAAACCCATGTCCATCGAGTCGGTGATGCCATCCAGCCATCTCATCCTCTGTTGTCCCCTTCTCCTCCTGCCCCCAATCCTTCCCAGCATTAGGGTCTTTTCTAATGAGTCAACTCTTCACTGACTAAGATCTTTTAAAATGAGAAAGGATAAAATAATTTGAAACGTGTATAAATGTAGTCATAATTTTTTTAAAAAAAAAATCAAAGGTTTGAAAACAAAATGATAGACATAGAAAACTGAAAAGCTCAGTGTGTTTGGCCAGGTCTTCAGTCCTGGGTCCTTCCTAGATCTTGTAGATAACCAATTATCCAGTCAAACAAAATAGTCACCAATACATAATTGTTCTGTGGCTGCTTATATGAGATTATTATATAGTCAGTGGACAATAACAAAATGATTCTGATGACTTTAAAAGACCAACTGGTGCTTGAAACCAATGGTTTCAAGTGAGTGGTGTGGCTTGCCAAAAGTAGTAATTGGATCAGGTTTAATGGTGCCATGGTTTAGGGCATAAAAATTTGATGACATCCCTTCAATTGCCCCAACATGGGGTTTCCTTCACTTGGAAGGACCTCATTCTGAGTGGGTAGAATGCCATCACCACCAACCGAGTGTATACTCATTGAGGAAATAGGAAACTCAAGAAGCATTTACCGAACATCGTATAAACTGATGTCTCCTGAATTGCCCTGCTGAGAAATTCTCCTTAGATCTTCTCATAAGTTTTAAGATACATATCAGAGTGCTTGTTTTCACAAATACATTTGTGTGAAATCCACTTCAAAAGATAGACCCAGCCCTGTCAAATTTTATAATACAAAGAAAAAAAGTGATGACCTTAAAAACTTACAGAATGGCACTTCATTTAAATGATAACAAGAGTCAGTGTGTCATCTGACTTCCCATTAGTAAAGCTGAATATGCAAGGCTGGAGAAAATACCTTCAAAATTTTGAAGTCTCTATCTAGCCAAATTATCTAGCTGGTTAATGTAAAATAAAGATACTTTGGGGTATTCAGAGTCTCAAAAATTTTATGTTCACATACCCTTTAACAGAGAGGTACTAAAAAATGTGTTTTAACAAAACAAGAAAGATCAAAGCATTGGACCCAGTAAACGATGACTTCAGCCCAGGGAATAAAGAAAGAAAATTTCAGGAAACAAGTACTAGGTTACCTCTGCATTTACCATATGGAAAATATTATGGAGCACCATTTTAATTACCTACTGGAAAACTTAGAAAACTGAACACATTTTTAAGTGAAATTATTAACTTTAAGGGAAATATTGTAAATATACATATAGGAAAATAGTACATATAGGAAAACTTAATTATAACTTTCTCAGTAGTTAACAATATGTATATATTAAATAACAATATAAATACTATAAATTTAGATAAACACTATAATATTAACTTGAAAAAAGATGTACAGGTAGGTATATTATGAGGCAGAAATAGTTTCATGTGTCATATAAGAAGACAACAATGAACAAAATTACATATTAAGAGCAGTATAAGAATATTTATTTGACATAACAGACATTTCAGAACAAAAAGCTGCAAGAATCAAAACTGTTCTCTTCTGATAACTAAAGTGAAGAATGAGAAGAAATGGGGCCGTGGTGGCATTTTAATATTATTTGTTTTGTTTTACTCAGACTTCTGTTGATAAAAATAAAAATTTTTATAAAAGATGATAAATGAGGTAGATGAGCCTAGAGCCTGTTATACAGAGTGAAGTAAGTCAGAAAGAAAAATAAATATTATATATTAATGCATATATATGGAATCTAGAAAAATAGTACTGATGAGACTATTTACAGAGAAGAAATGAAGATGCAGATGTAGTGAATGGTCTGGTGGACACAGCAAGGGGCAGAGAGGGTAGGACAAACTGAGAAAGTAGCACTAACATATATACACTATCATATATAAAATATATAAAATGTAAAATAGATGACTAGTGGGAAGCTTCTGTGTAACACAGGGAGCTCAACCTGATGCTCTGTGATGACCTAGAGGGGAGGAATGGGGGAGGACAGGTGGAGGGAAGCTCAAGAAGGAAGGGATATATATATAATTATGACTGATTTGCACTGATGTATGGCAGAGGCCACCACAGCATTGTAAAGCAATTATTCTCCAGTAAAAAAAAAAAAGGAAAAGAAATTTTTTAAAAAGATGATATCAGCACCATGCAAGATGGATGAGAAGAAGGAGGGGGTGCATTTTACTTTTATATTTTCTCTTCTTAGGAAATGGTATGTCTCAGTACCAATTGCAGCAAGCGATATGCTAAAAGAGATTAGAGGAAATCAAGTGGCTTTTCAAGACTGCTTTATTGCAAATTCTCTTTTCCTGCTGACTTTTCCTTTGTTGACAATACCTGAGATTCCTGGGTTTTTACCAATATCTTCACCACGGGGTAGTCAGTTAATAGCAAATTGGGCTGCTTGTGTTCCTTCATTTGCTGTGGTGGTAGCTGACATGGAGACCTTTCAGACAAATGATTCATTCCATACTTGGACCAGAATCAGAGTGCCTCCAAATATTCTGACTGAAGATGAAAGACATAATGTGTCTGATGTGACTGTATCACGGGATGGAATATTTTTCTTAATAAATGGTGATCTTTACTTAAAAAATTATTATGCATTTACAAGACTGGGAAGCAATGCAAATCTTCCTGATGGTGGAATTATTGGCATTACATCAAGAAAGTGGTGTTGGATCAACTATTTATTAAAGGTTAGTAAAAGATTACAAATATGTATATTACACCTGCACATTTAGAAATATTTACTGAACTGTTTGGTCTTCCCAAGTGGCCTAGAGATAAAGAATTCCCCTGCCAATGCAAGAGATGCGGGTTCAATCCCTGGGTCAGGAAGATCCCCTGGAGAAGGAAATGGCAACCCACTCCAGTATTCTTGTCTGAGAAATCCCATGGACAGAGAAACCTGGAGGGCTACAGTCTATTGGGTCACAAAAAAGTTGGATGTGACTTAGCGACTAAACAACAGCAGCAGCTATTTTTGGTTGTAAGTTTTTTCCTTTTATCTCTTTATATACATTGTGCCACTCCTTCTGGCCTGTTGAGTTTATCCTGAAAAGTCATTTAATTCTCTTATGGTAGTTCCCCTATATATAACTAGTTGCTTTTCTCTTGTTGCTCTTAAGATTCTCTCTTTATCTTTAATTTTTTTGTCATTTTAATTATATTTTGTCTCTGTGTTCATCTTGTTTGGTAACCCTCTGTGCTTCCTGGACCTGGATGTCTTTCTTTTCTCAGGTTAGTGAAGTTTTCAGCTCCTAATTCTTCAAATAAATTCTCTGCCCCTTTCTTCCTCTCTTCTTCTTTCTTTTATCTTCTCCCCAATAATGCAAATGTTAGTATGATATTGCATTGGTGTTGTCCCAAAGGAACAGTTGATATGGTTTTCACTACTCTGTCTTCCTGACCACTGATTAATTCATCTGTATCATCTAATCTTATTGTCAATACCTTCTAGGATGTTTTTCATTTTAGCTTTTATATTCTTCTGCTCTAGCTCTTTTTATATATTTTTTAACTCTGTTGAAATTCTTACTATATTCATTCATTCTCCCAAATTCATTGAATATTTTATGTTCATTATTTTGATCTCTTTATCAGATATATTGCTTATCTCCACTTTGCTAAGTTCTTTTTCTGGGATTTTGTCTTGTTTCTTCATTTGGAACATAATCATCTGCCTCATTTTCCCAGTTCTTTACTGTTTACTTCTATGTGTTAGATGGGTCAGCTGTTTCTCCTGAACTTGTAAAAATAGTTTTACATAGGAGACAGTCTATGGGGCCCAGCAGCACACCCCTTTGGTTAGCAGAACTATATTCTTCAGTGGTACCCCTGACGTGGACTGTGAATACACACTCTCTTGTGGTGGGGTTGACTAATGGGCATGCTGGTCAGTGAGGCTGGCACCTGGCCAAGCTGGCTGTGAGGCTGCCCTTTGGGTGGTGGCTGTGAGCCCATTGGAGAGCATGGTATGCTTCCTGCTCAGTTGGTCGTGTGGCCCAGCAGATGTGGGGCTTCTGCAACCTCTTGGAGGACAGGGCTGGGTTTCTGTGTAGGTGTCTGCATGGATCAGGTGGCCTCTTGGCTGGTGCCAATCTGTTGCAGAGTGGGGCCAGGTCAAACAACTCTGAATACAAAGGTAAAACAACTTTATGCAAGCTACAAGAGCTTCCCTAAGATGACATATATAACAGCTATACCCCCATGTCAATTAAAGAAATTGAATGTGTTGTTTAAAAACCTTCCCACAGAGAAAACTTTACACCAAGAGTATTTCACCAGTATATTCTATCATATATTTTTTAAATAAATGCCACAATTTCTAAAATCTTTCAGAAAACTGAACAAGGGGGATACTTCCTGATTTATTCAGTGAGACCAGCATTATCTGATACCACAACCAAGAATAATACATGACAAGGATATAAAACTGCAGACCAATATCTCCTACTAACAAAGATTTAAAACCTATGAACAAAGTTTTAGAAAACCAGATCTAAAAATATATAAAAAGGAAAATACATCATGACCAAGTGGATTTAACTTAGGAATAAAAGAGTGACTTACAATAGAAAATCAATCAACATAATTCACATTATTAGAAAATAATTTTAAAACCCATATGATCATCTCAATAGGTACATATGAAAGCATTTGACAAAATGTAGTATACACAATTGATTTTAAAAATCAGCAAATTAAGAATAAAAGAAAGATAATTTCCTCAACCTGACACAGGACAAATGAGAAACCTTAAGCTAACACTGTCCAATGGTAAAAGACTATTTACTCTGCTCAGATTTGATCTAAGTATGCTGTTGTTGGTTAAACCTATCATTTGGTGTTCCTTTTTTATTAACACCATTTTCTCCTTTGTTCCTTTCTTCCATTTCTTGCTTAAAATAAGGAACAAGGTGAGAATGTTTGCCCACACCACATCTATTTAACATTGTATTGACAGTTCTAACAGGTGCAATGAGTTAAATGAATAAATGGAATCTGTATTGAAAAGGAGACTGTCTTTATTCAAACACTTTTAGATGTAGAAAAGATTATGAAATCTATTTTTTTTAAGTTTTCAGGGCCAATAAGTATGTTTACCAGGTTGCAGTATATTAGATCAATATAAAAAATGAACTACATATTTAAATAACAACAATTTATTTTTGTATATGAAAGATATAAACATAAATGAATGATAAATTGAAATTTTTAAAAATACTCTTTAAATAGAATTTAAAATATTAACTACTTAGGAATAAACCTGATAAAAGATATGCAAATATATACACTTAAAAACTACAAAATATTGAGTGAAGTAAAAGACATGTATAATGTATCATAGGTTGAAATGTATGAAAATGTATCTTGTTCATAGGTGGAAAAAATGCAGTATTGTTACAATGAGAATTCTTGAGAAAAGCAGCACAACGTCAATTAAAATCATACTGACTTTCATAGAAATTAAGAAGCTGATTCTATCAGTATGGAACAAAAAACATCTAGAAATAAATGTCACTAAAAATGTAAATATTAGTTGGCATGCAGAATATTTTAAATAGTTTGAATTCTTCCTAAGCTTATTTACATGAACAGTATGAAAAGGCAAAAAGATAGGACACTGAAAGATGAACTCCTCAGGTCAGTATGTGCCCAATATGCTACTGGAGATCAATGGAGAAATAACTCCAAAAAGAATGAAGAGACGGAATCAAAGCAAAAATAACACCCACTTGTGGATGTAACTGGTGATGGAAGTAAAGTTCAATGCTGTAAAGAGCAATGTTGCTTAGAAACCTGGAATGTCAGGTCCATGAATCAATGCTAACTGCTGTTGCTGCTAAGTTGCTTCAGTCGTGTCCAACTCTGTGCGACCCCATAGACAGCAGCCCACCAGGCTCCCCCGACCCTGGGATTCTCCAGGCAAGAACACTGGAGTGGGTTGCCATTTCCTTCTCCAATGCATGAAAGTGAAAAGTGAAAGTGAAGTCGCTCAGCTGTGTCTAACTCTTAGTGACCCCATGGACTGCATGCAACCTACCAGGCTCCTCCATCCATGGGATTTTTCAGGCAAGAGTACTGGAGTGGGTTGCCTAGGCCTTCTCCGCAAGGCAAATTGGAAGTGGTCAAACAGGAGATGGCAAGAGTGAGTGTCTACATTTTAGGAATCAGAGAACTAAAATGGACTGGAATGAATGAATTTAACTCAGATGACCATTATATCTACTACTGTGGGCAAGAATCCCTTAGAAGAAATGGAGTAGCCAATCATAGTCAACAAAAGAGTCTGAAATGCAGAACTTGAATGCAGTCTCAAAAACAACAAAATGATCTCTGTTCATTTCCAAAGCAAACCATTCAATATCACAGTAATCCAAGTCCCAACCAGTAGTGCTGAAGAAGCTAAAGTTGAATGGTTCTGTGAAGATCTCCAAGACCTTCTAAAGCTAACACCCAAAAAAGATGTCCTTTTCCTTATAGGGGACTGGAATGCAAAAGGAGGAAGTCAAGAAACACCTGGAGTAACAGGCAAATTAAGCCTTGGAGTACAGAATGAAGCAGGGCAAAGGCTAATAGAGTTCTGCCAAGAGAACGCACTGGTCATAGCAAACACTCTCTTCTAACAACAAAAGAGAAGACTCTACACATTGACATCACCAGATGGTCAACACCGAAATCAGACTGATTACATTCTTTACAGTCAAAGATGGAGAAGCTCTATAGTCAGCAAAAACAAGACCAGGAGCTGACTGTGGCTCAGATCATGAACTCCTTATTGCCAAATTCAGACTTAAATTGAAGAAAGTAGGGAAAACGACTAGACCATTCAGGTATGACCTAAATCAAATCCCTTACAATTATACAGTGGAAGTCAGAAATAGATTTAAGGGACTGGATCTGATTGACAAGAGTGCTTGATGAACTATGGACGGAGGTTCGTGACACTGTACAGGAGACAGGAATCAAGACCATCCTCAAGAAAAAGAAATGCAAAAAAGCAAAATGGCTGTCTGAGGAGGCCTTACAAATAGCTGTGAAAAGAACAGAAGTGAAAAGCAAAGCAGAAATGGAAAGATATTTCCATTTGAATGCAGAGTTTCAAAGAACAGCAAGAAGAGATAAGAAAGCCTTCCTCAATGATAAATGCAAAGATATAGAGGAAAACAATAGAATGGGAAAGACTAGAAATTTCTTCAAGAAAATTAGAGATACCAAGGAAACATTTCATGCAAAGATGGGCTCAATAAAGGATAGAAATGGTATGGACCTAACAGAAGCAGAAGATATTGAGAAGAGGTGGGAAGAATGCACAGAACTGTTCCAAAAAGATCTTTATGAGCTAGATAATCATGATGACGTGATCACTCACCTAGAGCCAGACACTCTGGAATGCAAAGTCAAGTGGGCCTTAGGAAGCATCACTATGAACAAAGCTGGTGGAGGTGATGGATTTCCAGTTGAGCTATTTCAAATCCTGAAAGATGATGCTGTGAAAGTGCTGCACTCAATATGCCAGCAAATCTAGAAAACTCAGCAATGGCCACAGAACTGGAAAAGGATTCCAATCCACAGAACTGGATTCATTCCAATCCCTGAGAAAGGCAATGCCAAAGAATGCTCATACTACTGCACAATTGCACTCATCTCAAACACTAGTAAAGTAATGCTCAAAATTCTTCAAGCCAGGCTTCAACAGTATGTAAACCATGAACTTCCAGATATTCAAGCTGGATTTAGAAAAGGCAGAGGAACCAGAGGTCAAATTGCCAACATTCGCTGGATCATCGAAAAGCAAGAGAGTTCCAGAAAAACATCTATTTCTTCCTTATTGACTATGCAAAGCCTTTGACTGTGTGGATCACCACAAACTGTGGGAAATTCTTTAAGAGATGGGAATACCAGACCACCTGACCTGCCTCTTGAGAAATTTGTATGCACGTCAGGAAGCGACAGTTAGAACTGGACATGGAACAACAGACTGGTTCCAAATAGGGATAGGAGTACATCAAGTCTGTATATTGTCACCCTACTTAATTAACTTATATTCAACTACATCATGAGAAACACTGGGCTGGATGAAGCACAAGCTGGAATCAAGATTGCCGGGAGAAATATCAATAATCTCAGATATGCAGATTACACCACCCTTATGGCATAAAGTGAAGAAGAACTAAAGAGCCTCTTGATGAAAGTGAAAGAGGAGAGTGAAAAAGTTGGCTTAAAGCTCAACATTCAGAAAACTAAGATCATGGCATCTGGTCCCATCACTCCACAGCAAATAGATGGGGAAACAGTGGGAACAGTGGCTGACTTTATTTTTCTGGACTCCAAAATCACTGCAGATGGTGATGGGCACCATGAAATTAAAAGACACTTACCCCTTGGAAGGAAAGTCATGACCAACCTAGATAGCATATTAAAAAGCAGAAATATCAATAATCTCAGATATGCAGATGATACCACCCTAATGACAGAAAGTGAAGAGGAACTAAAGAGCCTCTTGATGAAAGTGAAAGAAGAAAGTGAAAAAATTGGCTTAAATCTCAACATTTTCAAAAAACTAAGATCATGGCATCCGGTCCCATCACTTCACGCAAAAAAGGTGGGGAAAAATTGGAAACAGTGACAGACTTTATTTTCTTGGGTGCCGAAATCACTGTGGACAGTGACTGCAGGCATGAAATTAAAAGATGCCTGCTCCTTGGAAAAAAAGCTGTGACAAACCTAGACAGTGTATTAAAAATTGGAGACATCACTTTGCAAACAAAGGTCAAGGCCAAGCTATAGTTTTTCCAATAGTCATGTAGGGACATGAGAGTTGGACCCTAAAGAAGGCTGAGCACCAAAAAACTGATGCTTTTGAACTGTGGTGTTGGAGAAGACTCTTGAGAGTCCCTTGGACTGCAAGATCCAACCAGTCCATCCTAAAGGAAATCAGTCCTGAATATTCATTGGAAGGATTTGCAGTGTTTCATCATAGCAGTTTTCTTTTTTGCTGTGCCTGGAGTCTCAGCACTGACAGGATTCCAGAGATCTCTTCATACTTTGTAACTGAACCAGCAGCTTTCCAAATCCTAAGAGAGCCATCTCTGCTGCCAGCTTTTTTTTTTTTTTTTTTTAATCACTGAGGATTTCTCTTTCCTTTCTCATCAGCCCCAGGATTTTCTTGCCTTGGGAGATTTTCTCTGTCTCCTGCTTCCCTGCCCCTAATCCTCTCATGGAGACTGCTTTGTACTCTCAGTGAAGACCATGTCTATCTCAGAAGGAGAGCTTCTCTTAGCTCTCTTATACCACTTCCTATATACGGTAGCTGAGCATCCAGAATGCTGACAGATTTCTCTCAGCTTTGCTGCCCTGGTGCCTGTCCCCTCCCTGTCTTCAGAAGGTTACTGCTTTGTATTTGGGAGAGGCCACTAATGCATCAGAGGGATTACTCCACTTTTCCTGCCTTGCCCCAAGACCTTGGCGTACTATACCCAAACACTAAGTGAAGATCTATAGGAAAGAGTCTTGGGTAGGTATAACCTAATTACGTGTCTGGAGCTCACTGGAGTTCCCATATATCATGTATATGACCAATTCCCCTTCCCATTCCTCTGCCCAGAATAGTGAGAATATCTGTGAGTCTTTTATATAAAAGGCTCATCATTTTGTTTCTAATCTATTTCCTTCTTGAGAATTGTTTCACATTCATTTTCAGCAACAGAAGTTCTAGGTTTTAAATTGAATCTTCATGTGGTAAAATGTCTTTTTACCCCAAATGGTCTCTTTTTTTTTTAGTCATCAGTTCGATTTCTTTCTACATACTGTATGAGTATAGACTAAATATTTGTACATTAAATAAATGTACAGATTTATTTTGGGAGACAAGATATGCACAAAAGATTCTGTTGATTGTCATGGACATAAAACTTCCATTTTAAGTAAAAATCTTTAAGAATTAGAACCAGTTGGGGGAGGGGAGACAGGAGAAAGGGGGTACTTGGCTCCCTAAATGAAATTACAACCACTGAATCTCAGATATAGCATCTCTGGGTGGTCTTCCCCTCTAACAGTGTCCATCAAAGGGTAGTACTGATTTGTCTCAGGTTTTAAGTTCTCTCTTCTCTTTAGCAAAGGAAGTTGGAAATCCAAAAATAATGTCTGAAGTATCCTTATTTCTTGACCTTAGTAAACATCAAAGTCTAAGGGGCATTCTTGATCAGAGTAGATAAATGCATAAGAAAAGAGAAGGCTAATGCTCTTTGAGGATTTAAAAGGGAATTTAAATTAATTATTTCTATTGATAGAAAAAATATACAAGAGAATAAAATTACTGGGATAATTTATTTTTATACTTACATGTAATATATTTCCATGTAACTTCTATGTCTGAAGTATTGTTCAGAAATACAGTACAAATTAAACCTTAGTAGTTACTGTGTTTTATTTTTAAATGTTGCAAAATAGAAGACAGGAACTGTTAGCACCCTCTCTAAAATCAAAGATCTTCTGATTGTTTTCTGTTTTGTCACAGGATAAAAAAAGAAGAAGCAACATGGCAATCTGGACAGAAAATGAAGTTTATCTTGGATATACTCTTCTTAAATTTGTTAAAATAGTAACTACTGAAAAACTGAAAGGACTTCTAAATATGTCACCAACTGCTACTCTAACTATACACAATGTTGAGTATACAGGACACCCTTTGGAACTTGCCTTGTTATTAAATTACTGCATTACATGTAACACCTCCAAAACAATTTACCTAGTGATATACAATGAAGATACGATACAATGGGTGTTCCAAGACTTTGCATTAGATGTCACTATTGACACTTTTTTAATTCCATATTTCTTATATTCAGCAATGCCAGAATTATTACTATGGGACAAGCATAGGATCTACTATTACTATCATAATTTCACAGATACTGGAGTTTTACAAACAACTACAGAATTTGGAAATCTATCAAGATTATCACAAAACAGTATTATTCATAATGTTCTTATGGGTAAGTTATCTTCAATCTGCAAAAATTATTCTAGATTTCATAGACATCTTCCTTATGAAGATGTATAATTTTAATGCATTAATATATGGTGTTTTTGATAAAGATGTCTAGATGTTTTACCATCTAAAAATGGTTATCTTTAAAATTCTATTAATGCTAACTAGGACCTCATAAGGGACTTCCCTGGTGGTTCAGACGGTAAAGAATATGCCTGCAATGAAGGCTACCCACTTTGATATTCTTGCCTGGAGAATTCCATGTACAGAACAGTCTGGTGGGCTACAGTCCATGGGGTCTGAAAGAGTCGGACATGACTGAGACTAACATTTTCACTTTATTTTCAGGATCTCATAAAGCAAAATGGCAAACTCAAGTTCTTTATTCAGAGACTCATTTTGATCAATCAGCAGATACACATGCAACTTACATATGTGTTTTCAGCGTAGGAGGTGATGTGTGGTTGTATTCACTTCCTAGGGCTTAGGGCTCCCATAACAAAGTACCACAAACTGGTACAAACTTGAAGCCACAGAAATTTATTGTCTCAGTTCTAGAGGCTAGAATTCCACATTTAAAGTGTTGTCAGGGTCATACTCCCTCTGAAATCTGAAGGAATCGTTCCTAGCTTCTATGACTTGCTGGCAAACCTTGCCATTCCTTCCTTGCAGCTGCATCATTCCAGTCACTGCCTGTGGCATCACATAGCATTCTTCCTGTCTTCATACACCATCTTGTTATAAGGACACCAGGGCCAACTGCATCCCAGAATGATCTCATCTTAACTAATTACATCTGTAATGACTCTGTTTCCAAATATAGTCACGTTCTGAAGCAGCATTTGGAGTTAGAAGTTCAACATAACTTTTTTGAGGGGACACAATTCAGTTAAACTGAATTCTATAATAGGTGTTGTAGAATTAAACTGATGTGTTTTCAAGTCCATAAAAAATGTCATTTAATTTTTCCAAACCTCAGTTTTCTAATCTAAAATATATTAATAGGACTGTCACATTGACTAGATAAGGGGTTGTATATAAAATGCTTAGAATAATACTTGGCAAGTGGTAAGCCTTCAACTAATAGTAGTTATTCTTGGGCTTCCCTGGTGGCTCAGTGGTAAAGAATCTACCAGCCAATGCAGAAGACATGAGTTTTAATCCTTAATCAGAAAGGATCCCATGTGTCTCAGAGCAACTAGGCTTACATGCACAACTATTCCACCTGTGCCCAAGAGCTCAGGAGCCGTAATTACTGAAGCTCGCATGCCTTAGAACCCATGCTTCACAACAAGAAGATCCACATCAATGAGAAGCCCACACACCACAACTAGAGAGTAGCCCCTGCTCTCCACAACTAAAGAAAAGTCAGCACAGCAACGAAGACCCAGCACAGCCAAAAATAAATTAATTAAATTAAAAGAACATAGTATTTATTCTTCATGTTATTATTCCTAAGGTAGTATACTAAACATTATATGAAATGCGAAGAAATAGAAAGTTTGATCCTCAAGGAGTCTAGTCAAGAGTTAAATTAACTGGGACATTTAAAGTAAGTATCATCGTTATTTATAACTGATCTTTCTTGACCCCATATCACCCTTCAACTCACAGCCATTCAATTTTGCTACTCCCACTTACAGCAAAATTCCAGGAAGAATTGCCTACTTTCACTTTTTCCTCTTTCCTCTCATTCTCTCTTGAATCCACTCTAATCAAATTTTCTCAAAAACTGCCCTTGTCAGGGGTTTTGATGACTCCCACTTTGTTAAGCCAGTGGCCAATTTCCCAGTCATCTTTTGTGATCTGGCAGCAGCATTTGAAACAATTCAACATGGCCTTTTTTCTCAAACATCTTTTCCCAAAGACTTTTGGGGGTATTTTTGATCTTCCTCCTACTTCACCAGCCTCAACCTCTTTTCCATTCTCATCTTCTTAATTCCTAAATGGAGAAGTATCTCTGAACTCTATTTACATTCATTCTTTGCCCTCCAGCCATGATCCCTAGCCTAAACTCCAAATTGCTATTTCTTACTATCTCTTTATACTTTCACTCAGATGACTAGTGGGCATCTCAGAGTAACATATCCAAAACTGAATCCTTGAGTCCCTCACCGACACTGCAGCCTGCTTCTTCCCTTGTCATCCCTTATCAAGTAAACAGCTTTTCTTTTCTTCCAGCCACAAACCTTGACCTCATCCTTGAATTCTCCCCTTTTACATCCCATAGCAAGCCATTATCAAATCCTGTTGACTATGTGTAAAAAGTATATCTGAAATCTAACCTTTTTTCACCATTCCCACTCCAGTCCAAGCCCCTATCCTCTCTAGCCCATAAGTATAAGAGTTTTTTAAGTGGTCTCTCATCTTTTATCCATGTGTCCCCATCATCAACCAGGTTAGGGTACACCTAACAGCCAAAGTGAGCCTTTGAAAATATATGAAAAATCATATTCCTCTGCTTAAAACCCTCATTTGGCTTCTTATATCACTCAGAATAAAATCTAAAACCTTTAGCATAACCTGAAACACAGTATGAGATCTGGCCCTAGATTCTAATGTGGTCTCCTATCACTCAACTCTTTGTTCACTGTTACCTAGCCAGACTGGCCTCTTTGCTATTCCTTGGGTATCTATTGCCAAGAATATTTTTCACTTTGATATCGACATAACTCTTCTACTGAATTCAGGCTTAAGTACAAGTATTTTTTTTTTTTTTTTTTGGTGGAAAGGAAAGTTAGCTTTATTTCAGATGCCGGCAACTGAGCAGAGAGCCAGCTCTCCAACCCCAACCCCACCCCACCCACAAGCAGGGGCTGATAGCTCTTATAGACAGATTAGGGGAGGGGGTGCTACATGCAGAAACAGCACAGTCATCTCTACAAGTTATCTTCACACTGGTCATCAGTGGTCTGACTAGCACCATCTTGGTTGTTTCAGGTACAGCTAATCTTCAGTTCCGGAGTCCATTTGTTCCCATCTCTTTGTGGTTAGTTCTCAGAATCGTGGCAGCTCAAGTCCTGGGTAGAGTCTGACCATCATGTAGTTAACGTCTCCACCTGGGGTTTCACTATCTTTAAGACAGCTCACAGGATATGGCTCAGAATATTATCTATAGCCACTTCCCTCATAGCTCAGTTGGTAAAGAATCTGCCTGCAATGCACGAGACCTGGGTTGGGAAGATCCCCTGGAGAAGGCAACGGCAACCCACACCAGTATTCTTGCCTGGAAAATCCCTTGGACAGAGGAGCCTGGCGGGCTACAGTCCATGGGGTCGCAAGAGTTGGACACGACTTAGCGACTATCCCACCAACCACCATTATCTATAGCCCTTGAGAGGGAACTAAATGTCCTCGACTATGCTTAATAACTGCATTATTTGGTCTCCTTTTGACTGTTTTCCCATGTTCTCATTTCTCTGATTAAACTTACTCTTTGACTAACGATTTCCACAGACATAAACGCAGGCAGAGGACATGGGAGCAGGGCAACGACCATATGGTCCTACTTCGTTTCAATTCTCCACCTGTTGGGGACAAGTTATTGCTTTAATTTGGCGGTGCCCCAACGTTTTTGACACCAAGGACCAATTTCATAGAAGATCATTTTTCCATAGACCAAGAATTTTTTTATGTGTGACTTCTCTGGTAATGTCATAATATGAAAGAACTTTCCAATTATTAGAAATATTGTCATATATTTTCTGTTAATAATTTAACTTTGGGGGTTCCCTGGTGATCCAGTGGTTAAGAATCTGCCTTGCAGTTCGGGGACACAGGTTCAACCCCTGGTTGGGAAACTGGGATCCCTCATGCTGTGGAGCGACTGAACCCATGCACCACAGCTAGAGAGTCCACCCACTGCAACTAGAGAGTCCATGCACCACAACGGAAGATCCTACGTGATTCAATGAAAACCCCATGTGCAACTAAGACCTGAGGCAGCCAAATAAATCCTAAAATAAAATTTTTAAAGATTTTAAAAAATAGTTTAACATTATAATTCTTATGTTTCCATCTTTAATTCACCTATATTATTGTATTTGGTATAAGTTAGAAACCTAATTTTAATTCTTATTTTTCCTCTGAAACCTGGTATTGCCTTCAGATCAGCCTTCTATTAAGCAAAGCTTGCCCCACAGATCTGAAATGCCAATTTTAGTATGTATTTATTCCTCATGTTCAGTGAGTTCAGTTTTAGGCTATTCCCTTCCACTCATCTGTCTTCACAAGATCTATATTGTTTTGATTACTAATCACCTAAGACACTAAGTGTGTGTGTTTAGCCACCAAGTTTGTGTGTCTGACTCATTGTGACGCTATGAACTGTAGCCCACCAGGCTCCTTTGCTTATGCGATTTCTCAGGCAAGAATACTGGAGTGGGTTGCCATTTCCTTCTCCAGGGGATCTTCCCCACCCAGAGGTTGAATTCACATCCTTTGCATTGGCAGGCGGATTCTTTACTGATAAGCCACCAAGAAAGCCCCTAACACACTATATAATTTACTTATTTTATGTTTATTGGTTGCCTTCCCTAAAGGAATGTAAGCTACAAAGGAAAAAATTCTTTTAGTTTTTTACTAATGTGTCCTCCCAACTCTCTAGAGTGGTATGTAACTATAGTTGAGCATTCAATAAATATATACTGAATAGATGATTGCATATTTGCTGTATCTTCCCAATCAGGAATGTTATATATCTTCATTATTTTTATTTTCTTTAATTGGTCTATTAAATCTTTCATCTCCAGTCAATTTTAGATGTTTGTATTTATTGGCAAAGACTTCCCATTTTAATGTTTACATTTCTTACATATCTGTATTTGTATTCTCTTGCTCATTCATAATATTGTTTATGTCCCTACTTGCTGGTTTGCAAGATATTTATTATTTTTAGAGTTTTTTGTTTTGTTTTGTTTTCCTTTCCTTTGAAAAGAACTGTTTTATTTATCAACTCTACATCCTTCTTTATTTAATTCCTTAATTTATGCTTTTATCATTAGTGATTCTTTTATAGAGAGTATTATATAAAAGTTATGCAAACTTTTATATACAATGTTCTTATTCTCATTATTTTAAAAAATAATGCATAATTTTCACCTTAACTTCATGTTTAATCCAAAATTCACTTAATAGTATTTTAATGAGCAGTGTGATAGGAAAATGGGAGTATGTTGACACTGTTACTGTAATATTCTGATCCTAAAAAACAGCATTTCTGATTTGAGTTTGATTAGAATATAATTTATGGCAATTTGTGAAAATGTCATTTAATTATTTTGATTCCAAATGTAAGGTGCAAAAGCCCAAAACACTCTAAATTTCCCTAACTCTTTTATTTACCATTCTCCTTTCAACTAGTCCTTTCTAAGTGTTGTTTTTGAAAATTAAAGAAAGTATAATCCTGGGAGCTGTACACAGAGTGTCGTATCTGAAAAGAAAGCTATGAAACCAACTAGTCCACCTGTTCATTTTATAGATATGATTATAGAACCAAGAAATGTACTCTTTATGAACCTCTATAACTTAGTTATAATACTCTATTAAGGGGAGAAAGTTGATTATTACTTATAGAATGAACCTGAAAAGGTGCCAGCTCCTTCACTACCACTATTTCTTCATCCCAACTGCATTAGCCTACTATTGCTGCTGGGCTTCCTAAGGTGGGTCGGTGGTAAAAGGAACCTGCTTGCGAATGCAGGAGATGCTGGAGACACAGGTTCACTCCATGGGCCAGGAAGATTCCCTGAAGGAGGAAATGGCAACCCACTCCAGTATTCCTGCCTGGAAAATTCCATGGACAGAGGAGCCTGGCGAGCTAAAGTCTATGGGGTCACAAAGAGGTGGACACAGCTGAGCGACTGAGCATGCACACACTATGGCTGCCATAAAAAAATACCACAGTCCAGGTGGCTTAAACAATAGAAATTTATTTTTTCACAATTCTGGAGGCTAGAAGTTCAAGATCAAGATGTCATCAAGGCTAGTTTCTGACCGGCTTAGAGACAGTGCCCACCTTCTCACTGTGTCCTCACATAGCTTTTTTCCTTTGTGCCGGCAGAGAGAGAAAGAGATCTCTGGTGTATCTTCCTCCCCTGATAAAGACATCAGTCATATTGGATTAGGGCCCTATCCTTCTGACGTCATTTAACCTTGATTACCTCATTAGAGCCTCTACATTCAAATACAGTCATAATGAGAGTTAGGGCTTCAACACAGGCATTTTGAGGGGACATAATTCGGTCCATATCACAATACTTCCTAATAATACCATTCCTGTCATACTCATCCTCATTATTATTTAATGCACTAATTCAAGCTCTTTCTTCTATGTTAATGTGATTATAAAAGTTATACAGTGAATACAAGAAGAAAGGTATGCAGAAAAACAAAATGCTCTGCTATGAAGTGGGAGAGCAGCTCTCAAACATCATGTCGAGTTATGGGTTTGTGTCTGCACATCTTGATTTTCTCAAAGTATATAAATATCATTATGAAAGAAATTATTTTGGTTAATAGCACACTTAAAGGGGCTTCCCTGGTGGCTCAGGTGGTAAAGAATCTACCTGCAATGTGGGAGACCCGGGTTCGATCCCTGGGTTGCGAAGATCTCCTGGAGAACGGAATGGCTACCCATTCCAGCATTCTTGCCTGCAGAATCCCATTGACAGAATAGCCTGGTGGGCTACAGTCCACGTCAGCATGGATTTATGTTAACTTAGAGTAACAAAAACTTTTCTCTGTTTTTTTCCAGATTATTATGGAAATATTGTGGTAAAAATGGAAAACAATGTAATGTTTTATTTCAAGATTGCAATTAAAGATGCAATAAAGCTACATTTATGGACAAATAGCACAGTAAAATCATTAATTTCCTTTAAACCATCTGGTCATATGTATCTCATATATGTTTTTGAAAATGGCAAAATATATCCAGAGGAATATCCCTTAAAACTGGAAGCACAAAGTATAACTTTCAAGACAAAAGAAAAGTGCCCCTACATGGCATTTCATAATGATATTTTTCATTTTTCTTACCTTTTGGACAAGGGACAAAACCTGTCAGTTTGGGCTCAAATAGTCTATCCAGAAAACATTGGTCTATATATTGTTGTAGAATCATATGGCCCCAAAATATTAGAAATAAAAGATCAGATTCACTATGAAATTGCCTTAGGATATTGCAGTAAAACCACGGTGAGTTAATATTTTAAAATTCTTTGATTTTAATAAATGTAAAATTATAATATTAACAGTTTTTAAAAAACATCTCTTTGAGTTTAGCTTTGAAATATTGAGAAATATGTATGTTTTATGGAATAATGATATGATAACCCATTAGCTTCTTAGTGACAATTTTTACTTTCAATATCCAGGGCCTCTTTGCCACTTAAAAGCACATCCCTATAGAACTCTTTTATTGTCAATTGTATTGTTCACTTCCTTTTTAAAAACGAATAGTATGTGACTGTTTTGTGGAGTTCTATCTGCTATCTATTGCACTGTAACACCACCATAAACATAATGCCTTTGAACAACAAGTTCTGTGAGGCATCAATTTGGGTTATGAGGCTGTGGTCATCTGTGTTTTGCCTGGGACGGGATAATGTAAGATGGCTTCATCTGTATGTCAAATAGTTGGTGCAAACGCTGGCTGGCATGTTAGTATAAGGGGCCTCGGCTGGAGCAATTGTCTCTGTCCCACGTGTCCTCTGTCCTCCAGGCTGGACCTGGCTACTTCACATGGCAATCTGAGGACAGTGTTCCACAATGGTGAAAATGGAAGCCACAAGGCCTTTCAAGGCCTACATTTGGCTACAGTTGTATTTGTCAAATCAGTTCACAAGGCCTGCTCAGATGGGTGCCCCTCCAAATGTCCATACAGGCAAGGGGCTGGTGGGTGGGAAAGGGCCTTGCAATGGTGGCTCTGCCCTTTGTGCACCACTCAACAATGGCACTTGCTCCTATGGTGAACCAGGCTTCTTCCCCCAAACTTTCCAGTTTGTGGAGCTCCTTACTCCAGGACATGTTGCTTCACAGCCAACAGCTGTCCCCTCCCTGGGTCTGCTCTCCAAACCCCACTTTCCAGCACCCAGCCCTGCTCTGTACCAGGAGACACACAACTCAGGCTGGGGTGTGCAGGGGAGCAGCATGGACCATGAGCACAGTTCTTACTTTGTTCTGCCTTCCACAGACTAGTTGTTGTGTTCCCCTCTGATCATGAAAGGTCCCTGTCTGTCCCAGTGGGTTTCCCTACTGGGAGGGTGCTTCTTTGAGTTGCAGGAAACTCTCTTCACCTTCAGCTCCCCACCAGGAGTGCTGGTCCCTTCCCATTTCCTCTTTTCTTTCTATTGTCCTACCCAGTTGCATAGGAACCTTTCTTGTCCTTTTAGGTATCCAAGATCTTCCACTAGTATTCAGCAGGTGCTTTGTGAGAATTGTTCCATTAGCAGATGTATTCTTTTTTTTTAAATTTTCTTTACTTTATTGTGTTGGTCTTGCCATACAATGACATGAAACCGCCATGGGTTTACATATGCTCCCCCTCCAGAACCCCCCTCCCTCCTCCCTCCCGATTCCCTCCCCCTGGGACATCTCGGTGCACCAGCCCCGAGCATCAACCCTGGGCTGGTGATTGATTTCACATATGATAATTAACATGTTTCAATGCCATTCTCCCATATCAGCAGATGTATTCTTGATGCACTTGTGAGGAGACATGAATTCTACCTTCTCCTATTCTGCCATCTTGACTCCTCCTCTTGAGTTAAATTTATTCCTGTGTACTTTATTCTTTCTGGTGCAACTGTGAGTGGAATTATTTTCTTTTTTTAAAGACTTATTTTTTTTAATTTTATTTTGCTTTTTGGCTGTGGTGAGTCTTCGTAGCTACATGTGGCATTCTCTAGTTGTGATGAGTGGAGGTTCCTCTCTTGTACTCTGTGGTTGAAGTGAGTGGGCTTCTCATTGCCATGGCTTCTTGTTGCAGAGCACAGGCTCTAGGCAAGTGGTCTTCAGTAGTTGCAGTGCATGGGCTCAGTAGTTGTGGCCTGCAGGCCCTAGAATGCAAGTATAGTAGTCATGGCTCATGTGCTATAGTTGCTCCACAGCATGTGGGATCTTCCTGGATCAGGGATCAAACTAGTGTCCGTGGCATTCCAAGTCCGATTCTTAACCACTGGGCCACCAGGGAAGCCCTGGAGTTATTTTCTTGATTTGTCTTTCTTACAGATCCTTATTAGTGTATAGAAATGCACCAGATTTTTATATACTGATAATGAATTCTGTACCTGTATTGATTTCTCTTTTTGGTGGAGTCTTTAGGACTTCTTTACATATTGATATAATATCAAGTCATCTGCAAGTAGTGACAGTTTTATTTTTTCCTCTTTCATTTGGATGCCTTTTATTTGTTTTTCTTGCCTAATTACTCTAGCTAGAACTTGAATAAAAGTGAGTCTTGGTCCAATCTTAGAGGAAAAGCTTTCAGCTTTTTGCCATTGAGTATGATGTTAGCTATGGGGTTATCATGTATCAGCTTTATAATGTTGAGGTTTGTTCCTCTATATACACTTTGTTGAGAGTTTTTTTTATCATAAATGGATGGTGAATCTTGTCAAATGCTTTTTCTGCATCTATTGAGATAATCATATGATTTTTATCCTTCATTTATTTTTAATGTGCTGTATCACATTGACTGATTTATACATGTTGAACCACCTGTGCATTCCTGGAGTAAATTCCACTTGATCATGATGTATAATCCTTTTAATGTATTGATGAATTTATTTTCCTAAATTTTGTTGAGAATTTTTGCATCTGTGTTCATCAGGAATATTGGCCCATGATTTCCTTTTCTGGTGGTATCTTTATCTGGCTTTGGTATCAGAGTAATGCTGGCATTGTAAAATTAGTTCTGAAATGTTCACTTCTCTACATTTGTTGAAGATTTTGAAAAGGATTGGAATTGATTATTCTATAAATATTGATAGAATTTAGTAGTGAAGCCATTTTGGTCATGGAGTTTTGGCAGAGGTTTTTGGTTACTGATTCAATCTGCTCACTAGTAATTTGTCTATTTGGATTTTCTACTTCTTAGTGATTCAGTCTTGTAGGTTACAGGCTTCTAGGAATTTATCCATTTCTTCTAGGTTGCCCAATTTGTTGGCATATAATTGTTTATAGTAATCTGTTATGATCTTTTTAATGTCTATAGTACCAGGTGTAATGTCTTCTCTTTCATATCTGTTTTTATGTGTTTGAGTCCTCTCTCTTTTTTCTCAGTGAGTCTAGCTAAAGGTTTGTCAATATTGCTTATACTTTTAAAAAATCAACTCTTATTTTCATTGATTTTTTCTATTGTCATTTTGGTCTCCACTTATTTCTGCTCTGTCCTTCATTATTTCTTTCCTTCTACTGACTCTGGGCTTTGTTTATTCTTCTTTTTCTAATTCTTTGAGGTATTAAATTAGATTTTTTGCTAACAATTCTTATTTCTTAATGTCGACCATTTATCACTATGAGCTTTCCTCTTATAACTGCTCTGGTGCATCCCATAAATTTTGATATGTTCATATATCAAACATATGCCATATGTGTTGGCTTTCTATTTTCATTTGTCTCAGAAAATTTCATTTCTCCTTTGACCCATTTTTTTTTCAGCAAACTCTGTGACAATTTTCCAGTTTTCTTCTTATAATTGATTTCTAGCTTCATATCATGTGGTCAGAAAAGATGCTGGATATGATTTAAATCTTAAATTTATTAGGACTTGTTTTGTGGCCTAATATATAATCTATCCTGGAGAATATTCCATGTGCTTTGGAGGAGAATTCTTTTGCTTTTGGATGGAATGTTCTTGATATGTCTGTTAAATCATTCTGGTATAAGATGTTGTTTAAGGCCAATGTTTCCTTATTGATTTTCCATCTGGATGATCTATTGATTCAAGTTGGGAACTGAAGTTACCTGCTATTATTGTATTGCTATTTCTCATTTTAGTTCTGTTTATATTTGCTCTATATATTTAGGTGCGCCTATATTAGGTGTATATCATTTTGGATTGATCTTTTATCATTATATAATGACCTTCTTTGTCTATATTATAGTCTTTCTTTTAAAGTATGTTTTGTCTGATAATTATGGCTATCCCATTTTTCTTTTGATTTCCATTTACATAAAATATCTTTTTCCATCTCTTCAATTTCAGTCTGTGTGTATTTTTACATCTGAAGTGAGTCTCTTACAAGCAGAATACACATTTTTTTTTAAAATTCTAAGTTGCTTCAGTCATGTCTGATTCTTTGCATCTCTATGGACCATAGTCCTCCAGGCTCCTCTGTCCATGGGATTCTTCAGGCAAGAATTTTGGAGTGGGTTGCCATGCCCTCCTCCAGAGGATCTTCCAAACCCCAGAATCAAACCCATGTCTCTTATGTCTCCTGCAGTGGCAGTTGGGTTCTTTACCATGTGTCCACCTGGGAAGCCCTCTGCATACAGATGGGTTGTTTCACCCATTTAGCCATTCTGTGTCTTTTAATTAGTTATTGATATGTGTGTACTCACTGCCATTTTGTTAACTGTTCCTAACTTTTTTGTAGTTCTTCTGTGTTCCTTTCATCTTTTTTGATGTCTTCCTTTCTGGCTTAATAACTTTTTTAGTGGTTTACTTTAATTCATGTCTCTTTATCTTTTGTGTATCTCATTTAAGTTTTTGCTTTGTGGTTACTATGTGGCTTACATACAAAAACTTATATTTATAATAGTCTATTTTAAGTTGATAACAGCTTACATTTCATCATTGTCTAAAGCTCTTTTATACCCCTTCCTGTGTTTTACATTTTGATGTCACAAGTTACATCTTTTTTTTCTCATGTATCTATGAACAATTATAGCTATTTTTACTACTTTTGTCTTTAACTTTCATATAGCTTTATACTTGATTAATTACCACATTCACATATTAGACTGTTCTGAATTTTACTATATATTTACCTTTGCCAGTTGGGTTTATGCTTTCATATTTCCTCTTACTAATAGCACCCTTTCATTTCAACTTAAGAAGTCTCTTTAATATTTCTTTTAAGTAAAGTTTAGTGATGATGAGCTCCTTTGGCTTTTGCTTGTCTGAAAAACTGTATCTCCTTCAGTTCTGAAAGGCAGTTTTTTACTTTAAGCATTCTGACTATATCATACCACTTTCTTCCATCCTGCAAAGTTATTACTGAAAAATCTGCAGGTAGTCTTATGGGGGTTCCCTTGTATACAACAAGATGCTTTTTAAACTTTCTCCTTGTCTTTAACTTTTGATATTTAATTATGATGTGTCTTGGTATGGGTCTTCTGGAATTTATCTTATTTGGAATTCTCTGGACTTTTTGGATCTGGATGTCTGTTTCCTCTCCCAAGTTAAGAAAGTTTTCTTCAGTCATGATTTCTTCAAACAGTTTTTAAGCCCCTTTCTCCCTTGCTTCTCCTTCTGGGACCCCTGTAATGCAAATGTTGGTCCACCTAATGTTCCATAAGTCCTTTAGGCTATCTTTACTTTGCTTTTTCCTGCTCTGATTTGGTGAGTTCTACCGCCATCTTTGGCTTCACTCATCCTTTCTTCCACTTCATCTATTCTGCTGTTGAACTCTTCTATTGTATGTATCAGTTTAGTTAATGTATTCTTCAGCTCTGTGACTTCTATTTGATACATTTTTATATTTTCTGTCTCTGTTGAAATTCTCACTTTGTTCATCCATTCTTCTTAGCTCAGTGAGCTTTATGATGACTGTTATTTTGAACTCTATCAGATGAATTACTTATTACTATTTTATTAAGGCCTTTTTTAGTGATGTTATCTTTTTCTTTCATTTAGAAATAGTTCTGCTTCTTCATTTTCCTTGACTCTGCGTGTTAGTTTCTAAGCAGTAAATAAAACAGCTACTTCTTCCAGTCTAGAAGGAGGTGAAACTTACTATTCAACCCTGCTTGAGCTCTTGGTTGCCTCTCAGGCTTCTGTGATTGTCTAAGCCACTTACTTTATTCTTAGTAGCTCTCAGTATTTTAGGGTGTGCTAAGACCTGTCAGTCTTTCAAGGGGGTTGGGGAGAGTATCTCAGTACCCAAATACAATTTGATTCGAAGCCAGACACCCAGGGGACAGATTTTAAACTGTGCAAATATACTGCTTTCAGGGAGTTGGCATATCCATCTGCTACTTAAGTGCTGAGTCTTAGGCTGATAGCCAGTTGACAAATGTTTGTTTGCTGCCATTCCATCAAACCTGTAAGAACAAGCTCTGCTGGCCAGCAGAGCCAGACTATCGAGGGATGTGTTCCCTGAGTGGCCAGCATAAAAGCTGGAGCACCAGATGTGTTAATAGCTACTTTCTCCGAGATACTGACAACCTGGAGTGGGCCAAAAGGAGAGTGCAGTACTGGTGCACCTGTCAGCCTCACCAGTCTCTGGAGAGAACTGCAGTCAGTACCTCGATGTTTAATTAGAAGCCTGCCCCATAAGCCACATCTATGGAAATAAGCTAATAACCCTCTTTCACAGAAGGACCTGGGATGCATTTTAGTCTACCATCTCTGTGCTGTTCCCTGGAAGGAACAGTCAGTTAAGAACTGTAATGTTTCCGCATACTGTCAAATAATAGAATCCCTTTCCCATTTAGCAAAGAACTTAATACCGTGTTCAAGACCAAGGGCACAATGAAATCAATCCCAGGATTCCATCTTGTGGGTTGGTTTCTTGACACTACTCCTTAAGCCTCGCCAGAAAAACAGAAACAAACCAATTGTCTTAGTAAAGGTGATTTAATATAAATAATTAGTAGAACTGAGTGTATGAGAGAAATGAAAAGAAAAAAAGGAACTGAGATTTTACTGAGCTATTAACTACAAGAAGTGAGACGGCACACCAGGTTAGCAGTACCTCTCTTTCAAGGTGTGGGTTCGAGGTCTGTGGAACCCCTAACCTAACTTACCAGTTTGTAACAACCCAAAATTTCTTCCCTCTCGTCCCTCCTTTCCAGTTCTAGAGGTGAATAGCGATTTCTTGTAGTTACTAGCTTTTAAGATTTTATTCTCTGCTTTCTGCACTTTTACCATGATGTGTCTAAATGTATGTTTCTTTATTTTTATCCTGCTGGGATTTACTGGGCCTCTTGAATCTCTCAGTCATTGTCTTCAGCAGGTATTTTGTCAAACACTATTTGTGCCTGTTTATCTTTTCTTTTTCTGTTAACACTGATTAAACATATGTTAAATTTTCTCAATCTATTCCTTATGAGTTTTTAACTGTCTTCTTTATTTTCATTCATTTCTGTCTCTGGCATACATTCTTATAATTTTTCTGGTCTATCTCCCACCTCACTATTCCCCTTTTTGTCATGCCTAATCTGATGCCAAAATTATATACTATATGTTTGATTGTTGTATTTTTAACTTTTAGAAGTTTTACTTGTTCTTTTTAAAAGCACACTTACAAATTTTATAGTTTCTTTTATACTGTAGATATTTTCCAGCTTTGGTCATTTATTTCCATAAAACTAGTAAACATATCTGTTTTGTACTGTCTGTAATCATTTAAAAACCTCAAAGAAGAATTTAAAAGGTCCAGAGACAGGTTATTAGAAAACAGAAGAAAGTGAAAAGCTTGCTATGCTGATATAAGTGAAAAATAAAAATAAGAACATTCCAACAACAAAAGTTAAGTGAGGAGAAAGAAACAATGTAAATAAAAGAGCTATGATGATATAAAAGTAAAATAAGGGAGTATAACAAGGAAAATGGAATATCTACATAATTGGAGTTTCTGAGATAGACAACAAATTAGAAAAATGCTAAATATTATTTTTCTTACCTAGAGAAAGATTTAAGTCTGTCTTGAAAGTATCCATTGAACCCATTCCCAATTTTCCTGCTTTACATAAACTTTTTTATTTTCTTTTTCAGACAATAACATTTTCTCAGAATATAAATTATGAGGCAGTAGATGATTATTTCAAGTTGCAGTAAGTATGACTTTTAAAAGAGTCTACACAATGTTAAATATGCTATTCAGGTTATTGATTTGTACATATTGTTTTATTTAAATGGCCTCATATCCTTCTAAATATCCAGATTTCAAATTCTTTTAGATATCTCAAAAGATGCAAGATTGGTATTCTATAGAAAAAATGTAAAATATTCCTTTAGTTTAATGGAATCATGACCCATCGGAAGGTTCTAGTCATCCAACTGAAGGTACAAAAACACCAGGCAATTTCTTAGTTCAGTATTTTTGAGCACCTTTTATCATTCATTCCCATCCCAAAGTCTTTACATACTATGCTTAAGCAAAAACTAGAACTCTAATCCTCAAAAGTCTTTAATTATGACTACAGTCAGATAAATTTCTGCATCTTGGAATAAGGTAGCACCATTAAACACTTAATTCATGGAGGAAGGCAACCAACATGGTATTGTATTTTAAGGCATTAGATTATCATTATGTCCTGACTGAATATATTTTCTGGAAAAGTAGCATTGTTCTAGGAAAAAGTCCATTTTTCTTTAGTCTGCAGCTACTCCACCTGAGTTTGCATGCCTGCTCCATGCCAGGCACTCTAGGTGTTCAGAACACATGGTGAACAAGAAATATGGCGTTACTGTTGTCGTGAGATATATCTCCAGTGGGAGAAGACAAGCAGCAAGTAATCAAATAAATAAACAAGATGGCTCCAAACAATTGTAAGTGCTATTAAGAAAATAAAGCAGAAAGAAGCAGTAGAGTATCACCAGGAAGTATAGGAAGGAAATGCCACTTTAAACACGGTAGTCAAGAGAGGCTCAAAACACCCCTTTCCCTCTAACTTATCAATTTTTCTCTTGAGTTCCTTTGAGTATTTTTGGTTTTGTGGATATTTATTCAGAATTCTGTTGCTGTACAATACACATCAAATTGTCCAGGATTGTGGTTGTTTAGTCGCAAAGTGATGTCAGACTTTTTTTGCGACCGCATGGACTGCAGCTTGCCAGGCTCCTCTATCCACAGGATTCCCCAGGCAAGAATATGGGAGTGGTTTGCCATTTCCTTCTCCAGGGGATCTTCCTAACCTAGGGAGTGAACCTGCATCTCTGGCATTGGCTGACAGATTCTTTACTGCTGAGCCACCAGGGAGGTTACTTTGGGTATTTTTGTTTTTGTAAATATTTACTCAGAGTTCTGTTGCTTCACAATACACATCAAATTGTCCAGGATACTTTAAGTCAGTTCAAGACTTGAGAAAAAAAATACCAAAAACTTTGAAATTGGTGGGGAAAAAATCTACCTATAAGTAAAACTATGTAGAAAATTGAAGATGTAATACTTAGTGTCCTTTTTTCAGGTTTATACTATATTACTGAATAGACCAAATCAAATATTACATCAAATTGGGAGGGAAAGTCATAACTAGCATAATTATAAGATGCTTCCTGATTTCAAAGTTGTTAGAGATAAAAATGTATCTTAGAGTTGATGAAATATTGTATCAGTTCAGTTCAGTCCCTCAGTCATGTCCAACTCTTTGCGACCCCATGGACTACAACAAACCAGGCTTCCCTGTCCATCACCAACTCCCAGGATCTGCTCAAACTCATTCGGTGATGAGTTCATCGATTCGATGATGCCATCCAACCATCTCATCCTCTGTCGTTCCCTTCTTTTCCTGCCTTCAGTCTTTCCCAGCATCAGGGTATTTTCTAATGAGTCAGTTCTTCACATTAGGTGGCCAAAGTATTGGAGCTTCAGCTTCAGATGATATATTGTATAGTGATTTAAAAAATACAAAAATTGTGCTATATGTATCCTCACTTATTTAGCATATTTTATATATATGAGAAATAGGAAAATACAATGAATACTAAAAGGAAAAGAACATTTGTTTGTGGTTAGTTTGTATTTGTTTTTTCCCAGTTTTTTCAATAAGTAAAAGCCTTAGCAGGAGCAGGAAATGAATAAAACTTTCAAAACCTTTTCTTCTAAAATTTTTGAGACCTCTTATTTTGCCTGAGCAGAAATGATCCATGTGCATTTCCTACTCTACAAAGGCATGATGTCTGATCTCCCTTTTGCTTCCAGTCAGATCATATTGTGCAGCATAATGAGGTTCAGAAAACTAATTTCATAACTTAGTGTCTATTGTTCCAAAGGCATTATCAATGGGGGGAATCTGTAGAGGCTAGAAAAGGAATCTATGCAGTGGCTTGTTGTTATTGTTGTTTAGTCACTCAGTCGTGTCTGATTCTTGCAACCCCATGGACTGTAGCCCACCAGGCTCCTGTCTATGGGATTTCCCAGCAAGAATACTGGAGTGGGTTGCCATTTCCATCTCCAGAAGATAGATCTTCATACCCAGGCATCGAACCTACGTCTCCTGAGTCTCTTGCATTGGCAGGCAGATTCTTTACCACTGAGCCACCAGGAAAGCTATGGCTGTGAAATACCATCAGGAAGCAGGCAACAGTGTTAGCAGCAAAGTCCCATCTTCGGGAGACTAAGGGTGTTAATGAAACAGAAGGGCTGAAATGCTGATAGAAGTTCATTTTTATTTCCCATTGTGCTGACCTATGCTGGCTAAAATATGGGATACCATAAAATGGGAATAACTTCAGGATATGACCACAATGCACCTTAGCAGAAGCAGCAAGCGGTCACCACCACCACTAGGCCTCCAGGATTCCTCAGTGGGGGTTCAATCACATCTTGAAAATGGGACTTTCATCTGTTCTACACAAAGCAGACTCATTATGCTTCTACAGTCATTTGTATGTGTTGTTTCTCCTAGATATGAGAACACAGGTCTTCTGCTTGTCCACGTGAGACCCAGTGAACTTGCAAAAACATGTCCAATACTCCAAAAGGTAAGTAACAGAGTAGAAGATCAAAAAATTCTCTTCAATAAGGCACAGGTGGTAAACTAAATAATACATATTAACTCCATTCAATACCACTCCCCCTAACACGTAGCAACATTCTGTAATATTTCACTGTAGAGACAGTATTAGTTTACTTTGGAAAGAGAAGATTAGATTACTTACTGCCTTCCATGAATTTACATCAGAATATAAACATGCATAAAGATGTATAATTAATTTTAAAATGTATTTATATATTTATGTAAACAAAACTGTGTAGAGGAAAACTGAAATTAATGAAAACAGCCAAATTTGGATATGGTTTGTCAGAGAAGACTGCTAGTCATGTCCGTATCCATGCTGCATTTATTTATTTTAAAAATTGGACCATTTCTTCATTTAAAAACATTTTATTGCATGCTTACCATGTTTCTGTGTTTCAGCCTGTGTGCTAAGTAATGGGAATTACCAAGATGAAAAGAGCCCTTTCTGAAGGGGAAAACATAAATTAGTATAAGAGAATGTGAACTATACAGTTATCAAATAGCCCAGAGAAAAGAGTGAGGAATTTTGTTTGGGAAGGGAAAAGTGAAAAGAAGGTACATGAAATAACTGTTGAGGGGTAAGTAGAAGCTAAGGTAGGAGGATGCAAAGGGAATTCAAGGAAGAGGCATACACAGAAGCACAGCAATATTAGGGAGCAGTGCGGTGTTCAGATAACCACCCACTACAACCTCCTTTGAGTGTTTGTTCCCCACTGAGGGATGACTCCTCTCTTTATTCTTTCTCATTCCAACCTATAATCAGTAAACATGTAATAAGCACTACATACCAGGCAGAGCACAATGGGGCATACCCATATGAAGAATTCAAAGTTAAATGAGACATAGACCCTGCTCTTCAGGACCTTGGCACCAAGAGCCTGTTCCTATCAGGGCAAGATTTCATGAATTTAGAGGAAGCCTTGAACTAAGGCAGACACGATCCATCCTTGAGCATGGCTGAAACACATTGCTTCCCCAGGAAATGCATACTGACCATTCTCCCTGTTTTCCCACCATGCTGCCTACCCAACTTAATCTGCTGAAGAAGCAAAAAGCTGCCACCTAGCGAGTTCCTGCCCTAGCCTCGATCTGCATTCTCTATCTTTAGCTCCACTTAATTCCATATAAGTTGCTTCCCTGAAGCACCATGATTTCCTCCATCTCTTTCCTTGTCTAATTTAGAGATATGTTCCCTCTCCTGCCCAGCCCAAGCATTATAAAACATTAATCTAGAGTGAAAGTGTTAGTCACTAAGTCATGTCTGACTCTTTGCGACCCCATGGACTGTAGCCCACCAGGCTCCTCTGTCCATGGAATTCTCCAGGCAAGAATACTGGAGTAGGTAGCCATTCCTTTCTCCAGGGGATCCTCCCGACCCAAGGATTGAACCTGGGTCTCTTGCATTGCAGGCAGATTCTTTACTGCCTGAGCCACCAGGGAAGCCCAATGTTAATGGGAGTGGAAGTGAAAGTTTAGTCTCTCAGTCATGTCAGACTCTTTGCGACCCCATGGACTGCAGCCTACCAGGCTCCTCCATCCATGGAATTTTCCAGGCAAGAGTACTGGAGCGGGTTGCCATTTCCTTCTCCAAAGGATCTTTCTGACCCAGGGATCAAACCCAGGTCTCCCAGAAGGTAGGCAGACGCTTTACCGTCTAACCAGAGTTTAAATGCAAGCTCTACCACCTATTGACTTCAAGAAGCTCCTAAGCACTCTGAGTCTTGGCTTCTTTGTTCATAAAAGGGGAACTATAATATCCATCTCACAGTATTTATATACTTGTTGAGAGTATTAAATGAGATAATTTATGTAAAATGTCCAGAATAGTACTTGTCACAGAGTAATTACCTAATATTACTGGTTTTGTTCCTTGGCACACCCCAAGACATGGACCATTCAAATCTAACTACCATCTGTGCCCATTTCAGGTAGTTTGTATTGACCTACCCACTGAAATAGAATGGAGAATATGCCAGATAGTAGAAGATGATGGAATATGCTAGAGTCCTTTAGGCAATAGGAAAATGTGGCAAGAAAGCACATACCAGGCAGAGCACAATGGGCCATACCCACATGAAGAATTCAGTTAATTGAATTAACTAGCTAGCCAAGAAAATAAAAACTAATACACAACTGCAAGGTATGCTCTCAACCACAGGGACCCCTTTTTGTGTTCCCATCCCCACTGGTAAGCAAGTCATCAGCCTCCCAGATAAGTATTATAGACAGAAGGCCCACAGACTTCTTCTCTAGATGGATGAAGTTAGGCCCTTGATAAACCTGCTGGACCAAATGGCTCATGGGGTGAGCCTGCCATCTTTGTCCCTGAGTCTTCATAGCCTGCAGAGCAGCAAATAGAACTGGCAGCTCCAACAAGGCTACGTCTCAGTTTTTTAACCATACACCAAGAACCAGAATGCAGTGAGGCCACCCTAGTAAACCAGGCCCCAGAAGCACATAATAATTTCTTCCAAAGTGAAATTTCCTAGGGAGAGATGACTACACTGATATTACCTTCTAACATTTCTATGTTGAAAGCCTTTAGAATTCTTGTCTCAGTTCAGTTGTTCTGTCCAGTTAGAGCGGAATATGCTGTGTCTGATTCTGAGCTAAGGGAGGAAGAGTTCTGCCCTGTACTTAAGAGAATGATAAAGAAATATTTCTTAATAAAGAAACCCAATACACTCATCATTCTCATTTATATGTCAGAATTTCTCTATTAGATGACCAGTCCCAGGGAAGATGTGTCAGTCCTCCAGCAGTGGAGGACTTATTCATGCTTCCCACATTCTGCGCCCGTGCTTTTGTTGAAGAGTCACCTCCAGGTCAACTTATATTTTTAATTTTAGTCATGATTGTTAATTCTGAGGTTAGGGATGACTTTAGTGAACTAAGACCCAGAAAAGAAGAAATGTTACAAATCAGATCATCAAGTAATAGTGTGTTGTAACTATGAAAAACTTGAGGACTCAGCCAACCATGTACCTTATATGGGTAATTTAGTAAAGATAAAGGGCAGACCCATGTTTCTAAATAAATTTGATGGGAAAAGATTTAGTGATGATAGACAGCAAGGACTGTGGGTAGAGTTGCTGAGAGAACAAATCAGGTCCTATAGGTGAGATCAGGTGATTGAAGGAATAAAATCCATAAACTTCTGCTGTGAAGCATGCCTTTCTAATGAAGCCAGAAAGGGCTTGGTTTAGCAGGTTCAACACTATAAATCCATCAAGCTTGACAGGAATCATTCTCTAACCCTACCCTCCTGATTCCTAAAGGTTTTTTTTTTTAGATTTGCCTTGTGAAAATATGCAACATATTGGGCATGTTTATAATAGATGGCAAGTGTCTAGATCCCACTTAGAAAGCCTGCAGTAGAGGATGGGAAGATGGGCAGGGTATACAGCAGTGAGTAAGGTGTCCTGGAGCCAAGCAGAAATAGAAGTTGCTTATCCCAATTGAGGACTTAGCCCAGAACGAGGACTCCAGTTCTAAAAAGAAGTCAAATTCATAGTTAAATGTATTACAGAAACCTTCCAGGTGAGTCAGGTGCAAGCTGGAACCACAGAGTTGATAGTCATGATTGTAGAGGTGCTAGTGAAAAATGACATCAAATTGGTTCTCTGATATAGAAGTAAGAAAGCAGAGACCTGACCTTTGAGCTTGTGAGCCCCAAGGGTGAAAGAAAGCAAAGAAAGAAAAAAAAGCTATCAAAGGAGGAAAATGGCACAGAGCAGAATAACCAAACTCTACATTTAAAAGGTTATTTCAGATCTAAAATGTAATTGTTTTTAGCTGTAGTAATATTTTAGACTATGTGATTTAGAACCACTAAACTCATCACCTAAATTACTTTATTGTAGGTGTTCCAAATATCTGTTGGCTGTGATGCTAGTAAATTCATTGCTGTTAAAGGGCAAGTATATTTGCACTTCACTTGTTTTAAAACAAATGGTGAATTAAATGTAATTACTAGTTATAATATTAGCCTAATGACTGACATGTCCATATGAAATCCGTAATAAATTCACAATTTGTTCAAACCAGACTTGTTTTAATTTTTTGCCAAGTCAAATATTACATTTGAATCAGACTAAAAGAGAAAAAGATTTAACCTCTTTCTCTATTATCAGCATTTTTCTCTGCCTTCCCTTTTCTAAGCCAGTTTCCATCTTTTGCATTACCTCTCTCAGCTCTTCAGTGTACAACTCATTTCCAGAGAACTGAGAGGGAGAAACACTTAACCTCTGTTGTCCATCCTACTCAAACCAGCTATAATTCTATTTCTGTCAGAGAATGTCTTATAACCACATGAGAGAAGCCTATTTCCTGCACCTTTTTCCATGGATGAAAGCAAGTCACTTCATAAATAGATTCAAATATTTTTCCATGAGAAAGGTTTTTAAAGCAAACCTAACAGAACCGCCAGTGCTTCCTCCAGAGAATCCCAAGATGTGACTTTTATTGATTTTACTGCGGTTCACAGTGAAGCACACTGGAACTTGTGTCATCCACAGTTCTGTCTTCTACATGGGAGAGAATAAAGGTCAGCGCACACAAAAGGTCAGCGGCTGAGTTTGGAATGTAAAATGGAGACAGAAACGTATTGCAGCTCCTTCCCTGTGGACGTGGTGAGGGTGGAGTGACGCTGACACTTATCTAGATCTGTTTATAAAGCGATATGTTCTCATCCGAAACAAAAGTCTATTCATCTGTCATCCTAATAATCTTTTGAGTACTGAATTGTCATAATTAGTTGCCAGATAGATAATTAAATATTCCCATCTCATTTAGCAAGGAATTTGCATTTCCCATAAACCCTTTTCCAGAAAACACAAAAGCTAACTGATTATAAAGCCTAAAGCATCTTGTTTCTGGGATGGTCTACATCCTTCTCCTCAGAAGGAGCAGCACTGGCATCACCTGGGAATTTACTAGAAATGCAGAACCTCAGGTTTGGCTTCATACTTGCTGAGCCAGAATCTCTATTGTAACAAAATTTCCAAGATTAGTAGGGGCATTAAAATTTGAGAATAACTTCTCTAGGCAACATATATATATATATATATATATATATATATATATATATATATATATAAAAGTCACTCAGTCGTGTCCAACTCTGTGACCCCATGGACTATAGCCTACCAGGCTCCTCTGTCCATTGGATTTTCCAGGCAAGGGTACTGGAGTGGGTTGCCATTTCCTTCTCCAGGGGATACTCCTGACCCAAGGATCAAACCCAGGTCTCCCTCATTGCAGGCAGACGCTTTACCATCTGAACTACCAGGGAAGCCCACTCTAAGCAACAGGTTATGAAAATCAATTCCCAGTATCCCTGCATGCAGTATCACTGCAGGAAGATTTCCTTCTTCAGTGAGATGCAAAGCAATTTGAATCCATCTATTTCTGGCACGATTTAGTGAGCTATTGTCAGACTAGGTTGCTCGTCAGAACCACCTGGAGAGCATGTCAGAAAACACAGATTTCAGGTCCTTTTCCAGATCTCTTAGTCAATGACCCACTGTTCTAGACCTCTAAAAATGACCTTAATTTCTTGAATTCAGGTTGTGGTGGGCCTAAGTTTTCACAGTCCACAAAGGAGAGCTATGAGGCCTATGATCCTTCTGGCAGGAAAGGTGTTAATGAAAGAGAGCATCTCTTGGGATCAAATTTGAGTTCAGGGCGGGAGGTGATCCCAGGCTTTCATTTTCTATATAAAACAAACACAATAGTGTCCAGGGCTCCTTCTGAGTTACACTGGAAGCAGTCAGCAAAAATGATCAAATGAACAATTTAACTTACCAAAAACTCTTATCATTTCATAGACTATGATAGCCTTATGTCTGCATAAACCATAACTAGAAATTATGTGACTCATTAAAATAGGTCTTTACCTGCACAGCTTATGCTCTAGTAGCAGTTAGAACTGTGTTTTTTAAAATCATGAAAAATAAAACAGCCCAAAGAAATTTGTCTTTACTTTGATAGATTTTCCACAATTTTTTCACATATATCAAATATAAGAGGTAAATCAGTATATTTTTAATTCTGGCATCTTCAGAAACATTTGTGAACAGAAACGTTTAGAAATGCTAGACCCACACACCAATCCCAAAGATTCTAATTCAGTAAGTGATGATTCTGTAATACTTTTGAGTTTAAAAATCACTGAATTAAACAATTAAATGTTTGTGCTAATAAATAAGGAATGATGATATTACAACTTCATTGTATTTTATTTCTTGTAGATTTACTAAAAAAGAATGTCTTCAGCATGATTTTTTTTACATCATTGAACCGTAAGCAATATTTTCTAACATAAGCAGTGACTTGTATATTAATGTACTATCAATAATTTATGATTAGTTTGTGTTTATTCCTATTAGCACCAGTCTTTTTTGGTATATGCATTTATTGCTACAAATTTACCTCTAGGTACTGAATTTACTGCACCTCACAAATTTTGATAAGTTGTGTTTTCATTTTCATATAGTTGAGTGTATTTTTTAAATTTCTCTTGAGAGTTCATCTTTGATCCAAGTGTTATTTAGAAATGTGTTTTTTAACCCTCCAAAAAGTAGGAATAGAAGGAACATACCTCAACATAATAAAAGCTATATATGACAAACCCACAGCAAACATTATCCTCAGTGGTGAAAAGCTGGAAGCATTCCCCCTGAAATCAGGAACAAGACAAGGGTGCCCACTCTCACCACTACTATTCAACATAGTTTTGGAAGTCTTGGCCACAGCAATCAGAGCAGATAAAGAAATCAAAGGAATCCAGATTGGAAAAGAAGAAGTAAAACTCTCTCTGTTTGCAGATGACATGATCCTCTATATTGAAAACCCTAAAGACTCTACGAGAAAATTACTAGAGCTAATCAGTGAATATACACTGGCATTCCTATACACTAACAGTGAGAAATCAGAAAGAGAAATTAAGGAAACAATTCCATTCACCATCGAAACAAAAAGGATAAAATACTTAGGAGTATTTCTACCTAAAGAATCAAAAGACTTGTATATAGAAAACTATAAAACACTGATGAAAGAAATCAAGGAAGACACAAACAGATGGAGAAATGTGCCGTGTTCGTGGATTGGAAGAATCAATATAGTGAAAATGAGTATACTACCCAAAGCAATCTATAGATTCAGTGCAATTCCTATCAAGCTACCAGAGGTCTTTTTCAAAGAATTAGAACAAATAATTTCTCAATTTGTATGGAAATACAAAAAACCTCGTATAGCCAAAGCAATCTTGAGAAAGAAGAATGGAACTGGCGGAATCAACCTACCTGACTTTAGGCTATACTACAAATCCACAGTCATTAAGACAGTATGGTACTGGGACAAAGACAGAAATATAGATCAATGGAACAGAATAGAAAGCCCAGAGATAAATCCACGCATCTATGGACACCTTATCTTTGACAAAGGAGGCAAGAATATACAATGGAGAAAAGACAACCTCTTTAACAAGTGGTGCTGGGAAAACTGGACAGCCACTTGTAAAAGAATGAAACTAGATCACTTTCTAACACCATACACAAAGATAAACTCAAAATGGATCAAAGATCTAAGCATAAGACCAGAAACTATAAAACTCCTAGAGGATAACATAGGCAAAACACTCTCTGCCATAACCCAAAGCGGGATACTCCATGACCCACCTCCCAGAATATTGGAAATAAAAACACGAATAAACAAATGGAACCTAATTAAAATTAAAAGCTTTTGCACAACAAAGGAAACTATAAGCAAGGTGAAAAGACAGTCTTCAGAATGGGAGAAAATAATAGCCAATGAAGCAACAGACAAACAATTAATCTCAAAAATATACAAACAACTCCTGCAGCTCCATTCTAGAAAAATAAACAACCCAATTAAAAAGTGGGCCAAAGAACTTAACAGACATTTCTCCAAAGAAGACATAAAAATGGCTAACAAACACATGAAAAATGCTCAACATCACTCATTATCAGAGAAATGCAAATCAAAACCACAATGAGGTACCACTTTACACCAGTCAGAATGGCTGCCATCCAAAAGTCTACAAGCAATAAATGCTGGAGAGGATGTGGAGAAAAGGGAACCCTCTTACACTGTTGGTGGGATTGCAAACTAGTACAGCCACTATGGAAAACAGTGTGGAGGTTCCTTAAAAAGCTGCAAATAGACCTGCCATATGACCCAGCAATCCCACTGCTGGGCATATACACCGAGGAAACCAGAATTGAAAGAGCCACGTGTACCCCAATGTTCATCGCTGCATTGTTTACAATAGCCAAGACATGGAAGCAACCTTGATGCCCATCAACTGACGAATGGATAAGAAAGCTGTGGTACATATACACAATGGAATATTACTCAGCATTAAAAAAAAATTCATTTGAAGCAACTCTACTCAGATGGACGAAACTGGAGCCCATTATCCAGAGTGAAGTAAGCCAGAAGCAAAAACAACAATACAGTATATTAACGCATATATATGGAATTTAGAAAGACGGTAACGAGAACTCAACATGCGAGACAGCAAAAGGCACGCAGATGTATAGAATAGACTCGTGGACTTTGTGGATGAGGGTAAGGGTGGGATGATATGGGAGAAGGGCATTGAAGCATGTTAATTGTCATGTGTCTAATCAATCGCCAGCCCAGGATTGATGCTCGGGGCTGGTACAGCGAGATTTCCCGGGGGGGAGGGAGGAGGGAGGGGGGTTCTGGAGGGGAAGCATATGTAAACCCATTGTGATATCATGACAATGTGTGAAAAAAAAAAAAAAAAAAAAAAAGAAATGTGTTTTTTAACCTCCACATATTTTAGGAGTATTTTGTAATTATGGTCATCTGTTTGACATTTTTGTGATATCTCTTTACCTAAGCAGAGTAATGGTTTAAATTTTTTAAGCTTGAGAAGAGGAAAGATTCTAAGTAACAAAAAAAAAATTTTTTTTACAGGTCATATCTGAGAGATCGACCATCTAAACCATTGGTAAGAAAACTATAATTCTGTCAATCAGCCAAATATAGAAAATAACTAAAGCATTTTTTCCTTCTCTAGAGAGTAAAATATAATTGGGACAAATACGGATGCCCATTAAGAGTTGATTTCAGAGAAAATTTTCACCCTTTGGTTCAACTGTAAGTATATTCTCACTAAAAATTTTAACTTACTTTTGAAAACTTCAAAATTATGAAAAGAAGCCTAATTAATCATGCATTTAATAATAAATATTTTTGAGCACCCAACGTATGCAGCACTGGGTTTTCAGTGCTAGTTATACAAAATTGGATGATCTGTGGTCCATGCATTAGGGAGGTTACAATTTAGAAACTGAGGCATAAGTAGGTTAAGAGGATTGAAACTCTTCTCAGGGATGCAGACAGAACCTAACCCTTGCTGTACCCTCTCTAAACCTCTCCTCAACCTACAGCACCCCTCCCCATTAGGAACTACCTCCCCTTTAATGTTCTCTCCCAGAGACATGCACTCTTCAGCTCAGTTCAGTTCAGTTCAGTTCAGTCACTCAGTCGTGTCTGACTCTTTGCGACACCATGGACCGCAGCATACCAGGCCTCCCTGTCCATCACTGACTCCCACAGTTTACCCATGTCCACTGAGTCAGTGATGCCATCCAACCATCTCATCCTCTGTCATCCCCTTATCCTCCTGCCTTCAGTCTTTCCCAGCATCAAGGTCTTTTCCAACAAGTCAGTGCTTCGCATCAGGTGGCCAAAGTATTAGAATTTCAGCTCGAACATCAGTCCTTCCAAAGAAAACTTCAGGACTGATCTCCTTTAGGATGGACTGATTGGATCTCCTTGCAACCAGTCCCTCCAAGGGACTCTCAAGAGTTTCTCCAACACCACAGTTCAAAAGCATCAGTTCTTTGGCACTCAGCTTTCTTTATAGTCCAACTCTCACATCCATACATGACTACTGGAAAAGCCATAGCCTTGACTAGACGGACCTTTGTTGGCAAAGTAACATCTCTGCTTTTTAATATGCTTTCTAGGTTGATCATAACTTTCCTTCCAAGGAGTAAGTGTCTTTTAATTTCATGGCTACAGTCACCATCTGCAGTGATTTTGGAGCCCCCCAAAATAAAGTATGCCACTGTTTCCACTGTTTCCCCATCTATTTGCCAGGAAGTGATGGGACCAGATGCCATGGTCTTAGTTTTCTGAATGTTGAGCTTTAAGCCAACTTTTTCACTCTCCTCTTTCACTTTCATCAAGAGGCTCTTTAGTTCCTCTTCTACCATAAGAGTGGTGTCATCTGCATATCTGAGGTTACTGATATTTCTCCCAGCAATCTTGATTCCAGCTTGTGCTTCATCCAGCCCAGCGTTTCTCATGATGTACTCTGCATATAAGTTGAATGAGCAGGGTGACAATATACAGCCTTGACATACTCCTTCTCTTATTTGGAACCAGTCTCAAATCATCATTATTAAACACCGGTTGTTGTTCAGTCACTAAGTCATGTCTGATTCTTTGTGACCCCATGGACATATGCCATGGAAGCATGCCCCATGGAAGCATGCCAGGCTTCCCTGTCCTTCACCATCTCCCAGAGTTTGCCAAAGTTCATGTGTAATTGATGATTAAACACCTAATTTGCATCAATTACTGTGCTGCTAAGTGCTTTGCATCAATTACTGTGCTTCAGTCGTGTCCGACTCTGCGACCCCACAGACGGCAGTCCACCAGGCTCCGCCGTCCCTGGGATTCTCCAGGCAAGAACACTGGAGTGGGTTGCCAGTTCCTTCTCCAATGCAGGAAAGGGAAAAGTGAAAGTGAAGTCACTCAGTCGTGTCCGACTTTTCGAGACCCCATGGACTGCAGCCTACCAGGCTCCTTTATCCATTGGATTTTCCAGGCAAGAGTACTGGAGTGGGGTGCCATTGCCTTCTCCAATTACTGTGCTAGGCAATGGGAATTCAAAGATGAGTAAGACAGGAGAATCTGATAAATTAGATATGAACTGATATGCTAAGTGAAACAATAGAAAGGAGTAGTATGGGTTGTTGGTACTGAAAAGAATCCAATTCAGCTACGGAAGGGAGAGGGGCTCTGGGAAGTGTTCCCAGAGCATTAGAGCTGAGTCACTGAGGCTTAAAGGGTAATATTCAGCTGAAGGCAGGGGAGGGAAGGAGAGGTGAGGAAGGTAACAGGGAATTCCACTGAGTAAGTCTTTCAAGCAGAAGTGATAGAGGAAGAAATTTCATAGTTCAAGTGGTATAATGTTATTGGAGCACGAAATGAGTCATGATGTGTCAGGAGAAAAGGCTGAGAAACTAGCTAGGTAGAGTCCAGACCATGGAAGGCTTTCTAGCCATTCTTTTTCTTCCCCCAAAACTTATTTAACAGAAGGAAAATTGCTTCACAATACTGTATTTACCTCTGCCATACATCAACATGAATCAGCCATAGGTATACATGTGTGTCCCCTCCCTCTTTAACTTCCTCCTTAACTTCTCCTTCCCATACCTCTAGGTTGTTACAGAACCTCAGTTTGAGTTCCCTGAGTCATGCACAAATTCTCATTGGTTATCTGTTTTACACATGGTAGCATATATGCTTCCATGTTACTCTCTGCATTCGTCCCACCCTCTCCTTCCTCCCTGTTGCCCGTGTCCATAAACGTCTGTTCTCTATGTCTGCCATTGTTGCCCTGTAAATAGGTTCATCGGTACCATCTTTCTAGATTCCATATACATGTGTTAATAAATGATACTTATTTTTCTCTTTCTGACTTAGTTCACTCTGTATAATAAGCCCTAGGTTCATCCATCTCATTAGGACTGA
This sequence comes from Antilocapra americana, assembly GCA_007570785.1. Taxonomy (NCBI): domain Eukaryota; kingdom Metazoa; phylum Chordata; class Mammalia; order Artiodactyla; family Antilocapridae; genus Antilocapra; species Antilocapra americana. The sequence continues at coordinate 3,970,921 of ML663559.1, forward strand.
CTCAAATGCATTCCCTTTTATGGTTTCTAGCCATTCTTATTGTAGAGTGGCATGATTAAATACTTGCTGTCTCTGATATATGTGTAGAAGATTTCAGGGAAACAAGTCTAAGGAAGGAGACCAGGTAGTAAACTGTATTAGTAGTACAGGGAGAAAAAAGAAAATGATTGAGACAGCAACAAAGACAAAGAAGAGCTATCACTTATGAGAAAATCAGTGATAATAACAGGCAGAGCTTGATAACTGATAGATGAGGGTGATGAGGGAAAGAGAATAAGGAAGGTGAATATGTTGAAGCTGGCATCAATCAGAAGAGATCTTCCACAAACGTCTATGGCTATTATCTATCCATCTTCAAGCATCTGTACCCATTAACTCTGTCTTCCTAGCACCATAGATAAAGTATATGGGTATCTAAGTTCCATTTGTGAACTGGATACCTGCCCCCTTTCCTAATTAAGACCACTGTTTCTGAAATTTTTCCTTTTCTCTTGCATCATGAACTTTACCTTACTAGATCATCACACAAACATGCAGTTCTTCCCCTCTCTGAAACCAAAACAAAAACCCTCTCTTTGTCTCCACTACCCCTCTAGCTACTATACTCGTTGTCATCAGCTCTTCTTCTATCCTCTGCCATCTTTCTCAGTCAGGCTTTTACCCTCCACCCCTCCACTGACATTGCCAGCCGGTGTGGCCAGAGGCCTCCATATGGCTAACTCAATGGTCAGCTCTCACGTCTCATCTTACTCCATCTCATTAACAAGAACTGACACAGTTGATCATTTCCTCCTACTTAAAATATCTTCCTTATTGGGATTCCAGGATGTCATATTTTCCTACTTTTCCTGTTACCTCACTGGTAGCTCTTCCTTAATTTCTTAATTTATTATTTTCTCCATGACTTGTTTTTTTAACTTTTTACTTTGTATTGATACAGCCAATTAACAAACAATGTTGTGATAGTTTCAGGTGAACAGCAAAGGGACTCAGGCATACATATACATGTATCCATTCTCCCCCAAATTCCTCTCTCATACAGGCTGTCACATTACATTGAGCAGAGTTCCATGTGCTATATAGTAGGTCCTTGTTGGTTATCCATTTTAAAATACAGCAGTCTATACATGTCCATCTCAAACTCCCTAACTATCCCTTTCCCCTATCTTTTTACCCAGCCCAGTAAGTTCATTCTCTAAGTCTGTGAGTCTTTGTTTTGTAAGTTCATTTGTATCATTTCTTTTTAGATTCCTATATAAGGGATGCCATACAATATTTCTCCTTCTCTGTCAAATTTACTTCACTAAGTATGACAGTCTCTAGGGCCATCCATGTTACTGCAAATGGCATTATTTCATTCTTCTTAATGGCTGAGTAATATCCCATTGCATATATGTAGCACATCTTTTTTATCTATTATTCTATTGAAGGACATTTAGGTTGCTTCCATGTCCTGGCTATTGCAAACAGTGCTGCAATGAATATTGGGTTGCAGGTGTCCTTTCAGAACATGATTTTCTCCAGATATATGCTCAGGAGTGGGGTTGCACTAAATGACAGCATAAACAAAGTAAGAAAGATAAGTGGTTGAAATGTTTGTTTTTTATGTCTTTAAGTACAGATTTTTAAGAATTATGGTAAAATATGGCAAACATTTTGATGACTACCTTATGTAGTTAGACAACAGAATGCCAAATAGCAGTTAAAATGAATGAGCTATGATGCTTGTAAGAGGGAATCAAATGATCAGCCATGAATTTCAGGTTGGGTAGGAAAGGAAGAGAAATCAGGAGGGATCCACTGATCACGAAAACAAATCAAGAGACTGGAAAGTTCTATGGATTTATCTCAAAACCTAATATCGAGTGGAAAAAAAGTCACCAAAAGTTACTTACAGTTTAATATCATGTATGTACATTTTCAAACCCATAAATCAATAAAATACATGATTTATGGACACATTTATATATAAGTAAGGTATATAACCTGTATGGAAATGATCAATAATAATTTTCACATTATTCTCCATATATTTGAAATACCTAATTAAAATAAAATAAGCACCTAAGCTATAGGAACAAGGTCCATGAAGAAAGCTGGGGAAGTGGGATCCAAGGCCCAGGTGGCAAGATTCAAAGGATAATCCATTCTTTGAGACTGGAGGTGCATGTGTGATCAGTTGCTCAGTCATGTCCAACTCTTTGCGACCCTATGGACTGTAGCCCACCAGCTTCCTCTGTCCATGGAATTTTCCAGGCAAGAATACTGGTTGCCATTTCCTCCTCCAGGGGATCTTTCCAACCCAGAGATTGAAACTGAGTCTTGCATCTCCTGCATTGGCAGGCACAGTCTTCACTGCTATGCCACCTGGGAAGCCCCTGAGATTCGGAGGGAAGTAAAAATGACTAGTTTGGAGATAGGAATGTAGAACTTGAGAGAGGTCGTGTATGATATCCCCAATTTACTTACACAGAGTAGAAAGAGGATCATTTTTAAACTGAGAGAAGGGAGACGTTGAGGAGGGGACTTAAGGAGAATGTCAAAGGTCGCTGAGGGTAAAATGAAAAGGAGCTGGCTAAGGGCCCGTAAAAAGATTACTGGACAACAGCAAAGGCACAATTGAGGTCAGATACCATGAGTGGGTCCAATCCTCACACACGCTGAACTTCCCAAGTATCACATATACAGCTGAAGAAGGCATAGGTAACATCCAAGGTTTAGGTTAGACGTTAAATGCAAGAGGAAGAATAACTGAGTGTATCCAGGGTGCTGGTGGGAGACAGCGGGTCAGATGATCAACCATGTGATTGGGCTGAGGGCGAGAGGAAGAGCAGCTAGAAAGGAACTTCTATGCAGCAGAGAAGCAGAGGGGAATGAGGTCAAGGGGCAGGCAATAGGATGTGAAAGATGGAAGGGGTTGGGGTCAGAAAGTGGCCTTTTAGAGCAGCAATACTCTGGACTACTGCGGCAGTACTTTTCTCTAGGGGTAACCTTTTGTACCTCTGCGACCAGGAATCACTTGATAAAGCTTGTTGACTCCAATTCTCCTAAGATAATCAACCAAATAGTTGAGGGTAAGTACAGTGGGATGGGCTTCCCAGGTGGCTTGGTGGTAAAGAATCCATCTGCCAATTCAGGAGACCCGAGTTCGATCCCTGGGTGGGGAACATCCCCTGGAGAAGGAAATGGCAACCCACTCCAGTATTCTTGACTGGGAAATCCCATGAACAGAGGAGCCTAGCAGGCTACAGTCCATGGGGCAGCAAGCGTCGGACACAACTTAGTGACTAAACAACTACAGAGGGACAGTCAGATCAATAAGCCTCAGTGTCCAGTTCAACTGGATTATAGCAATACGTAGTTAATAACCCAGTATTCAATTAAGTATTTGCCAGAAGCAAATTTGTGTGCTAATTAAGCCTTGAGATAGGGGTGGTCACTAGGAAATTAGCATGTAGTCTCTAGATTATAATAAATGCCTTACCTTTGTATAAAATGGCTCAGGAACAAGGTTGGGCAGCATTTTACAGATAAAATAACAGATTCACTATCAAATACTAACAAGAATAAAGCAAGTCTTAGGAGTATGATTCAGCAGGGAATATGTCATCCCAGATGCCTCTTTGCTATCAATTCCCATGACAACCCATCCCAAACTAGAATTTGGTGCTACAGAGGCAACCCAGAGGGAACAGAGGGACATAATTGCTCTACTATGATGTAGGAAGTTCAATAGCAGATATTAGGGGTGTTTTAGGGCTGCTCAAGATTGATTTATCAGATACAGTAAGACACACATATGGAAATGACTGTCATGAAGGGAGAAGTTTATTATAAATACCAATCCCAAGAAACAGGAGGCACAGCACATCATGTAGGGCCTCATGGGGAGAGATGGAGTGAGGGGAAAACAGAGGAAAGAGCCTTTACTGTGTTTTCTGTAGAAAGGAATGGAGAAGACAGGGTAAGCAGGCTAGAATCAGCTATTTTGAGTAATTTCAGTGGGCTCTGGGCATAAGTGCTGCCTAGTTTTCTGGCACCTCTTTTTGGAATGATTAAAGCAGGTGGATGGGTAGTGGGCCAGTGTGACAACTCATAAAGGAGGTGGGTTCTGGGTGGGCTATAGACTATGGGGTCGCCAGACTTGAACAGCTATGGAAGGAAGGACAGTCAGATCTGAGATCAGTAAGCCTCAGTGTTGAGGGTTCTGGATTGGTAGGTTTGCATATGAAAGACAGTCCTGATTTACCATCTCTAGGAATTAACCCTGGAAAGGGCAGTCCCTCGAAGGTAAGCAAGTCCCCAGATATTAAGCACCACTTTACAGAAAGTAAAAGACATGATTAATATAATGAGCTATCTGGAGTGACCACACAGGATTGTAAACATATGTCTAATGGATCAACAGAGAGCTCTCTCCTTCCCAATTCCAAAGTAGAACTGCCATAGTGGAGAAGTTACAAATGGTAGGGAAGAGTTACAAAACGTAGTAACATTCATGAGTCTCTTGGGTTTAATTAGTATTATATCTCACATTAACAAACTTTAATGAAAATAAGCCATGCTTACACAGGCACGTATTTTTGCCTGGTATTCCCAATGAAATGAATAGAACATCCAAGATCACTATAAACCCAGAAAGCATGAGTTATGCAATTCATTATTATTGCCACTAGATGACACTGTAGCTTCTTGCTTTTCATGAGTGTCAACCGATGCCTGCTCAGGAGTTAATATCTTTTTTATTTAAATAAATCGTATGTTTGGGTGGATTTTTTTTGGTAGAAATGTAAGCATTTTTAATTGTACAAAGGCAAACATTTAAAAAGATAATATCTGTGACTAAAATTGAATAGCAAAGGAATGGTGGGGGAGGAGGAACAGGAAATATGATTTTTGATTGTTCTTGGGCTTCCCCAATAGCTCAGTAGATAAAGAATTCACCTGCAATGCAGGAGACCCTGATTTGATTCCTGGGTCAGGAATATCTGCTGGAGAAGTGATAGACTACCCACTCCAGTATTCCTGGGCTTCCCTTTTAACTCAACTGGTAAAGAATCTGCCTGCAATGCGGGAGACCTGGTTTCGATCCCTGGGTTGGGAAGATCCCCTGGTGAAGGGAAAGGCTACCCACTCCAGTATTCTGGCCTGCAGACTTGCAAAATATTCTGGCCTGTAGACTTGCAAAGAGTCAGATACAACTTAGAGACTTTCACTTTCGCTCACCTCATCAATATATGGCTGCCACTGTTTTAAAAAGTAAAAAAATTCTGATTCGTTACTATTAGTTTTGTTTTGAGGTCTGAAGGAAGCCTACACTGTAGGTACTTTAAAGATAAGAAAATTGAGGCTTCAAGAGTTTAATTAATTTCTGCAGGGTCACAAAGTCTAGTGATAAAGACCAGATTTAACCCTAAGCACATCTATCTTAAAATCTGGAGCTCTTAACTCTTCTATGCTAAACTGTTATCTTGTGTTTCAGATACAATGACAATGGTTATGTTGAAGACGTTGAAGTAAATTTCATAGTGTGGGAAATACATGGCAGGAATGACTATAGCTTTAACAATACCATGAAGAAGGTATGACATTTTTTTAATTTAAATAGAATTTAGCATGCAATTAGACAAGTCTTTCTATTTTAAATCGATGTATAAGTTATCTAAGGAAAACAGAACCAGTCAGCTATAGGCAGGGGAAAAAAAATACTACCTCTGTGTTAAATTCTATGACTACTGTAATTCATTTATGAAAAAAGAAATCACTGTCACATAGAACAAAAGGGGTCAAAAAAGGTAATGTTTATAGTAGGGTGATGCAATTATTACTATTTTATTTTCTCTCCACATTGTATTTAATGTTTGATTATTTACGAGGGGTCTGCCTTTGGCTTTCAGCCAATCATCATATCCATGCTAAGTCAAATGGATACACTGCATCTGACCCACAGCATCTGACCCACTGACCTGGCTTCCCTGTCCCCACATCTCCTCTCCTGGCTTTCCTTCATCCTCAGTGACTGCTCAGTCTCCGCCTCCACACTGAATCCCTGTCATTCTGCCTGTTCACTTGGCAGGCCTCGGCAGAAAGGCCTTACTACTAAGACCAGCACGCTTCACTCTCACCCCCGCTGTGCGGGGCTTTCTGCCCTGGAAGGCCTCCCATCACAACGGAGCCTCTCTAGAAGTGACCAGCCTTGACTCCTGAGATTTGTCAGAGATGTTGAACGAAACCAGGATAACTCCTTCCAAATTAACTTTCTCATTTGTCAGAGGCGTTCATCCTCCAAGAAGTAGAACCTGCCCAGGTGGCAACCAAGAGACAAAGAGTTCCACTGGCTACCCCTTCCACATTACTATAATTATTTGAGCAAATAAATCCATCCCATCATACATTCCTCCCATACTTGTTCAGGGTCCAGTATGTAAGGTTTTGGGGCCTACTTCCTTCCCACAGTCTCACCCCTGTACTATTCTATCTTTCTTAAACCTTGGCTAAGTTTTCCATTACTCTTCACCACCTCAAACCTTTCTAACATACCTTAAGATTAAAAACCCTAGATCCATCTTCAACAAACATTCCTCAGAGAATACAATTATCCCCATTTTTCTATGAAACCAAGGGTACTCTCTCTTACCCTATATACTTAAGGAATGTAGAATTTGCATTCTTCCTAATTCACAGTATCATTTCCAGATCATTATGTCCTCCCCTAAGTAAAACACAATTCAATGCTTCTGTCATCCAGTTGTCATCTACCCCATCCCTACTTGCTGACATATACTCGGTTACTTGATTATTTCTCCCTTGTCCTGAAAACAATTACAATTCTGCCAGCCATCATGTAGGGTTATTGCTGGAAAGAAGCTATAAACAGTTTCTAAACAGAGACTACATTTCCCAGCCTCATTTGCCACTAAGTGGGGCCATGCGACTGACTCTTATCACTGGAATATGAGCAGAAGTTATATGTGTCCAGGACGAAGCGCTCAAGAACTTCAAGGGCACCTCCATGCTTCCCATCTTCCTTCACATGTCAGTATAGTACAGTGACAATCAAAGATGAGAGCTAGATGAAAGAGACAGGGAACATCAAGAAGCCACGAGATTTTAAGTCTGAGTTTTTAATTCACTTCTTTGAGGAGAATCACCCATAGGAGTCACTGCCAGGAACATCTGCATTGGACTATGTGTGATCAAGAATTAAACATTTCATGTATAAAACTCCTGAGAACTGGGGTTACTATTTAAGCACAGCAGACTAATATAGCTCCCCCTATTTAAATTACATTTCAATGCAAATGTTTCAGTCTCTGACCTCAACCCTCAACCCTGTAGCTCTCATTCCCACTACTCCTTTGCCTCTTACTTTTTCTCACACACTCTAGATATCCACTATATTGAACCTTCTGCCTTCTTCCTCTCTACTTCTCCCATTTTTCTTCTCTTCATTTCCTATCTAACTTGAATTCCATGGTTCAGTCCTTCAGCTGCTGTCTTGCCAATGACTGTATGTCACTTTCCTCAGTATTATTCTCATTTAGTGTTATAGCAACTTTAAACATCTATCTTTCTGCCTTATCCATGCCTGATTCTGAGCTGCTGATCAGTTCTACGAAAAATAAATTAAAACTGCAATAACTGAAATTAGGAACTCAACTGTTGGGAGTGATGACTGAAAATAGAATTAGTCATCTAGAGGAGAAATCGGAGGGAAATATCCAGAATTACACACAGAGAGATAAACTGATTTCAAATATAGGAAAAAACATAAAGGAGATCTTCAATGCTAAGATCTAAGAACTGGAATCCTAAAAAAAAAGTGTTGCTCAGAAGCAACATTTTCCAAAACTGATGAAAGACATCAAAGCATAGAAAAAGTTATCTGTGTCTAGAAACACCACAGTAAAATTTCTAAAATCAAAAGCAAAGGGAAAAAACCTTTTAAGTAGAGCAAAAAAGATAAGTTACCTTCAAAAAAGTAACTGTAATGTTTAAAGCTAATTTCTCAATAGAAACAATAAAAGCCAGAAGTCTTTGAACAAAAATATTTTAAGCTACTGAAAGAAAATAATTTCAAATCTAAAATTCTGAATACAATGGAAATAGCATTTAAAACATGAAACTGAACAACATATAAGTCTTAAAAAATACATGGAATTAAAAGAGGAAAGAAATTTAAGTAAAAAAGAAATGAAGGATGAAATAAAAATGATTTGATAGAAAGTGACAAATATTGAGGATAGGCAAAGAAGATTCGATTGATGCATAAATGGAATTCCTGGAAAAGAGAACCAAAGCAAAGGAACAAAACCAATACTAATAATTCAACATCTCCCCACCCAAGAAAAAATATCTGAAGCTTCTTATTGAAAGAGCATACCATATAATTGAGAATAGCAAATCAGAATAGCCAACATATGTGTGCTTTATAAACCCTCTTCCAGAGTATTGAAGTGGGAGGAATCACTTTCAATTCATTTTGTAAATCCAGGAGGATTTGATGAGGGCCTTAAAATAAGAGAATTATGAGCTAATCTCGTTCATGGCCATAGATACAAATCACCTCAACAAAATACTAGCATATCAAATATAGCAACTTATTAAAAAATAATACTAAATTTTCTTTATTTCATAAATTAAGACTTTAGGATATCACTTGGCAGTCAAAAGTAATCTAGTATATTAACAGAATAAAGAAAAAAACACCATTATTACAACAATTGATGAAAAGTCATTTGATTAAAAATTTATTGACTTCTATGGTGGCAAGGAGTCCACCTGCCAATGCAGGAGACATGGGTTTTTGATCCCTGATTTGGGAGAATCCCATATACCACAGAGTAACTAAGCCCGTGAGCCACAACTATTGAGCCTGTGCTCTAGAGCCCAGGAGTCACAACTACTGAGGCCACATGCCACAACCACTGAAGCCCATGCACCCTAGAGCCCATGCTCTGCAACAAGAGCCGCCGCAAAGAGAAGCCTGTGCACTGCAACTAGCGAGTAGCCCCACTTGTCACAGTAGAGAAAAGACCATGCAGCAACAAAGACCAGCATGACCAAAAAATTTTAAATAAAATTTATAAAAAATGTATCATCCATGTATAACATTTAAAAATAAACCTTATAAAATTATAATTAAATAGTACTTCTTTAACCTAATAAAATGTGGATACAAAAAACCCTGTATAAAACATCACGCTGCTGTGCCTAGTTGCTCAGTCTGTGTGTCTGAGTCTTTGCAACCCCATGGATTGTAGCCCACCAGGAAGAAATAAAACTGTCATATTCACAGATAACATGACTGTTCATCTGAAACAATTAAAATTAATAACTGAGTTTAATAAGTTGTCTCTGTACAAGATAAATATACAAAAGTCTATTGTTTTTCTATATATCAGCAAACATTTAAATAATTAAAAAATTAGATGTATAATTTCCAATGGCACTAATTAAATACTTAGCAATAAACTGACATGCAAAACATATATATATATATAATCTTTCTGTATATATAAAATCTTTTGACAGAGCGGTTGTTTGAATGAAGCTCAGACATGGAATTCAATGATTGAGCTTAACAAGCACCTCCCATTAGAAGAAGTCTGGGGACCTGAGGTAAGGAAAACATTACCTTGTAAATTACTTAATTACAATAACTAACTTGGCATTTTAGTATTAATAACTGCTTAAAGGAAATACTTTGGGTTTAAGTTTGATTTTGTAAATCAAATCCAGTTTTTCTGTTCTATTCTAAAATGTTTCATCTTAATTCTGTTTGATCTTCTGTTGCTCTGCGTTACTAACAATTTTGTTTTAATTTTCTCTTCTGAAAATCTAACTGCAGATTATTGAATATCTGAAACACATGTTAAAGCACTGAGACTGAATCTTTCTAAAGAATGCCTGACATTTCAATTCTTATATAACTAAAAGATCTTTTCTGAATGCCAGTTATCAATCCTATACTGTTTTCAATTTATTCAATTGAATTTTCTTAAATTTCAATTATTTTATTTGGCAAATCATATCATATCTCATGTATAACATGTGACATATACAGTATCTCAGCCTTTAAAATGTAAACCCTACAATAAGAATATTATTTTTGCTTCTCCAGCAGAATCTATACATGTCCAGACAGAGATGAACAATGTGTATTTTCCTCTATATTCCCAACTCCAAACCATCCATTTTCCACCCGTTACTCCCTGTCTTCCCAGTAACATGATTCTAGGAGCTTTACTCCAACAATCCTTTGAACAGTTCTTCCAACTCAACATAACCTTCAACTCACTGTTCCTACCACCTTCACCACACCCCCAGTTCTCTTTTCCCTTTTTATGTTAAATTCCACAGTCAAAAATCATATCAGTCTATTAATATATACCCTCAATTCCATTGCTCGCCTCTCCCTTCTTTATATTTCTATAGCTAATCACATCCCTGATTAAATTCAACTATCCACTTTAGCACCTGACTGTGGTCAGAGAAAAACAAACCCTTGCTGACTTGTTTCACTTTCATCTCATGATTAAAATGGTCCCACACTACTGCCCTGTTATGGTCTTTTACAGACCAGGACCTGAGGACAGAGTCAACAAGAAGAGGGACACAGGGGACCCAAGGCTTGAATGAAACAAGGGTACTTTATTTGCAGAAACGCATGTTTTTATATCTTCATACAAAGCAGCTTTAGGCAGTAAAATAAAATTGAGCAAAAACAAAGCCAAGGAAATAACAATCTTCAAAAGGCCAGAAAGCATTCCATATCCTGAGGGCATAACTGAATAGATTACACTTAAGTAAGGTCACTGAAGGGAGTCACTGAAAGGAATCCAAGCAGGTGCCCCTTCTCATGAGCTCAGTCCTGAGAACTGCGTGCAGCTCTGCTCATTCCTGTTTTCCAGGAACTTATAAGGAATAGAGAATCCTTGAGAAGCAGCACACAAAAGAAAAGAATAACATATTGGATCCCTTAAAGCTGAACGTCCCCTGACACTGCCCAGCAAATATTACTGTATTTCTTCAGCTTGTTCCTTCTCCCCCTCTCACAAATAGCTACTGCAGGCTTTCTCCTCTCTCTTTAAATCTCCAGCAACTCTTTCCCCATCCTCTTTCTTACATAATGAACTTGCTTCCTACTTCACCAAGCAAATTATGGTAGTTATTAAATCTGGTGCAAGACCCTTTTCTCTAATTTATATAGAGAAGCACATATTTTAAAACATGCAATACATAGCCCTATTGTTTTTAATACTTTTGTTTGTTTGTTTTTTCCTTGTAATGCAACCTGTGTTACATTATGCTTTTAAAAACATTATTGTGAGAGGGGCTTATAGTATTTCATAGGCTTCACCAGACTGCCAAAGGGGTCCATATAAAAATAAAATAAGATGCAACTTTTATTTATTTGGACTTACCTGGTGGCTCAGACAGTAAAGTGCCTGCCTACAATGCGGGAGACCTGGGTTCAATCCCTGAGTCGGGAAGATCTCCTGGAGAAGGAAATGGCAACCCACTCCAGTATTCTTGCCTGGAGAATCCCAACGACAGAGAAGCCTGGTTGGCTGCAGTGCATAGGATTGCACAGAGTGAGAGACGACAGAAGCAACTTGGTATACATGCACAAAAAGGAGGTAAAAAAGGAATAATCCAAGAAGCAAGAGAAAATCCAGGCCAATATGATGTTCTGGACCTCCTATTAATCAAGTCTCCTCAGAAGAAGGCAGGGATCAACTGTGCTAAATTCACTACTAAAATAGGTCAACTATGATAAGGATTGAAAAAGATGATTATTTACTTCAGTAACATAGAGATAATCTTAACAGGATGAGTTTTGGTAGGATAGTGAGAGACAAAACCTTACTGAAGTGGGTTTAATTAGCAAGAACAGAAATCTCTGCAAAGGAGTTTTGTATTAAAGAAGAGAAATAGCGTAGTAGTTGGAGAGCAATGGATGAAGAAAATATCTTCTTCTTTTAATAGTTGAGAGATAAAACCGCATATTGACTGATGGGAATATTCCAGCAAAAGAGAAAACTGATAAACATGTCAAATTTGACATGTCAGAAGCTGAGCTTCTGATATCTGCCCTCCAAACGTACTCCTCCAATATTCTTCCCTACCTCAGTTAATATAAATTCCATCCTCCCAGTTTGGTCAGGATAAAAACCTCTGCATGTCATCTTATGGTCCACATTTGGTCCTTCAATAAATTTTGTTGGCTCTTTCTTCAAAATGTATTCAGATTTGGTCACCACCCTATTTCAAGCCACCATCACCAACCCTCTGGGTTATAACCACAGCATCCCAACTGGTCTCTCTGCTTCAGCCTTGCCCACCATGAATCTATTCACAACATGGCCCCGAGCATGATGCTACTAAAACATAAATCAGAACATGCCACTCTTCCGCTCAAAAAACAAGCAGTGGTTCCCATATCACTTAGAGTTATGACAAAGCCAACAGGACTTGCTGATCGCATCCCCTCCCGACCCCTATCATGACTAGCTAGTACCTTTCTTCAGGTTTTTACTTAAAAACCAACTAGTCAATGAAGATTTCCCTGGCCACTCCACTGAAAAATTTAAGCATCACCCCATAACAGTTCCTATCTCCCTCCCCTATTTTCTTAAATATCATTAGCATTTATAACTCCCTGATACATTACATAGTCTGCTTATTTATCTTATACATTATCTGACTCCCCAACTAAGATGTAGGCTCCATAAGGGAAGGGAATTTTGTTTGCTGTTTTCACTGGCATCTGACCCATTACAGGTGATCAGTAAGTATTTGTGAAGCCAATTAATTACAGGTCACCTACTTATTATAAGGAATATTATTCTGCTATTTAAAAATCATAAGGAATTAAACTAGTAACGGAATCAGTTAAAAACAAAACTTACCCTTCTAACTTCTTACTGAAGGACATCCAAGAATCTGGGATTGAGGATAGATGTAGGTGACACTCTGACTCAAAATCTCAAAAAGGGCACCCAAATGTTATAGGATATGATAAAATAACATAGTCCTAGGAAGCAATGGGCTGTCTGATAACTAGCATTCATGTTGCTCACCTCAATCAGTATGATACAGTACCATTATTGTTTAGTCGCTAAGTCATGTCTGACTCTTTTGTGACCCCATGGACTATAGCCCACTAGTCTCCTCTGTCCATGGGACTTCCCATTGGCTTGCCATTTCCTTCTCCAAGGGATCTTCCCAACCCAGGGACTGAACTGGTGTTTCCTGCATTGGCAGGCAGATTCTCTACCACTGAGCCACCAGGGAAGCCCCAGTACAGTGCAGTACTTCTCAAGTTTTAGAATTACCTAGAGGTGATGTCAGAATCACCCAGAGGACTTGCTTAAACAGATCTCCAGATCCTACCTCCAAAGTTTCTGATTCATCAGATCTGGGGCTAAGCCCCAAATTTTATATTTCTAACAAGTTCCCAAGTGATGCTGATCTGGGGACCACATTCTAGAAACACTGAAAATAGTGGCTTACATTCTGTAAAGAATTCTGGAGTGCCAACACCAGGCCTTAAGTGTTCAGTTCTACCATATGAGAAACAGAAATCTCACCACTGAAAGGATGGATTCAGTCTGGAGTTTGGATATAAGAAAAGGCAGGCACCTGCAAAGACTAGTTATGTCCTAGTGAGTAAGGCTGTGCTTACTAAAGAGTGTCACTGTGTATTTATTCACCACAGCAATCAGAGGTACTGTCTTCCTGAAACATACCTGAAATGAAATAGCCTTCCAGTTCTTACAGCTGCACTAGTTACTTCGTAGTCCTAATTCTATAAGGATGAATGGCATTTGTATAAAAACCTGGGAAGTAGCTTACAGACTGTAATTTCTCAAGAGAAAATCTAAAGGACTCACAAACGTGGCACTTTCACAGGTTCTTCCAAGTTAACGTTAGAGTTTGAGAAGGAAAGGGAGAATGTGGATTATGAATGGCTAGCTACATATTTAATAACTCAGGATGTGAGCTAAGTTTCTGGACATGACTCTATAGTAATCCAAGAAGTCCTTGGCTAAAAATGAATAGTAATTCATGAGGCCAGGGACTACGTGAACTGTTCCTGATTATCATCAAAATCAAGTAGAGTTAAGAAAGTACACAATATCTGCATATTGAAAATTGTCAAAATGTAGGAAGAATGTGAAGAAAAGCCCAAGAAATAATTACCACTTGAATAAATCAAATGGGAGTTACTCATTCAAAAGCTATAGAAAGAATTCAGCCACAGTGAGAATGCATGACAAAGAGATGAGCAACACATTAAGTATGGTGTAAAAGCATACAGGATCTACAAGTATTCAGAAGAAATGCCATGTATTATTTTAGGGTTCTATTTTCTAACCATAGCTTTAATAAAGTGACTTTAAAGATTAAATATAGTGTCTATGCTTTTAAAAAGGGGAACAAGAGATAAACAATATCCTTTCCAGTTTGTATCTTGAGACCCACAGAGAGACAGTAGTGGTAAAGGGGAATAAATACAACTCCTAGGGGAAGATTTTGAGAGAGCTGATTCTTAGGTAGGTCAATAAGAAGTACAGGGCCCTCGAGGAAGGAGTCCAGGGCTCTCCAGGAAGAGAAAAGGGACAAACTTTTTTTCTATATTCCTTAGTCTTAGTCACCTATTTTTTTAAGCCCAGAGTTAATGAACACACAACAAAACTCATCTTGCTCAAGGGTATGTTTTTCCTTAAGCTCTGTACTAATGATTATATAATAACAGTGTATCCTGTTTGAGGACATGTTTCTCCTTCTTAACAAGAACCTTCTGACTAATCTTGCTATATTAATATGTGTGTTGTGGGAGTCAATCTGGTAAGACCTTTCTATTGTTAGTTCTAATCTTGTTAATTTAAGATGTATTGTTATGGGAGTGGGTCTGGTAAAAGTATATAAGGCCTTTATAAGACTAGCTAGTGGGGCACTTTCTGTCCCACTTCTAATGTTTATGTCAGAAGCTTTCTCTGTCCCTCATTTCACTTTAATAAAACTCTGCTACACAAAAGCTCTTGAGTGATCAAGCCTGGTCCCTGGTCCCAGAGCGAAATCTTCTTTGGAGATCACGAATCTGACATCCATTCACGGAAAGATATCAATTTAACTACTATTATATCCATACCTTATAATCAAAATTGTATCTGTCCCTAAATTAAGTATCCATGAAGGATTTTGAAATTTTTAGATTTAGGGAAATAAAATACTTACAGATTCTCAACAACCTAATTTATTATTGTTTGCAAATAAAGTATTTGCTTTCACTAAGCTTCACTTTCAATCAGACTTTAACCCAAGATAGCCTCTAAAAATACTATTAATATAAGCACTAAAATTATAGAAGAGATGGGAATAATTATTATTATATCTTTAAATAATTTTCCAAAATAAACATATGGGAATATAATTTTGTTAATAAAATTCAGATAATGACCTTAAAGTTTTTGTTTTCTATTCAGAACTATAAGCATTGTTTTTCTTATGCTATTGGAAAACCAGGAGATTTAACTCAACCTTATGAGATTATCAACAAGTCTAACTATAACCATTTGGTTTGGCCCTTGGACCATTCTGGAATGTATGTGTTTCGTGTGAAGATCCTGGATCCAAACTATAGGTGAATATAAATGTTCCATTATAATAGTTTTAGCATTAGTTTCGAAAAATTACATTTTTATTTTCTTGATTTAATTTGATATCACCCAGCTATCCAATTATAGGCATACCTCATTTTATTATGCTTTGCTTTATTGTGCTTCAAAAATACTGCATTGAAGGTTTGTAGCAACTTTTGGTCAGTAAGGTTTATCAGTGCCATTTGTCCAACAGCATTTGCTCACTTCATGTCTCTGTGTCACATTTTAGTAATTCCTGCAATATTTCAAACCTCCCACCAACAAAAAGATTATGATTTACTGAATGCTCTGATGATGGTTAGCATTTTTGAGAAATAATAAAAGTATTTTTTAATTAAGATAAGTACATTCATTTTTTAGACATAATGCTATTGCACACTTAATAGACTACAGTATAGTGTAAATGTAACTTTTATATGCACTGGGAAACCAAAAACTTAGTGTGACTTGCTTTATTGAAGTGTTCACTTTATCGTGGTGGTTTGAAACTGAACCCACAATATCACTGAAGTATTCATGTCATATCTGCTTTTTCACTTTGGAGCAATCATGTTAAACATTCTGTAGCAGTAAGAGATAGGATTTCGTGTTCAAATAATCTATTCACAGTTAACATTCTGAGTACTTTATCATGTTTCATTGCTATGATAGATGCAAAATAGGGCATAAGGATAATCTCAGGCTTCAAGATGTTTGTAATTAAACTGGTTGGGGAAGGAAGAGTGGAAGGTACACATAAGACCAAAGGAGGTTAAATCAGAACAAACACATATTTTTCAAATATAATCATTTGTATTATTGATAAGCACAATATTAATTCAGAGATGGGAAAAATCAATATTGAGCATCAGGAGAAAATTTCCCAGACGACAGGGAATATTAAGAATTCATATTGTCAGAGAACTAAGACCCTTCAAATGAAAGAAATCACACTAATAATGGAATTGAGCTGGACATTGACATACTGTATATGGCTTGTGAAAGAAGGTGGAAATTTTTGCGTTGGCCAAAAAGTTCGTTCATTTGTCCAACCCAATACCTTGCATGAGGAAGACAAAAAACCAAGAATGCAAATTAATCCAAGGCAATTCATAATGTTGAAGTCAATTTCAAACCATGTCCTAGAGAGCCTCTTTAGTATCTTTACTAGAAGAGCATTGTGATGAGAGAGTAATTCTAGGAAAATTAGCCTGAGAAGAAAGAATCCTGTGAACAGAAAATAAATTACAGATAAATGAGAGAAATGGAATTAACAAGACAAGGATCAAAGGAAGCTGTGTTGCCAGTAAGAATGGAAAGGAAAAAGTCTAATAAATATATTAGGGAAAGAGATATTATACTGATCTAATGTGCCAAATGAAGGAAAAGAAATTTATATGGTTTCAAGTTTTCTAGACTAGGTGATTAAAAATTATGGTATTTTCTTTGACCACAGTAGATAATGAGGTGGTTTTGCTTTGCGGGAAATAATAAGAATTCTGACTTGGCATTTGAGAGGACAATGAAATATATGAGTGAAGATATCCTACAGACAGTTAAAAATTTAATTTGGGACTTGAGTTGGAGAGAATAGCTGATGGTAAAGAGTTTTGAAAATACAAATGTGCGCATCTTCCACAGTTCATAAGTTAACTGACATACTAGAAGAAAAGAGCTTTTAAGAGATACCCACAGTAAAGGAACAGAAGTTTATGAGAAAAGGAGCTGAGTGGAAAGCTCTTCAAAAAAATGAAGAGGAAAAAAAAAATTCCATATTACCCAACCAATCTACAGATTCAAAGCAATCCCTATCAAAATTCTAATGATGTTTTTCACAGAAATAGAACAAACTATCCTAAAATTTGTTTGCAACTGCAAAAGATCCCCCAAAGCCAAAGCAGTCTTGAGAAAGAACAACAAAGCTGGAAGCATCATACTACCTGATTTCAAACTACATTGCAAAGCAATAATCAAAACAGTATGATATCCATATAAAAAGATCATGGATCAATGGAATAAAATAGAAATCTCCAGAAATAAATTCACATAGGCACTTAATTTATGACAAAATAGCCAAGAATATACAGTAGGGGAAAGGACAATCTCTTCAATCAACAGCGTTGGGAAAATTGGACCTGTGAAAGAATGATAATAGACCACTATCTAACACCATACACAAAAATTAACTCCAAGTGGAATACAGACTTCAACGTAAGCCCAAAATATAAAACTCCTAGAAAAAAATGTAGATGGTAAGCTCCTATATGTGAGTCTTTGCAGTACTTTTTTATTTTACATCCACAAAATCAAAAATAAACAAGTGAAACTACCTCAAACTAAAAAGCTTCTGCCAGCAAAGGAAACCCACAATAAAATGAAAAGGCAAACTACAGTATGAGAGAAAATATTTGCAAATTATATCTGATAAGGGGTTAATATCAAAATATATAAAGAACTTGTACAACTCAATATCAAAAAGGAAAAAAATCCAGTTTTAAAATGGAACTAATTAGGCATTTTTGCCAAGAAGACATACAGATGGCCAACAAGTACATGAAAGGGTCTTTGATATGACTAATTATCAGAGAACTACTGATCAAAACCACAGTGAGATATCACCTCACATCTGTTGGAATAGCTGTTACCAAAAAGATAAGAGGTGAATGTTGGTGATCATGTAAAGAAAAGGAAACCCTTGTGCACTGTAGGTAGGAATGTAAATTTATGTAGCCATTATGGAAAACAGTTATGGAGGTTTCTAAAAATATTAACTAGAACCTGCCATATGATTCAACTATTCCATTCCTGTGTACTATCTAAAGAAAACAAAACAACAACTTGAAAAGATAGCTGCATCCACATGTTCACTCCGAACAAAGCTAGTGGAGGTGATGGAATTTCAGCTGAGCTATTTCAAATCCTAAAAACTGATGCTGTGAAAGTGCTGCACTCAATATGCCAGCAAATTTAGAAAACTCAGCAATGGCCACAGGACTGGAAAAGGTCAGTTTTCATTTCAATCCCAAAGAAGGGCAATGCCAAAGAATGTTCAAACTACCACACAGTTTCACTCATTCACACAGTGTCAAGGTAACACTCAAAATTCTCCAAGCCAGGCTGCAGCAGTACATGAACCATGAACTTCCAGATGTTCAAGCTGGATTTAGAAAGGGCAGAGGAACCAGAGATCAAATTGTTAACATCCACTGGATCACAGAAAAAGCAAGAGAATTCCAGAAAAATACCTACTTCTGCTTCATTGACTATGCCAAAGCCTTTGACTATTTGGCTCACAACAAACAGTGGAAAATTCTTCAAGAGATGAGAATACCAGACCACCTGACCTGCCTCCTGAGAAAACTGTATGCAGGTCAAGAAGCAACAATTAGAACTGAACATGGAACAACAGACTGGGTCCAAATTGGGAAAGGAGTACCTGAAGGCTGTATATTCTCACCCTGCTTATTTAACTGATATGCAAAATACATCATGAGAAATGCTGGGCTGGGTGAAGCACAAGCTGGAATGAAGACTGCCAGGAGAATTATCAATAAGCTCAGATATGCATATGATACCACCATTATGGCAGAAAGCAAAGAGTAACTTTAGAGCACCTTGATGAAAGTGAAAGAGGAGAGTGAAAAAGTTGGCTTAAAACTCAACATTCAGAAAACTAACATCATGGCATCTAGTCCCATCACTTCATGACAAATAGATAGGGAAATAATGGAAACATTGAAAGACTATTTTGGGGGGCTCCAAAATCACTGCAGATGATGACTGCAGCCATGAAATTAA
Organism: Antilocapra americana; assembly: GCA_007570785.1. Lineage (NCBI taxonomy): Eukaryota > Metazoa > Chordata > Mammalia > Artiodactyla > Antilocapridae > Antilocapra > Antilocapra americana. The sequence goes on from ML663559.1 coordinate 3,990,369, forward strand.
AAGATGTTTGTTTCTTGGAAGAAAAGCTATGACCAACGTAGACAGCATATTAAAAAGCAGGGATGTTACTTTACCGACAAAGGTCCGTCTAGTCAAAGCTATGGTTTTTCCAGAAGTCATGTATGGATGTGAGAGTTGGACTATAAAGAAAACTGAGAACCAAAGAATTGATGCTTTTGAACTGTGGTTTGGAGAAGACTCTTTAGAGTCCCTTGGACTACAAGGAGCTCAAACCAGTCCATCCTAAAGGAAACCAGTCCTGAATATTCTTTGGAAGGACTGATGCTGAAGCTGAAGCTCCAATACTTTGGCCACCTGTTGTGAAGAACTGACTCACTGGAAAAGACCCTAATGCTGGGAAAGGTTGAAGGCAGGAGGAGAAGGAGATGACAGAGGATGAAATGGTTGGATGGTATCACCGACTTGATGGATATGAGTTTGAGCAAGCTCCAGGAGTTGACGATGGACAGGGAAGCCTGGCATGCTGCAGTCCATGGGGTTGCAGAGTTGGACATGACTGAGCAACTGAACTTAACTGAACTAAATGTTCACTGCAGCATTGTTTACAATTGCCAAGATATGGAACAAATGTAAGTGTCCAAGGGTGGATGAACTGTTATAGAAAATGTGGTATATGTACAGTGGAATATTATCTGGCCATAAAAAGAAGGATATCTTGCCACTTAAAACAATATCAATGGACCTTGAGAACATTATGCTAGAGAGTCTGCTTTGGTTTGAGTCCCAATTTTGCCGCTAGTAACTATCTAGTCTTACCCAAATAGCAGTCCTTTTAAGTTTATTTATCTGTAAAGTCAGTAAAACCTATCTTTATTCTGAGGATTAAATGAGGTATCTGGGTAAAAATCTCTAATTTTGCTGGGCACATAGCAAGGACTCAGTAAAATTAAGTTCTTTTTCTCTCTCGTCTCTCTGATGAAGATAGATGAAATCATATATTAATGTTTATTTAGTTATATACTATCTCATTCCAAGCATATGCCAAATTATGAGAGAGAAAATATCTAGGGATAAACCTAAGGAGGCAAAAGACTTGTACTCTGAAAACTATAAGATGCTGATTAAAGAAACTGAAGATTGTACAGATAGAAAGATATACCATGTTCTTGGATTGGAAGGATCAATACTGCCAAAATAATTATAATACCCAAAGCAATCTACAGATTCAAAACAATCATTATCAAATTACCAATTGTATTTTTCACAGAACTAGAACAAAAAAAATCTTAAAATTTCTATGAAAACACAAAAGACCTCAAGTAATCAAAGTAATCTTAAGAAAGAAAAATGGAGCTGGAAGAATCAGGATCCTTGACTTCAGACTACACTATGAAGCTTCAGTCATCAAAACAGTTTGGCACAAAAATAGAAATATAGGTCAGTGGGACATGATAGAAAGTCCAGAGGTAAACCTACACATCTATGGTCAATTAATGTATGACAAAGGTGGCAAAAATATACATTGGAAAAAAGACTGTCTCTTCAATAAGTGGTACTGGGAAAACTGAACTGCTACATGTAGAAGGATAAAATTAGGACATTCTTTAACACCACATATAAAATTAAATTCAAAATGGATTAAAAGCCTAAATGTAAGACCGGATACTATAAAACTCATTGACAAAAACACAGGCAGAACACTCTGACATAAATCACAGCAGTATCTTTTTGGATCGTCCCCTAGAGTAATAAAAATAAAAACAAAAATAAGCAAATTGGGCCTAATTAAACTTAAAAGCTTTTGCACAGCAAAACAAACCATAGACAAAATGGAAAGACAACCTATGGACTGGGAGAAAATATCTGCAAACAATGCTACTGACAAGTGATTAACTTCTAAAATGTACAAACAGCTCATATAGCTCAATATCAAAAAAACAAATAACCCAATCAAAAGAATGGGCCAAAGATCTAAATAGACATTTCTCCACACAGAAATGACCAAAAGGCACATGAAAAAAAATATCCAACACTGCTAATTATCATAGAATTGCAAATCAAAACTACAATGAAGTATCACCTCACATCCATCAGAATGGCCATTACCAAAAAGTCTACAGATAATAAATGCTAGGGCTTCCCTGGTGGCTCAGCTGGTAAAGAATCCACCTGCAATGTGGGAGACCTGGGTTTGATCCTGGGTTTGGAAGATCCCTTGGAGAAGGGAACAGCTACCCACTCCAGTATTCTGGCCTGGAGAATTTCATGGACTGTATTCCATGGGCTCTCAGAGAGTCGGACACAACTGAGCGACTTTCACTTTCACAGAAAGGATGTGGAGAAAAGGGAACCCTCCTACACCGTTGTAGATATGTAAATTGGTACAGCCACTATGGAGAATAGTATGGAGGTTTCTTAAAAAACTAAATATAGAGCTACCATATGATCAAGGGATCCCATTCCTGGGCATATATCTGGAGGAAACTATAATCTGAAAAGACACATGCACTTCAGTGTTCACTGCATCACTATTTACAATAGCCAGGACATGGAACCAACCTAAATGTCTATCAACAGATGAATGAATAAAGAAGATGTTTTATACACACACACAAACACACAGTGGAATATTACTCAGCCACAGAAATGAAGAAAATAATGCCATTTGCAGCAACATGGATGGACCTAGAGATTACCATACTAAGTGAAATAAGCAAGACAGATAAAGACAAACATCATATAATATCACTTAAATGTGGAATCTAAACAAAAGACAAAAATGAATTTATTCACAAAACAGAAATAGACTCACAGACATAGAAAACAAATTTATGGTTACCAAAGGGAAAAAAGACGGGAGGGATAAATTAGAAGGTTGGGTTAGCATGTAGAGTCTACTGTATATAATATAGACAACCAACAAGGATCTATCATTTAGCAGAGGGAACTATACTCAATATTTTAGAAACCTACAAGGGAAAAGAATCTGAAAAAGAATAGATAAATGTAGAACTGAATCATTTTGCTTTACACTTAAAATTAACACAACCTTGTAAATTAACTATACTGTACTTCAATTTAAAAAAAAATACTCAAAAATAAAGCTAATGAAATTAGTGAAGTTGTCCACTGAAGAGAACAAAATGCTTAGCAATTCTTCCACATCAGTTTACCCACTGTGATTTTGCAGTGAAATTATCAACAGAACTAAGAAGGGAGTATACATTTAAATATATTTCACTCATAATTCCCATTCATTACAGTGGAGAGTTTCTCTGTAAAATGGAAGGCAATACTCAGTTTTATTAAAATTTCTTTTGGTACTAATAAAATTACTAACTATCTTGAAACAGAAAATAAAAAAGAAAATGACACCTTAACTAAGATTATACATGATTTGGTTACCATAGAGATGGACCAGAGTCTTTTATATATTGTATTTAATCTAATCTTTAATATTTTTCTTTATTGCAGTTTCTGTAACCTAACCACTATATTTGCAATAGAGACCTTTGGAGTGATTCCCAGGTAATGACTGGTGCCTAGTTAGGCTTTAACATGGGAAGTTGTAAAAGATTACAGAAAAGGAAACACAGCTCTCCCCTCTTTTCCTGGGACCTTTATACTTCTGTCCTATATGTGACATCCTAAAGGTTGTATGTATCTATTATACCAAGGATACAGCAGGAAGGAATTCCTGAGAATTGTTACTGCACCTCAGGTCCCCTTATGCTCATCCTCCTCAACAGCCATTGTCTTCCCAATCAAAAGTGACTTTCAAGTCCACCTAAGGGCACATGGTAGACTGCAGCAGTGGGGACAGGAAGGAGGCAGTGGCTGTGCCCCCGCTGACCCTGGGTCAGCCCTTGACCACCACCAGTCATCATTCCCATGCATACAGGAAACAAGTAGGAAAAGCATTTCCCTGGACTCAGCTTTAGTTTCCTTCGAGAGCAGAGTAAAAAGTCTTAACACAAAAGTTGGGACTGCAGATGATTCTGCTTTTCTGTCCTGTGTTTTTGTTTGGGAAAACATTAAACAAGAGTGGACCATAAACAATTAAGTTACTTATGGCCCTATTTTAAATATTACTGACTCCTTAGTTTTTTGTGCTAATGGAAGGTTAATGGTGTGGATAATCTGCAAATGAGATAAGTCATGCCTGTTTCTAATAATCAGTAACTGTGGGAAATGTGTATAGCCTTTTTGTAGCAACTTCTCTTTCTCATTAGATCTGTATGTTTGATTTAGATGACTATTAAGAACGTATGTCCACCCAAGTATCCACCAACAGAAGGGGGAGGGAGTTGATGAGTTAGGGAGGAGAGGAAAGAGTAAAGGGAGATCCCACCTACTAAGGATCTCACCTACTAGCCCATCTCACCTCCCAGGAGCTGGATTTCAGCAACCAGAGAATATGGTGCAACATAGGGATAGTCCTTTAGTTTAGTGACTGCAGTCCCATCTCTGTCCTGCCTGAGCCCTGAAGGGTCCAGAGGCAGAGCAGAGGTTAGCTGGTGGTAAGAGAGCCCTTTTCATGAGTGAACCAGTGACCGGAGATCAGTGTGTAGGAGGCAAAGATCTTACTGTTTCTTTGCTTTCTGGCCCAATTCTCAATCACCTCAAGTTTTCCACTGTGTCCTTTGGAGTTGCCACCATTTAACCAGCAAATTCACCTAAGTCCTGTCCTCTGAGCTCTGTCTGTGCCACAGAGCACCATCACTACTCGCAGATCATGATTCTTCTGAAAAACCAAACACAAAATTTTTAAACACTTATCCTTTGAGGTTCATGGCATCTGCTGTACCCCTGTCCTTTCTCTGTCCTCACTGCTGCACCCTCTCCAAACTCCCCTTCATTCAGTGCCATCCTGTTTTCACCTCTATGGCAAGCGCCCCCCATCATGGCCTTTCCTAATCCTTGATGTCCCCCTCCTGCACCCTACTTTGGCCATCCTCTCCCAACGTCATGTCTTAGGCATGATCAATACTATCATAACTTCTCTGCTTACTAAAGCATCAATTCAGACATCTTATTCTCAGACATTCCCAGTTTGCTAATTCAGCTACACCCACTACAACTCTTCTTCATCTTCATTGGGACCTTAACCTCTACATGAAGGCATGTAGTATCTTTTTTTTTTTGGTTTCAGGATGCAAAATCTTTAGTTGCAGCCTGCAAACTCTTAGTTGTGGCATGTGGGATCTAGTTCCCTGACCAGAGATAGAACTCAGACCCCCTGCATTGGAGCATGGAGTCTTAGCTACTGGACCACCAGGGAAGTCCCTTCACCTCTACTTCTAACCTCTTCCTTTTTATTTCCTATTGTCTTACATTTCAGACAAGGCCTACTGTTTTAATAACTACTTTCTAGTACTCACATTTCTAGAATGTGGCGCCCCCTCTAGACAAGCCCCGAACTACCTACTTTTTTTGCAGTGACATCTGATCAGCCATGTAAAGAAAGTTACACGACAGGGCAAATTGATCACCAACTTTATATAAGTCGCCAACACTACCTGGAAATCTTTCTTTCTCTAGTCAACCAAAGTTTCCACTCTCTGTAACAACTACTTCATCACTGAAGTAACACTGATGTGCTCAGGCTTGTCCAACTCTGTGCAGCCCTATGGATTGTGGCCCTCCAGGTTCCTCTGTCCATGGGATTCTCCAGGCAAGAATACTGAGTTGCCATTTCCTACTCCAAGTGATCTTCTGGACTCAGAGATTGAACCCGAAGTCCCTTATGTCTCCTGCACTGGCATGGGGGTTCTTTACCACTAGCACGACCTGGGAGGCCCCATTTCCCTATATTTCATCCCTATTTTGCTAACCCATCCAGCCTGCTTTCTATCTTATCACTCCATCCATTACTTCTCATTAGAATTGCTTTGACCTGTACTAAATTTGTTGGGCACTTTCTTACATATTCTGTCTCTGTTGAAATTCTCACTTACTCATGCATTGTTCTCCTGACCTCAGTGAGAACCTTCATGACCATTATTTTGAACTCTTTAACAGGTAAATTACCTATCTCCATTTCACGAAGGTCTGCTTCTGAAGTTTTTATCTTGTACTTTTGTTTGAAAATTATTTCTCTGTTTCTTCATTTTCTTTGATTTTTCTGGGTTAGTTTCTATGCAATAGATAAAACAGCCACTTCTCCCAGGCAAGAAGGAGTGGTCTTATGTAAGAGATGGAACTTACTGTTCAGCCCAGCCCTAGCTGTTGTCTTTTAAACCCTTGTGATTGCCCAAGGCGCCTTCTTAGTTCTTAGCATTCCCCAGTAGTTGAGGGTGTACCAAGACCTGTCAGTGTCCCACAGAGAGGATCTCAGTCAGAACCTAGATGTAGACTGGCTGGAAGCTGGACCCGCAAGCAGCAGCTTTCAAAGTATGCAAGTGGACTACTTTTGGAAAAAGACTGGAAGATGGGCCTTGCTTTCTCTTCCCTCTGTGTTGAGCCCTGAGAGAATAACCAGTTAAGAATAGTTTCTCTGTCATAGTCCTGTGGGACTGGTGAACTTAAGCTCTGGTGCCTACCAGAGCCAGGTGATCAAGTGATGTGTCTCCCTGAGGAACAGCCGTGGAAGCTGGGGCATCAGAAGAATGCACAGCATTATTTCATAGATATCATCATTTCAGGTGACCTGGGGAGAGGCAGCAGGAGGGCACCTGCTAGCTTCCCCAGTCTCTGAGGAAGCCCCTAGATTAGTGTTATATTAGGAGCCTAGCCCTCAAGTGGCAGCTTCTAGGATAAGCAAGTAGCTCATTGGAAAAGATCCTGATGCTGGGAAGGATTGAAGGCAAAAGGAGAAGAGGGCAGCAGAGGATAAGATGGTTGGATAGCATCACAAATTCAATGGACATGAACTTGGGTGAACTCTGGGAGATGGTGAGAGACAGGGAGGCCTGGCCGGCTGCAGTCCATGGGGTCTCAAAGAGTTGGACACAACTTAGCAACTGAACAACAACTGTTTTGTGGAAAGACTGGGAAATGAGCATTTCATTCTGTTGGTTCTTTGCTGGGGTGGAGAGGGGGTGATGGATAATGAGAGAGGGGGTTAGCTACCAAGAGTTCTCAGGAACCCATTTATTTGCTCTACCCTTGTGGGTTTCATGGGTGAAGCCCAGTTGGCTTTCAAAGCTAGGTGTTTGGGAGTCCTGTCCCTCAGGTGGAAGTTTTAAAAGCTGAGGTACCAGATATTAGATCCAAACCTCTTAGGGGGAAGTTAAGAGTTGCGAGTTTCCTCTCCATTGTATGTTTTGCTAGGATGGGGTTTTGGGTGAGATAGTGCCTCAGTCTCTTCCTACCCATTTTTATATGGGTGGGTTTTTCTCATTCACCCAATGTGTAGGCATTACTCAGTGAATTTCTGGTTTTCTTTCGGAGGGAATTGTTCTACACATAGCTGTAGGCCAGGTATGTCTGTGGAGGATGTTAGTTGAGGAGCTTCCTTTGTCACTATCTTGAACTGGAACTGGCCTACACTAAATCTGACAGACACTGCTCAGTCCACATTATATTTGAGCATTCATTAGAGCTGACTTTCCCTTTGGCTGCCATATTGCTCTATAGGTTTTCCTAGCCTTCTGTAGCCATTCTCTTTCTTTCTAGTAAAGAGCCTTAACCTACAACCTATATCACCAGCCATTAAATGCTGACCTTCCTTAGGGAGGGCTCAGTCCCAGTTTTCTGAGCTGCTTACTCTGGCAAGCTCATCCATACACATGATTTCAATTAGCATCTATAACTACACAACTCCCAAATCATATCTCTAACCCCACACAGGGCCATATATCCCACTATCAACTTAACCTCTTCTCTCGGATATCTCTGGAGAAGGCAATGGCACCCCACTCCAGTACTCTTGCCTGGAAAATCCCATGGACGGAGAAGCCTGGTAGGCTGCAGTCCATGGGGTCACTAAGAGTCTGACACGACTAAACGACTTCACTTTTACTTTTCACTTTCATGCATTGGAGAAGGAACTGGCAACCCACTGTAGTGTTCTTTCTTGCCTGGAGAATCCCAGGGATGGGGGAGCCTGGTGGGCTGCCATCTATGGGGTCACACAGAATCAGACACGACTGAAGCGACTTAGCAGCAGCAGCAGCTTGGATATCTCAAAGACTGGTCAGACTGCACATGTCCAAAAATGAACTCATGATCTTATCACTCATTCCCTACCCCATTATTTGCCTTACTCTAACTCATCAAGATAATTGCATTCAGCTCTATGGATCATCACTGCACAGTTCCCAGAGAATTCATTCACATAGGCTATAATGTGAATGTTGCCCTCTGGAGTTGAACAATATGGCAACCCTATTTTTCCAATGTCCCCTGTCTCAGGAAAAGCAGATCCAACTGCACAAGCCAGACACCTAACAGTCACAACTGAAAAACACAAAACCTAGGTTCACACTCATCTCTCTCTCTCTCTCCTCCAGCTTATCCAGTCAGTGACTCTCATTCATTTCACCTCTTATATTGCCCTTAAATGAATCCACTTCTTACCAAACCCGTCACCACTACTCCACTCTAACTCAAGTTACTACTATCTCTGATCTGAATTATTGCAGTAGATTCCTAATGCTAATTTTAGTAGCTTAAAGCTTTTAAGTTTCTTTCCTTAAAATGGGAACTTCTTAATGTGACCTACAAAACCTTTTCTGACCTAGCTGCTACCTACTGCTCCCATCTCATCTTGAATCATATTCCCTTCATTTGCTCAGCTCCAGACCTACCAACCTTCTTTCAATCCCCGGCCTTCTCCATACTCTGTTCCACAGCAGGAGCTCTACACATGCTATTTTCTCTTTCTGGAATCTCTTCTTTCCCCTCCTTACCTACTTTACCAAATCCACTTCCATTTAACTCCTCAAAGTTTAGAATAATTATCTTTTCCTCATGGGGACATTTCTTGACCAATTCACCAGGTTTAAATCCTACTATAGTAAGCTTTCATTGCATTACCTCTCCTGGTTTGTTTTTATTAGAAGTTCAATTTTATATTTATTTTATCATTATCTGATTAATGGTTATGTCCCCACTAAAATGTAAGCTCTCTGAGGGTGAAGACTATGTCTGTTTTCACCCATTATTGTTTTACCAGAACCCAGCACAGTACGTGGCATATATCAGATCGTTTATTAAATTAGTTAATTAATTTCTAAGAAGGAAATGATTCACTGAAGCTAGATTAGGCTTGTATCCACAGAGGAGGAAGGTCAGACTAACAAGGCTGGGGACCTGGGAAAAGTGTAAAATGGCAAACAAATAATTATGATTTAAAAGGGAACTAAAAACTAAAGTCAGGTACCAGGACACAAAGTAGAAAATAGCACAGTGTTTGGCTTAAGAAACAAATCTACTCTGATGGGAGACACAAGAGGTCTGGATCCCAGCTGAAAGTAGCATCTATTAAGTGTACACACACACACACACACACACACAAAACACACACCCCTGGCTGACCCTCTGGTACCTCAAATTCAATATGCCCAAAAGTAAGCCAACCATATTCACAAATACCCTCTAAAGCGTTCTTACCTGTGAATTTCCTGTGTCAGTGAATGGTGCTACCATCCTCAGAGTTACCTCATCCCCAAATTTAGGAGACATCCTTTATTCTAACACATTTCTCAAACCTCACATCTTAATCACCAAGATCACCCAGTCTAACTTCTAAATATACCTTAAGTCTATCCATGTCTCCCCATTTTTACAGGCACTAATCAATTAAAACTCTCACCATATTTGGTTATTATAAAAACCTCATAAATGGTTTTCTCCCTCCACATTCATGCATCCCACTCATCTGTTCTTCACACTACAATCAGAATCATTCTTCGAAAATGAGAATGCTGTATCACATGTCTGAAACTCCCTCTTGCCTTTATACTAAAACCCACCCTCTGTAGCTTGATAAAAGCTCTCTTTTGCACCTTGAACTACCTCATCCCTAATCACTGAGCATTAGCACCTAAATTCCAGCCACACTGAACTAGTTTTAGTTCCAGAATGTCTGGGGCTGATCTTAAGGTTTTCTTATGCTTCCATGCCTTTGTAATGCATCTCCCTTAGCCTAAAATATCATGCCCACCCTTAGTCTCCTCCACTCTCTAGCATTTTTATCTAACTCATACTAATATTCCTAATCCTAGTCATATCTAGCTAGCTCTCACCTATCTCAGTTCAGCAGACACCTCCGTTGGAAGGCCTTCCTGACGCCTGGCTGCCATAGCACTTTATACTTCCTTCTCTCATCCTGTTCATCAGTCACACCGTCTATCTTCCTCTCCGGTCAGCCTCAAACACTAAGAGGTAAACACCGTGAGGGGAGACAAGATGTCTTATAAGTCTCATTTATCAGTGACAGAGAACAATGGCATAGCAGCTAGCCATTCAAAAATTATTTGACTAAATTAACAACCAAAATTAGCAACAACTTCTAATGACTTTTCTTTTCTTATTTCAGTCCAAATGCTTACACGGTTGCAGCTTTCCTCTTTCTCCTGATGCTACTGTTCTTCAGTATTCTTGTTTTGAGCTACTTCCATTATATGAGGATTTATAGAAAACATATTTATGAACCACTGCACAAATCTGAAAGAAAAAAAAAGAAAAATTAAGAGAAATGAAAGTCTATTTACTATGAATGTAGAAGTATGTAGATATACTTACATTGAGAGTGTATTTTGACCAAGAAATATTAAGTATAAGCTCATAGTATTATCAAATCCCAAATCTGAAAATTGTTCTCAAATTATCCCAAACAAATATTTTAATAGATAATGTATGCTATTAAATTAATCCTTAATATATTCACTTTTATCTTAAGATAGTCTATATAGTCTTAAATAGCTTTAAAAAAATGTTTTTGTAGTTGTGTTCTCATCTAGCTTCCTTGACTCAGCATTGTGATTTTGAAATTAATCCATGTTTTTGCATGAATCTATGATTTATTTATTTTTATTGCTAAGTGTTCTGTTGTACTCTTGGTTAACTTATTGGTTAACATTTGAGACTTTTTTCTAGGTTTAGGCTCTTAGAAATAAAATTGCTATGAATAGTTTTTTATAGGTCTTTGTGTGGACATAGACTTTAATTTTTCTTGGGGAAACACTTAGGAAATGGTTCATTCATATGGTAGATATGTCTTTTTCAGAAACTGATAAACTGTATTCTAAATTTTGTTTTTTGTCAGAGTAAATGAGAGTTTTAGTTTTTTTTAATTTTTAAACTTTAAAAGCTACCTAAATTTGGCTACTACACTCCTTCCTGAGAATGAAAGTAAATTTTTGAAAGTATATAAATGTGTCAAATATTATTTTGCATAAAACTTTTCATATGACCCTTATAAGGCTGTAGTTCATTTATGTATAAAAGACTTAATAAGTATGTGAATTTAAATAGTCTGTCAAAGGTATATATGAAATATAACTTACAATATTGAAAATAGGAAGCTAATGCTCTAAGTCTTAATTTTAAGTTTTCAAATTTTATTCTGATGCTCAAAATAAGCTTCTTAAGTTGTCCAAACGTGACCACAGCTTTCTAAAAAATTAATATTTGAAGAAAGAAGATCCAACTAGCGGAGAATGAGCAAGAGATTGTGTGTGGGGTGGGGGGAGCTTAAAAGAACTGACTTAAGGAGGAAAAGCAGAAGACACGTGGTATGCTGAGCTTTGCCTGTTCAGGGCCCACCCAGGGGGGAGGTACCCTAGTCCATGGTCTTCATTCCCTCCTTGGACTTTAATTTCATAAACTGGTTCCTTTCCCCTCACCAAATAGGGGGGGAAAGTATTGCCTATGTGATTGTAGAGGCTAGCTAGACAAGTCTGAAAGCCATAGCACAGACATCAGGAATGGAAGATGAGGAGCAAGATGGGACTTGCTATTTGATTTGATGGGACAAATCAAAGCTATTTCCGCATATAGAATTTCTCATTTTCCTAAGATCAGGAACAAGACAGGGATACCTGCTGTTCATCACTGTTTTAAAGTTTCTTATATTACAAGGGGAAAATAAAATAACCATTACAAATACAAGGGGAAAGGCAATAATTAATTTCAATAATTAATTATATGCCTAGGAAACCCAAAATTAGGAACAAGAATTCCTAGAATAAGACCATTGGATGGCTCAGTATGACATAAATATTTAAAATTCAATACCTTTTCTCTATAATGTTTATATAACAGTTTAACAGTTAGTGATAGAAATAATAAAAATTATTCATTGTAGTGACAAGTTACACAGAATTAAATTTAACATGAAAGGTATATGCCCTACATGAGAAACATCTTTAAAAGCTTTATTGAAAGGGGGTTTGAAACAAGATTTGATAGAAATGTTTGATGGAAAAAAAGAAAGAAAATGATCCAATTTAAAATGAGCAAAAGATATAGTCATTTCACAGAAGAGCATATTCAAATAGGCAATAAACATATTAAAAACTTTTTTGTACTGTGTACTATGTGCCAGAAACTGTCCCAATGATTTTTATAATACTTTTCAACAATACTATGCAATGGGAACTATTATTATCCCATTATAGAGACAAGGAAACTGGCACAGAGAGGGTAAATAATTTTTCTAAGGTCACATAGGTGGTAAGTGAAGTCTCAGGCAGACTAGCTCCAAATCAAGTGCTTATCCATGAAGGATGCTCAATCACACCAGCAGTCAGAAAGATATAAACCAAAGTTATAGTGAGGTTACTTTTCTTGCCTGATGGCAAAAACTCAGAAGGGTAACACTCTCAGGAAGGAATGAGAATCAGGGATGAGAAAAAAAATTCTGCATTTCTGAAGGAAAAGTGAATTTTTAAAGCTTTTTTGGAAAACAGTCTAGCAAGATCAATTAAAAATACTAATCCTCTTGGACCCACTCCTAGAAATTAGAAGTTTATCCATGAGCTAGGAGGACCAACATATACATACAATCAAATAGTTTTATAAACATGCTGTGCTTAGTTACCCAGTCATGTCTGACTCTGCAGCCCCATGGACTATAGCCCGACAGGCTCCTCGGTCCACGGGGATTCTCCAGGCAAGAATACTGGAGTAGGTCCATGCCCTCCTCAGTTTTATATACATCTGTGTATATACATATATATACATATATATATACATATATACACAGAATTATATACATATATATACACACACATACATATACAGAATGCTGGAGGGAAAACTAATGTCTATCAGCAGGCGAACCGTTGAATAAATGATTGTTCATTGACCATATTGATCAGTGTGTTGATTTAGCAGATTTTCCGAGGGAGTTCATTAAATGAGAAAAGCAAGCAGTACAGAAGTCTTTAGAGTATGATCCCATTATATAAATGAAACACAGGAAAAGGTATGGAAAGATACATAGCATTTTGTGTACATCATGTGCATATATATGTCTGTACACTGTGGGAGGGGGAGAAGGGATGTATCAAGAGATGTAGAGAGGGAAGATATAAAAACTCTCAAAACTGGGGAAGAAGGGAAACGATAGAAAAATAGCATGGAAATTTTTCTCTATGTAAAATTATATGTCTGCATAAAGACAAATGAAAGAGTCACTGTCAACAAACTAAGACCCGGTGCAGCCAAATAAATAAAAATAAAAAGAGAGAGACAGAGATTGGAGATGGGGGCATGCTGAGAGAGTAGCTCAGCTCACAAAGGGCCAAGGGGTGTTTCGGGTAAGAGGTGAAATGAACCAGAAGTTTGAGCCCTCAGTAGGAGGTGTTATGATGTGCTTAAGAGGGCTTGCCTCTCCCCACACCTGTAGTTTGCTCAACTGGGTTAGAAGGAGAGGAAGGCCACAGTGAGGAAGAGAAACAAAGCAGCTGGGTACACCAAAAAAGAATTTTGGAACTTTGTCCACAACCTAAGGACAGTCATGCACACAGCATTTACTGTGTGCAATGCCGAAAGAATGACAATGCCAAAGAATGTTCATATTACCACACAATTTCGCTCATCTCACACACTAGCAAAGTAATGCTCAAAATTCTCCAAGCTAAGCTTCAACATTATGTGAACCGTGAACTTCCAAATGTTCAAGCTGGATTTAGAAAAGGCAGAGGAACCAGAAATCAAATTGCCAACATCTGTTGGATCATCAAGAAAGCATAAGAGTTCCAGAAAAACATCTGCTTCTGCTTTGTTGATTATGCCAAAGCATTTGACTGTGGGATCATAACAAACTGTGGAAAACTCTTCAAGACATAGGAACATCAGACCACTTGACCTGCCTCCTGAGAAATCTGTATGAAGGTCAAGAAGCAACAATTAGAACTGGACATGGAACAGACTGGTTCCAAATCAGGAAAGGAGTACATCAAGGCTGCATATTGTCACTCTGTTTATTCAACTTATATGCAGAGTACATCATGTGAAATGCTGGGCTGGATGAAGCACAATCTGAAATCAAGACTGCCAGGATTATTAACAACCTCAGTTATGCAGACGTCACCAACCTTATGGCAGAAATCGAAGAACTAAAGAGCCTCTTGATGAAAGTAAAAGAGGAGAGTGAAAAAGTTGACTTAAAACTCAACATTCAGAAAACTAAGATAATGGCATCTGGTCCCATCACTTCATGGCAAATAGATGGGGAAATAATGGAAACAGTAAGAGACTTTATTTTCTTAGGCTCCAAAATCACTGCAGATAGTGATTGCAGCCATGAAATTAAAAGATGCTTGCTCCTTGGAAGAAAAACTATGACCAACCTAGACAGCATATTAAAAAGCAGAGACATTACTTTGACAATAAAGGTCTGCCTAGTCAAAGCTATGGTTTTTCCAGTGGTCATATATGGATGTGAGAGTTGGACTATAAGGAAAGCTGAGTGCCAAAGAATTGATGCTTTTGAACTGTGGTGTTGGAGAAGACTCTTCGAGAGTCCCTTGGACTTCAAGGAGATTCAGTCCATCCTAAAGGAAATCAGTCCTGAATATTCATTGGAAGACTGATGCTGAAGCTGAAGCTCCAATACTTTGGCCACCTAATGTGAAGAACTGACTCACTGGAAAAGCCCCTGATGCTGGGAAAGATTGAAGGCGGGAGGAAAAAGGGACAACAGAAGTTGAGATGGTTGGATGGCATCACCGACTGGGTGGACATGAGTTTGAGTAAGCTCCAGGGAGTCCGTGATGGACAGAGAGGGAAGCCTGGCATGCTGCAGTCTGTAGGGTCGCAAAGAATTGGACAGGACTGAGAAACTGAACTGAACTCAACTCTGAGCTTAAACCTTATGGAGACCTTTCCACTGCAGCCTATTTGAGGTTACTCTCAATCACTTCATCCTATTTTAACTCTCTACAAAACATATTTTGCTCGTTTTCCCTATTGTTTACTCCATACTCCCCAGGGCCTACATCACTGCCTAGCAAAGGGCAGGTACACAACAAATACGTTTTAAATGAATGCAAAAGCACCTACTGTGTCCCATGGTTGTGTTCATCTATGAGCACTGTGCTGTCTTCCCATTTCACCAGGATAGTTTCATAAAATGTAAAATTCCACATTGAAAATTAACTGGATGCATGTTATATCCCTTCTCCTGACAGTAACCCACCTTCTCTATTTTTCTCCCCTTGCAAAATAAAAAATAATAGTGAGGAGGGACCTGGAAAACAGGGTCATCAATGTGGTCTTTTGCCACATCCGTAAGGCTTCATCGAGCTCAATGCGACAAAAACCAATCGCAACAGTAACGGATAAAAGAAGCAGATGGACAACCTCAGGGCCCACAAGGACAGACGGCAAGGCTAGGGCGCACACCGCAAGCACTGCATACTGGGAGCTGTAGTCTTCGGGCTAGGCCTGGCCCGCAGGACCCGGCCCCCGCAGCATACTGGGAACTGTAGTCGACGGCTGGCAACACACAGCAAGGAAGAACCGCAATTGAGACCCCGCCTCTGCACTTCCTCATTGCATGCTGGGAATTGTAGTCTTTCCGGGAACACGCTCCTGCCGGGCGGAAAAGAACCAAAGGCTGCGCCATCTTAGGTGCGAGTGCGGCAGTGGAGGCTAGAGCGCAGGCGGGCCCAGCCCCGGCCGGCCCCGCCCCCGGGAGCCCGGCGCCCGCCCCTAGCTCGGGCCCCGCCTTCCCCCACGTGTCTGCCGCCGGGGGAGGCGCCTGAGCCGGAGCGGGCCGCCAGCGGTCCGGCCCGGGAGGCGCAGAGGGTCCTGTCGGCGGCGCCCGGGAGCGACTAGCTTCCCGATGCTTCCGCCCCGGCTCCCGCCGGCCGGGCTGTGCGCTTAGGGCCCGGCTCCGGCCCCCTGAGGCGTCCGCGTGGGTGAGGACGGCTTCGGCCCCGCGGAACGGAGCGGCTGGAGCGCGAGGCAGCGGCCGCCGGGAGGAGGATGGGGGCTAACCAGTTAGTGGTGCTCAACGTGTACGACATGGTGAGTCCGGCGCCCGAGCCCGGCTCCGGCCGGCACTCTCTCGCCGGTGGCGTCGGACCCGGCCCCTCGCGTCTCCAGCCTGGCGTCGCCGCCTCCCGCTCGGCTCACCGGGGTTGGGGGAGGGGAGTATTATTTTTTTAATCCCTGCAAACGTCTACGCGCTTGTTAGCTTTTCCGGGTCTGCCCCGGGGCTTTGGCCGAGACTCGGTTCGCCTCGAACCTCCCTCGTGCCCCGACTTGGCCCGGACCCTGGGCTGGGCCCGACCTTCTGGCCGACCAGCAGTGTCCTTTCCGCGAAGCTTGGGTCGCGGGTCGGACTTCCCACTCCATCACCGGAACTCCGGGGCAGCCCCGCTTCTCCCACCCCAATGGCCCGCTCTGCAGAAGCAGCCCGTCTTCAAAAACTCCCAAGCCCCCTCCAAGTCCAAAAAGTCACCGCTTCTCGACGCGAGTGCTAGAGTCTCTTCAAAGGTGAACAGGAGCCAATACACCCTGGCCTCCAAGGCAACCTCATTAAAATGAATGAGGCTAAAATTTATCCAGAAAATAGCCCAGCTGAATTATTTAGGGATCGTGATGGTACTCCTTTCCTAGATTCTGGAGACCTCTTACCAGGTGATGCAACAGGTATCTGACGTGTCCGCAGGAGAGGGGCGAGAAGAATGCGTTTGTTTTGTCATCTAACTTTTGGAGTACCGCGAGCGCACAGAAAGGAGTCCAGACGTGGGCTTGCGTTATAATCGCCATTGATATAACCGGCACACAGTTACTGTTGCAGTTAGATGCATGCTTGGGTTTGTTTGCTTTCAGTTGATTAGTTTTTGTTTTATAAGAGGTCACCCTCCACTTGGGATGTTTAAAATGCCTTAAGTGGATTGGCAAGTGAAAAAGTCCCCAGCATTGTTTTTGTTGGCTTAAAGATGAAGAAGAGCCAAAATACAGGAGGTCAGGAGTCTTGGTTCTCACTCACAGTTCCAAACTTTGTATTCCTTTATATTGTTTTTAAGTTTTTAAATTTACACTGTAACCTCTTGGGTCGGAAGGCCTAATTCCTATGCTTCAACCTGGGAATTTTGTGAGAAGGCCATAGAGACTGGATGGGACCTGAGGAGAGTAGTTGAGTCTGCATATAAACTTGGAGGTGAAAGGAGATAGGTTAGCATACTGAGAAAAATGGAGTATGATAGGGAAAAGTTCCAGAGAGGAATAATCAGAACCAGAGATTTTAAAAGAGTGGCACTTTGTAAAGTCTTTGGCCTATGTTACTGTTTAAGAAACAGTTCTCTAGATTTAAACTTTTTGTGCATAGCTGTGGATGCCTTTATTTTTTAAGAGTTTTATTGCCTTTTTACTGTTTCTGCCTGGTCTGCTGTCAGTGATCTGAATTTAGTTTCTTATTTATTCATGCAGATTGTTACACACCATCCCTCAGGATATATTCTGTTCTTGAGACCACAGTGTACTTTTTCTTCTAGATTGTTAAACCCCTTTTTAAATTAGGATTATGCAGTGGCCAGAGGGCCAGTTACATTGCCTAAAAGAAATCTGTGAAATTAGAGGAAGAGAGCATTTTGCTTTTTAAATAAAACTGGAAATGCATTCTTTGGCTTATAATGGGCTTCTTTACACTTTAGGTAGTCTATGAATCACAGAAATAATTGCTATATGTGGTAAACGTAGAAAAAGCCAGAGATGATTCTCAAACAAGTACGTTTTGAAGGGAGGAGTGTTCTGAAAGATCTTTAAAATGTTAACTAGATAACAGATATTCTTCATGTCACTTTTGTGGTAGGTAGTCACAAAGGAAATAGAGAAAAGGGTACCTGCCCAGAGAGCTACAAATAGGATCTAGAATTTCTAGACCACAATCTGTTTCATTATTTTTCCTACTGAATAGTACCTCTCTTTGTTTCTTATATATTGCTTTTTCCTGTCAACAGAAGGAGCATGTGAATGTGTATCAGAAATGGTAAATAGCTGAGTTACCAGACTTCTAATAAACTTGAGTTTATATGTTCTTCTGAGGGCTTTTGGTCTGTGTCTTATGTCACTAACTCAGCAACCTACAGTTTTTTAGTTAGGACCCTGTAGAAGTCACAAAAATGAATGAATTTTGCTTTCTTCTTTAAGGAATTTAGAATGTCATAGGGAACAGTTCAGAACAATGCCATGGTTTTGATAAGAGCAGAACAAGATGTCGAGGAGAAGACAGTGCTCTTGTAGGCTCATGGAATGCTGAAAAATAAAGGGGGGAAACCTGAAGAACGGGGAGGGTTTCCGCAGGCAGAGAACAGTCAGCATGAGCAGACTGGCAGGAGGAGGAAAGCACAGGCTGGACCTGGAGAATCCAGGGTAGAGTGCAGGAGGCGTGAAAGGAGACCAGACTTGCAGTTTGGCTAGAACGTTTATTGGTTTGGGGCTGAGAGGATGGTCTGTGAGCCAGGGGGAACCATTTAAAGTTTTCGAGGTGAGGAGCAGTGTGGTTGGAGTTATGTTTTAGAATCAAGACCAGTGGACTGAAGTATAAATTGTAGCTGTCATACTCATTTTTCTCAAGTCAGTTTTGGGTTTTGAAACATCTTTGCTTTATGTCAAGGGCAAATTCCTTTTATCTTTGGTAGTACTTCCTATTCATCTTAAATGCCTTTGATGAAGATTGCTGTGGTCTGTCGGTACAGGCTTGGCACATCAGCTGTCTGTCTAGTCTAGACTTGGTAAACATGAAAATCAGCCTTTGATTTGTGCTTATAGTCACTGTTCATAGGGACCTCTTGCGGTGTATCCTTGTTCCTCTTTCTCTGTGAGACTGTTGCCTGCTCTAGCTGACTCTGCTTTTCCTGTTCAGTAGATTGGGAGCTGGCTTATCATTTCTTTTCTTCCCTAACTCTGTCACATAGATTTTGGGAATGAGGTTATTCACATATTGCTAATTTACTGGCATACACAGTAAAGCAAGTGATTCAGATTAGTTTGAATTGCTGGGCCAGTCTCTGGCATAGTCACTTGTGCACAAGGTCTTCCTTTGTCATAGATCCAGATTTTGTGCTGCTAAATGAATTTTTAGAAAGCAAAAATACGCAGTAATATAATGTCTGTAGATTTCATTCTATAAGCAGTTTTCTTCCTGATTTTTAAATAGTATCTGTACATCTTCAGAGTCATAGACACTTTCTAGGAGTTTTCATATGAGGAAGTTTTTGGCTGGACTCCATTCTTTTGATCCTCCTGACTCCATTGTACTTCTCCAAGAGTGTGAGGCCATGAAGGTATGACAGGATCTGACTTCCCGCGTATCTGTAAATCTAATTCAGTCTTACTGAAAGAGTTTCAGACTCACCTGAATATACTTTTAACCTAAGTGATTCCATAGTATCTTTAAATCAACATATCCAGAAACAAACATTTTCCCTTTTCTCCCTTCCTGACCTCAGGCCCCTCCCCCTTTCTCTACCCAGCCTTCCCTCCTACACGCTCCCGCAGGCGCGCACACACACATTTCTTGTGTTGTAACTTTATCTTGATAACTAGCACCTTCTGCTCAGTTTCCCAAGCCAACACCTTGGGAGTAAAATTTAAATTCCTTTTTATTACAAACACTTCAAAGCCTTCCTTTCTCTTAGTTTGGTTAATTTTATCTGAAAGTAAGAGAGAGTTTGATGATCAGTGGCTTAAACTGGAAGGATCCTTAATCCAGAAATAAACAGTCCCTGTATTATTGAGCAGCTCAGCCAAGTCAGCAAGGACCAAGACTTTTTCATCTTTTCCCTCTACTGTCCTCAGCATGTTGGCTTTTGTTCCTGCTTTGTCCGCTCGTCATTGTAACATGACTGTCATGCGTTGTAACATGACTGTCATGCGCCGTAGTGTCCTCATTCACTGAGCTGGGAAGACAGGTAAGTAGGACCTTTCTCCACATGCACCTCTCCTTTTAATAATAGAAGGAAAAGAGTTTGCCAGAGCCACCTTCCTTTCCTGAGAAATTGTCCAGAGTTGGCTCACAGTGACTGTGATGAAGCGGAGAAGGAGGGTGTGTGGCTTTTCCAGCCTTTGTGGTGAGTTGTGAGTAGGCGAGGAGCTGGGAACCTCTGATGTCTATCACATACTTCACTTTCTGAATATTCTTTAAATTAGTTATCTTGTCCCCATTTCCACTGTTGCTTCTCAAGTTCAGGCCCTCGTTATCTCTGCTTCTATAATAGACTCCTTATGAGTTTCAGTCTCAAATATTACTTCATTTTAATCTGTCTTCCCTTCTGTGACCAAAGTAATCGTCCTGAAACTTAAATGATTTGTACCATTCCTCTACTTAAAATTCACCTGTAAGATAAAGTCTAATAACTAAGGCCTTTTTTGGTGCACCTGACTATTAAAAAACCTTTCCTACCAGTCCCCTATTACCACCCCTCCACCTGATATTCACTCTTTATGCTCACACAATGCAATTTTTAAGTTATCATAATAGGCTATACTGTAACCAGTATCTTTTACACATGCTGATCCTTCTATCTGGAGTATCCTATTCCAATGTTGCTCAACTATTAATACAACCCCTGTTCCTCTGACTGTAGCTTAGCCTTTACTCATCAGACTTGCCTTAACTTCTGGGCCCTAGTTGTACTTTCTACATATCTCAATAACTGCATGTATTATCATTCTGCCCATCCCACTAGACTGGAAGTTACTTGATTGATGTTGTTTGGTTGCCCAGTTGTGTCCGACTCTTTCCGACCCCATGGACTACAGCATGCCAGGCCTCTGTCCCTCACCATCTCCTGAAGTTTGCCCAAGTTCATGTCCATTGCATCGGTGATGCCATCCAGCCATCTCATTCTCTGATGCCCTCTTCTTCTGCCCCCGAGCTTTCTCAGTACCATGGACTTTTCCAGTGTGTCATTTTGCATCCGATGACCAAAATAGTGGAGTTTCAGCTTCAGCATGAGTCTTTGCAGTGAGTAGTCAGGGTTGATTTCCCCTAAGATTGATTGGTTTGATCGCCTTGTGTCCAAGGCACTCTCGGGTATGTTCTCCAGCACCACAGTTGAAAGGCATCAACTCTTCAGCACTCAGCCTTCTTTACAGTCCAGTCTCACAACCTTATGTGACCACTAGGAAGGCCATAGCTTTGACATATGGACCTTTCTCGGCAGAGTCATGTCTCTGCTTTTTAACACACGTCTAACTTTGTCATAGCTTTCCTGCCAAGAAGCAAATGTCTTCTGGTTTCAGGGCTGCAGTCACCATCTGCAGTGATTTGAGAGCCCCACAAGAGGAAATCTGTGACTGCTGCTGCTGCTAAGTCACTTCAGTCGTCTCTGACTGTGCGACCCCCTAGACAACAGCCCACCAGGCTCCCCAGTCCCTGGGATTCTCCAGGCAAGAACACTGGAGTGGGGTGCCATTTCCTTCTCCAGTGCATGAAAGGGAAGTCGCTCAGTCATGTCTGACTCTTTGCAACCCCATGGACTGCAGCCTACCAGGCTCCTCTGTCCCTAGGATTCTCCAGGCAAGAGTACTGGAATGGGGTGCCATCACCTTCTCCGAATCTGTGACTACTTCCACCTTTTCCGCTTCTATTTGTCATTCAGTAATGGGGCCGGATGCCATGATCTTAGTTTTAAGCCGGCTCTTTCACTCTCCTCTTTCACCCTCGTCAAGAGGCTCTTTAGTTCTCTTCGCTCTCTGCCTTTCGGGTGGTACCCTCCTCATATCAAGGTTGTTGATGTTTCTCCCACCTGTTTTGATTCCTGCTTGTAACTCATCCAGCCTGGCATTTCTCAGCGTATAGATTAAACAGACATGGTCCCTACTGTTTATGTCCTATTTATTGTGCCCATCTTTGGGCACAGTGTTCTCTTGATAGCTCCAATTTTCCTGAAGAGATCTCTAGTCTTTCCCTTTCTGTTGTTCTCTAGTAGTTTTATGCATTGTTCACTGAAGAAGGCCTTCTTGTCTCTCCGTGCTGTTTTTTGGAACTCTGCGTTTAGTTGGATACACCTTTCCCTTCTCCCTTGCTTTTCACTTTTCTTATTTCTTTAGCTATTTGTAAAGCCTCCTCAGGTAACCACTTTGCCTTCTTGCTTTTCTTTTTCTTTGGGATGGTTTTGTTTGCTGCCTCCTTTGCAGTATTACGGACTTCCGTCCATAGTTCTTCAGGCACTCTGTCTACAGGATCTAATCCCTTGAATCTGTTCGTTACCATTACTGCCTAGTCACACATTGGCAAAATTCAGTTAGCCTTTACCCTGCTTCATTTTGTTCTTCAAGGCCAAACTTGCCTGTTACTTCAGACATCTTTTGACTTCCTACTTTTGCATTCTGATCCCCATTGAATAGAAGATCTTTTTTGGCATTAGTTCTAGAAGATCCTCTGGGTCTTCATAGAACTGATCAACTTCAGCTTCTTCGGCATCAGTGGCAGGGACATAGGCTTGGATTGCTGTAATGTTGAATAGCTTGTCTTGAAAACGAACCAAGATCATTCTCTCATTTTTGAGGTGGCACCCAAATACTGCATTTCAGACTTTTGTTGATTATAAAGGCTACTCCATTTCTTCTAAGGGGTTCTTGCCCACAGTAGTAGATATAATGGCCGTCTGAATTAAATTTGCCCATTCCTGTCCATTTTAGTTCACTGATTCCTAAGATGTTGATGTTTATTCTTACCATCTCCGCTTGACCACATCCAATTTATCTTAACTCATGGACCTAACATCCCAGGTTCCTATGCAGTACCATTTTTTGCAGTATCAGATTTTATTTTCATCACCAGACACATCCATAACTGAGCATCGTTTCCACTTTGGCCCAGCCGCTTCATTCTCTCTGAGCTATTAGTAGTTCTCTTCCACGCTTCCCCACCAGCACATCGGACACCTTCAGACCTGGGGGACTCGTCCTTCAGTGTCATATCCTTTTGTCCTTTTATACAGTTCATAAGATTCTAATGGCAAGTATCCCGGAGTGGTTTGCCATTCCCTCCTCCAGGGGATTACGTCTTGTCAGAACTCTTCGTTAGGACCTGTCCATCTTGAGTGGCCCTCCATGACATGGCTAATAGCTTCATCAAGTAATGCAAGTCCCTTTGCCACAGCAAGGCAGTGATCCGTGAAGGGGAGTTTACTTGATAGCATCGTACCAGTGTTTAGAACAGGGCCTGTCACTAGAAGGTGTTCTGTAAGTAATATTTACTAAATGAATGGGATTTTAACTAGGCAGTTTTATTAGGAATGGTGCCAGTACTTAAGTGGCATGAAAAAGTCATCTGATCCCTTTTCTCCTGTGTCAGATGCTTGTTTCTGGCGGTTTTTTCCCTGAACTTTTAGGTAGTTTATTGTAGGATTTTAGCTTTATTGTTGAAATTGGGTGACCAAGAAGGGGAATAGGATAGGAAAAAATATCAGTTAATGTTCTTTGGCATAGCTTTTTTTGGGGGGAGAGGGGTTGTTTTAAACACTGTGGAACTACTCTGAAGAAATGTTCTTAACTGGTTTATTCTTTGAACTTGGGTATTAGTCACTCCTTGGAAGATAATCCCTCCAAAAACATTGTTGGTATCTGATTAATAGAAACTAGTCTTAAGTTAATAGGAACTAATTCCTGATAAATAGGAACTGGTTAATTGGAAATAGTCTTAATTTTTTTGTACCAAGTATGCTGCTTGGACCAGTGACTCTCCTGCCACTTGTTCTAAAAACAGTGACCCACAGGTTTAGCTTTAAAAAAAACTAAGGACAGTCATAAGTCTACCCTCTTACGTTATCCCTAACAGTATCTGCTCTTCTTTTTTCTTCTTTTTTTGGTTTACTATGTAAAAGAATCCAGTGCCTCTGTATGTTTGGTTTATATTCCCACAATAACAAATTGCCCCATACTTAGTGGTTTATAACAATGCAGATTTATTCTCTCACACTTGCATAGGTCAGATGTTGGGGTGGACTAGGCTGGTTCCTCTCCTCTGGGTCTCACAAGAGTTGAAAGCAAGTTGTCAGCTAGCCTAGGCTGCAGGGACAAATCTGCTGCCAAGCCTGTTAAAAGTGTTATGAAAATTCAGTTGCCTGCACTTGTAGGGCTGAGGTCCCATTCCTTGCTGTTGTGTCAGCCAAGCCCCTCTCAGATGCTTAGAGCCTCTTGAATTCCTCACCTGCGTCCTTCATCTTCAAACCGGCAGTAATGCATTGAATCCTTATCACACTTCAGATAGCTCTGTCCTCCCCTTCTGCCACATGGATTCCACGTCCATCCAGAGGAAGTTCTCTGCTTTTATGGGCTTTTATAAATAGATGAGATGCACGAGGATATTCCAGGGGAATATCTATCTTGAAGTCTATAACTTTACTTCTGAAAGTCCCTTTGCCGTGTAATACAGCATATTCGCAGGTCTGTAGCCTAGGATCTAGACATCTTAAGAAGTCATTCTGCCTACCACACCATCTGTGAAAGATATTTTGTAAACCCCAAAATGTTCAGTGTTCCCTATCAGCAGTCCTTTGACTTGCCATGGAATAAATGCCAACCTAGTAACTTAAGATGGAAAATCTGATGTTCAGTCATCCCCCAGTATCCTTGGGGGAACTGGTTCCAGGCCCCACCCCAGATACCAAAATCTTCAGATGCTCAAATCTCATAGTCGGCCCTCCTTGTGCACAGATGCAGAAACTGTGGATACAAAGGCTGACTCTATTTATTGGTAGGGGGAGGGAGTCTACATTTCAGGTGTTCCCATGTTGTTAAAGAGTCAAACGTATTCAAAAAGTAAAGTATGGAAACTATTTATGATTGACAAGTACTCAGATATTAAGGGTCCAAGCGTGTTAATGACTACAGACCCTTCAAACTGCAGTGGTACAGTGTATATCAGTCCCAGGGTCACGTGATGAGGGATAAAATTAACAAAATAGAATTTAGTGAAACTTATAAATCTTTTAAATACCAGGGAGAGCCTACTATTTTAGGTGAATTCTTTTGTTAAATAAATTTTTCTTAGGACAAGCTATACTTTCCATTTGTTGACTGTCAAGATTTTCTATATTTAAATTCCAAAGCACTATTATTGTTCCTATATCACCCAATTGGTTATTAGAATATAAAAAGAAGACTGCCAAAATAATAATAATGTTGTTTTTCAGTCGCTAAGTAGTTTGACTCTGCCACCCCATGGACTGCAGCACACCAGGCTTCCCTGTCCTCATTGTCTCCCAGTTTGCTCAAATTCATGTTTGTTGAATAGAATTTGATCTAACCATCTCATCCTCTGCCTCCCTCTTCTCCTTTTGCCTTCAGTCTTGCCCAGCATCACCATCTTTTCCACTGAGTCTGCTCTGGGGCCAAAGTATTGGAGCTTCAACTTCGGCATTAGCCAATGAATATTCAGAATATTAAACTATGAGAAAGGCAGAACAATAATAAAAGGAAACAAGATATGTGTAAAAGAGTTTTGTTTCTACTTATCTGGAATGTATTTTAGTATTTGACTGAGATAGTCCCTTACCCATGAAACGAAAACTCAAAAATTAACTAATTGACCCCACATTATTTGAAATAAAAGTCTCTTTTCACCAAATTGTGATGTCATCCTTATCATAATACTGAATTCTTGCCCATACAGAATTGATCAGTCTCCGTACTACACTATTTTAATTATTATTATTTTACAATATATTTAGTATATGGCTGGGCCAGTTTCCCTTTATTATCATTCCAAAGTTTTCATTGCTACTACGCATTTTCCTTTTTAGCAATACTTTGTAAGGCTCTGAAAAAAATCCCATACTTTTGTTGTCTCTCTGTTTTTAATTTTATTGAAGTATACATGAGATTTATTGTGTTGATCATTTTTAGCCATGTAGTTCAATGTACACTGACATTGTTGTGCAGCCAGACTCCAGAATTTTTTGTTATCTTTCAAAACTGAAATTATACCCATTAAATAACCATTTCCCACTTCCCCTTCCCCTCAGTCCCTGGTTATCACCGTTCTACTTTCTTTGTCTATGAATAGATACCTCATACAAGTAGAATCATGCAGTATTTGTCTTTTTGTAACTGACCTATTTCTCTTTGCCTAGTGTTCTCAGGGTTCATCCCTGTTGTAGCACGTGTCAGTTTTTCTTCTTCTCAAGGCTGAATAATAGTACACATTTTGTTTATGCATTTGTCTGTTGATTGACATTGTTTGCTTTCACTTTTTAGCTATTGTAAATAATGCTGCTGTGAATGTGGGTATACAAATAATGGTTCCAGGTCTCTGCTTTCAGTTCCTTTAGCTATATACCCTGTAACCCATAAAATTTTTTAAAGTTTCATAACATTTCAGCCTCATGTCATCCCTAGAAAGGCTTCCCCTAGCCTAAAATTACAGAAATAGTTTATACTTTTGTTCCCAAGTGGAAAGCCAGTGTTAATTAATGAATGATCTGTGAGTCCCCATGTTCATCGAAGGTACATGGTACATTTATCCTATCTTAAATTATCATACTATGTAAGTCTATTTCTTGACCTTCTGTACTATTCATTTATTTAGTTACCTCTTCCTATACCATTACAGGTGTTTAATTGTAGTATTCTACTGTGTTTCGATGACTGTGATGAGTTTCTCATATTCTCCTTCAGAATTCTCTTTTTTCCTCCACATATCTATTTTTCAAAAAGAATTTAAAATCAGTTTATCAAAAAATTCATTGAAAACTGAAATATAATGACACTAAATTTGTGAATAATTTTTGGGGAGAATAGATTTACAATATTGAGTCTTTTCCCATAATAATAAGAGCTAACAGTTTTGTGTGTTTTTTGTATGCCAGCCATTGTAATAAGCCATTCTCTTGTATCGCTTTTAAAAATGGTGAAACAGGCTTAGTTGAAGAGCCTGCTCAGACTCATGCCTTAAGTGGTAGAGCAGGTTTTTAAAAATTAATTTATTTTAATTGGAGGCTAATTACAATAATGTGGTGGTCTTTGCCATACATTGACATGAATCAACATGCCTCATCCAATCAGTTGAAGACCTTAAGAAAAAAGACCAAGATCCTGTAAAGAAGAAGGAATTCTGCGCCAGACAGCTGTAACATCACTTCTTCCCAGCCTCTCTAGGCTGCATTCCTGTCCTGCAAATTTCACACTTGCCATCCCCACAATCACATGAGTCAGTTTCTTAATAATCACTTCCTTACTCCCACCTCCCCCATCCAAGTTAGATTTTGTAGTCTACCATTTTAATCATTCCCTCTGTCATACTTGTCTAGCAGCTGTAGTTAAATTGAACTCTCTGTATCTACTCGACACCTCAACAGCCAATGCAGCTAGAGAAAAATATACAACCATACAGACTAATCTCACTTTAAAATCATGACCACAAACCCCAGGAGGACCCTAAATGCCATTTGGCAACATTTCCTTGTCTCTCTGGTCAACTGACTTACCCGCTCTGCAAGACGATTGCTCTATTTCATGCTCTCTTTCCACCTTCTTTACTCTCACATGATGACTTCACTGTTTATTTCATTTAAATTAAAAAAAAAAATTTGAAGAGAATGTTCTCATCCTTCCACCACCACTGTTCATCTCCCTCCTATTACGTGGAATGGGACTGAATTGCCCGGGTCTCTGTCTGAGGTCAAACCTTCCACTGTGGTGAAACCCATATGCAAGGACTTTGCTCTCAGAATATTGTCTTCTTCTGTTCCCTCTCTTCAGTTGTTTTTTTTTTTTTTTTTTACCCTACTTTCATTCCAATCAGCATATGAATATGCTGTAATATTTTCCAGCTCTTTTCCATTTGTATCAAGGAGAACTAGTGGGATACTTCAATATTATCTCTGTTGACTGTCCACTCTATTGTACCATGATGTTCCCATGGTGCTCTCAGCCTGGGGGCTTATGTCTTTTTAAATCAACTTCCAAAGAACTGTATTACTTTTAAGAGGCTAACAAATAACAAAGCAAGCAAGAGCTGTGATGTTTCAGTTCACATTCATTCTGACCTGCTCTTTTATCTGTGGATATCAAAACAATAATGCAGCAGGACTTCCCTGGCCATCCAGTGGTTGATAGTTCTCACTTCCATTGCAGGGGGCATGCGTTCAATCCCTGGTCTGGAACCTAAGATCCTACATGCTGCATGACATGATCAACCAAAAAAAAAAAAAGAGGCAGTTTTTTGCATTTTCTAAGTTATTCATTCTGCAGGGAACTTGAGGGTAGAGACAGTGTGTTAACTCTTCTTTTTATTCCCAGAGCTTGATGCATAGTAATTACACTACTTTAAAAAGGTTTCTTGGACTTAACCTGAGATTCCCCTAGGACTTTTCATTCTGAAACAGTTTCTTCTTCCACTGTGTCATCTTGTTCATGGCTGATGCCTGCAGGATGGAGAAGCATGCATGCAGGGTTCTGCGTTGTTCAGGTGTCTTGATGGGTCTCCCTGGCCAGTCAGGTGGCAAGTGAGAGTCGCAGAACATCCACCCTGGTTCAGAACAAGAGTATCAATATGAGAAAGAAGGCTGAGGCAGGTCTGCCCTTCTCCTTGTTACTGAAAGTAGTGAAATGTATTAAGAGTTCTTTGTGGTTTAGCCTTGGCATCAGGTTGCATGGATTTGTATTCTACCTCCTGCTTTTCAGCTATGTGACTTTGGGGAAATTACTTAACTTCTCTGTGCTACTGTTTGTTTCTAAAATGGAAATAGGATTTCCCTGGCCATTCAGTGGTTAAGACTCCATGATTCCAATGCAAGGGTGTGGTTTCCATCCCTTGTAAAGATTCCACATGCCAAATGGTCAAAAAAATAAAATGGGAGTAGTACTGTACTTGGCTCATGGGTTTTTATAAGGATTATCTGAGTCAATTTATATAAGATGCATAGGATGATACCTGGCACACGATCAGCACTAGAAAGTGTTACCTGTTGTTATTGCTTGTGTTGTTATTTGCAAGATTGTAAAAGCTAAGTGAGCTTCGTTTGTATACTTCAGTAGTTGCAACACTTAATAGCTTGATTTGGGGGATTTCTTCACTTTATCTGTAGGAGAATTAGTACACAGAATAAAGCGCTACCCCAATTGAAGCATTAAAAGCAGGTTGTGGTAGATGCAGAGAACAAACTAGTGGTTACCAGTCAGGAAGGAGTCAAGCAATAGAGAGGTAGGGGAGTGGGTACAAACTATTGGGTGTAAGATAGGCTCAAGGATATAACTATAAAGTGGGGAATATAGTCAATATTTTATAACAACTGTAAATGGAAAACCAACTTGTAAAATTGTATAAAAAATTAATAATTTAGATTTTATTCAAGTGGACTGTTTTACATTTGACACCATCTCCAAGATCTCTGTCATACTAAATATATAAAATTGGAATTAATTGTGTAGCCTTTTTTATCCCCTTGGGTGTTAGAGTTGACAGCTCGCCTTCAGCCTTTCTGCCACATGAACTTAATGGAACTAATTTATAAGTCTTGAAGTATTTATGGAAACTAAAACAACTTAGCTTGAGATTAGTTTGTATACCATAGCGTAATTGTAATTTATAACCCACTGTCCAACGGTGAGTTAAATGAACCACCAGATAAGGTTAACATGTTCATTGTCTCCAGCAGTTCTCAGTATAATCTGTTGTGTGTATTGTAATCTGCTGAATAGTATTAAAAGAGTTGTCTGGTTGAAGTACCATGGAAATTCTAGTTTCTAAAAGGAACACATCTTGTAGATTTTTCTTCTCCTTCACATTTGAAGGTTAATTATAGTTCCCAGGGTAGGAGGTCTCTATATTACTAAACCAGATAAGGTGGGCATGTCATACGGCATTTAGGCAAAGAGTAATGATGGCTGTTTTCACTTGTGATGGTATGTGATAGGTCACCAAATTTTCACACTTAAGAAAAACGATGAATTAATATTAATGATCTGCATCTTACTCTGAAGTTGTTCAGGATACTTCAAGACCATGTAAAGAAAATCAAAGCCTCATGAGACTATCTATTAGGAAGTAGTCATGTGATTTAAAAAAGCAGGAGGTGAAGTCGCTAAGAAACCTGGGCTCTATGTGTGACTTAACCACTTATTATGTGGCCTTGGGAGCAAATTACTTGCTTGAATATCCCGAAAGTGATTTACATATTTTGTGTGGACTATTATTATGAAAGACAGAGTAAGTGAAAGCATGTGTTAGAGTGACATCCAAAAGATGAATTACTTATAATATATACACATATTTGTTTTAACACTTATCAAATTGTGATTGGTTGTTTACATTCTTAATGAGTTCCTTATGGCTAGGGACTGTGAGTTGATCATCCTTCTATCTCCAGTGTCTAGCAGAGTCCCCTACACATATATTTTATTTATCAAAGTTGTCTAACTTCATTTATAGCTTTGCAGGTAAGTAAAAATTTAAAATAAGATTTAAACTGAGATGCAATTTAGGGGAACCTTCTAGAACCATTTCTCAATTTTATCCTGGGCTTCCCTTCTGGCTCAGCTGGTAAAGAATCCACCTGCAATGCAGGAGACTTGGGTTCAATCCCTGGGTTGGGAAGATCCCCTGGAGAAGGGAACGGCTACCCACTCCAGTAATCTGGCCTGGAGAATCCCATGGACTGTATAGTTCATGGGGCCACAAAGAGTCGGAAACAACTGAGCAACTTTCACTTTCAACTAAAATATTCATTTTATATAATACTTATTAAACACACATGTAACTGAAACCAGATATTTAGGAAGCACTTTGGTGTATGTGATATCCTCTGATAAGTTCTTTTCCACTATGTTTCATGCGTGCGTGTGTGCTAAGTCACTTCAGTCATGTCCAACTCTTTGCAGGCCTGTGGACTGTAGCTCCAGGCAAGAATACTGATGTGGGCTGCCATGCCCTCCTCCAGGGGATCTTCTCAACCCAGAGATCGAACCCAACCAAATCTCCTGTGTCTCCTGCATTGGCAGGCAGGTTCTTTACAACTAGCACCACCTGAGAAGCCCACATTATGTTTCATTCAGTTAAAATAATACTGGCACTGCCCGCTGAAGTGATTTCAGCATTTTTTAATGAGTTTTACACCTGCAGTTTAAAAGATAACTTTTCAAGAATGCAAAGCTCCTAGAGAACAGAAGCTTGGTTATGTTTGAATCTGTATTGCTAGTTCTAGCGTGTCATAGGTGTTCAATACATATTTCTTGAATGAGTGAAAGAGTAGGCATCCTCTTTTCCCATGTTGTTGTTGTTCAGTCGATAAGTAGTGTCTGACTCTGCAATCCCATAAACTGCAGCACGCCTATCTTTCACTGTCTCCTGAGTTTGCTCAAACCCGTGTCCATTGAGTCAGTGAGGCCATCCAGCCATCTCATCCTCTGTTTTCCCCTTCTCATCCTGCCTTCACTCTTTCCCAGCATCAGGGTCTTTTCTAATGAGTTGGTTCTTTGCATCAGGTGGCCAGAGTATTGGAGCTTTAGCTCCAACATCAGTCCTTCCAATGAATACTCAGGACTGACTTCCTTTAGGATTGACTGGTTTGATATCCTTGCTAAGGAACTCTCAGAATCTTCTCCAGCACCACAATTCAAAAGCATCAATTATTTGGCACTTGGTATTGTTTATGGTCCAACTCTCACATCCATACATGACTATTGGAAAAATCATAGCTTTGACTATATGGACCTTTATTGACAAAGTGATGTCTCTGCTTTTTAATGTGCTGTCTAGGCTTGTCCTAGCTTTTCCTCCAAGGAACATGCATCTTTTAATTTCATGACTGCAGTCACCATCTGCATTAATTTTGGAGCCCAAGAAAATAAAGTCTGTCACTATTTCCATTGTTTCCCCATCTATTTGCCGTGAAGTGATAGAACTGGATGACATGATCGTCTTTTTATGAATATTGAGTTTTAAGCCACTTTTTCACTTTCCTCTTTCACTTTTATCACGAGGCTCTTCAGTCTTTCTTTGCTTTCTGCCGTAAGCATGGCATCATCTGTGTATCTGAGGTTATTAATATTTCTCCCGGAAGTCTTGATTCCAATTTGTGTTTCATCCAGCCTGGCATTTCACATGATGTACTCTGCATATAAGGTAAATAAGCAGGGTGACAATAAACAGCCTTGACGTACTCCTTCCTAATTTAGAACTGGTCTGTTTCATGTCTGGTTTCTAACTTGACCTGTCCAGTTGCTTCTTCACCTGCATACAAGTTTCTCAGGAGGCAGATAAGGTGGTCTGGTATTCCTATTTCTTTAAGAATTTTCCACAGTTTGTTGTGATCAACACAGTCAAAAGCTTTAACGTAGTCAGTGAAGCAGAAATAGATGGGGTTTTTTGGAATTCCCTTGCTTTTTCCCATGCTCTTTCCCATGAGTCACATTTAAGGACAGGACAGAGGGAAAAGGATTACATATTCCTTGCTACATTTCAGCTGATCAAGAATTTGAATGATCTAAGTATAATACAATACAGTAAGTAACATGGAGAGTACAGAATTAAGTAAGACTGTCTCAGATCTCATGCATTTTTAAAACCCAATCCAGGAGGATAGTCAAGTACAAATAGGCTCCTTAGAAGGAGTTTTAATGTTTTACCAAAATATTTCACACAACTAAATTAAGTGCTTGCTAGGAGAGATTTGTCAAGAACTTGGTTTTCGGGTATAGTTGTGGTTCAGTACCAAGAACTGGTAGTACCCTGTCCCATCTACTAGTAGAGTCAAAGTGTGGATCATAAAAAATAGGGTTAGTCTTAAAAATATTCATGGCACATCTGGTTCACTGTTTATTTGACTTTTAAAAATCTAATCTCCTTTAAATAACTTAATTCATTAGTATACTGTATTTTTGTACGCATATATATGGAATTTAGAAAGATGGTAACAAGAACCCTGCATGGGAGACAGCAAAAGAAACACAGATGTATAGAACAGTCTCGTGGACTCTGTGGAAGAAGGCAAGGGTGGGATGATATGGGAGAATGGCATTGAAACATGTTAATTATCATATGTGAA
Organism: Antilocapra americana; assembly: GCA_007570785.1. Classification (NCBI taxonomy): domain Eukaryota; kingdom Metazoa; phylum Chordata; class Mammalia; order Artiodactyla; family Antilocapridae; genus Antilocapra; species Antilocapra americana. The sequence goes on from ML663559.1 coordinate 4,023,731, forward strand.
ATCAATCGGGGCTGGTGCACCGAGATGACCCAGAGAGAGGGAATCAGGAGGGAGGAGGGAGGGGGGTTCTGGAGGGGGAACATATGTATACCCATGGCGGATTCATGTCAGTGTATGGCAAAACCAACACAATAAAGTAAAGAAAATTTAAAAAATAAATAAATAACTTAATTCAGAGTCATCTTGTATCTAGCTTATTGTGGGTTTTAGAAATTGAATCTTTTGGTAAACATAGTAATTTCTTTTTGAGAATTAGTTTGCCTAATCGATAAAGAGGAAGAACTTCAGCCCTGTACAAAATACATGTCACCACATTTTCTTTGCTTTTTAGATTATTATGTCAGTGTATAGTTAAGCATATTCACACTCATGAGATCAGGATAGTACTTAGGAGCTTTTAAGACTCAGTACAGTCCCTAAGAAGTCCAGTCTTAGGCTAACTTTAAGTTTTATCAGGAAGGTGCAGTCTAAATAGTTATATTGAAGCAAATGTAAACTGGGACTGTCCCAGCAAACAAGGAAGTTTGGCTATAGGTTTTGTGCTTATGTTTATTTTGGCTACACTGTCAGTCTTAGGCTAACTTTAAATTATGTCATCAGAACTGAGACTTGAGAGTAAAACAATATTAACTAAAAGATTACTGACAAATCTTTCATAATCAGGAGATATTACATACTCCAAAAGATTAATGCTTAATACCTGAATTACTGTTATCAACCATTTATAAATAATCTGGAAATGAAAATGTTTTTGATACATGATTTTTTTTTCCCCTAAGACATAGAAAGTCAGCCGTGTGCTTATCAGATAATATTTTCTGGTAGTGAAGAGATTGGACATTTTCTTAGAAATAGTAATAAAATAGAATCTATACTATATAAGGCTGTGGCCCATGTGATTAGATTGCCTAGTTGTCTGTGGTTGTGGTTTCAGTCTGTCTGCCATCTGATGCCCTCTTTCAGTGCCTACCGTCTTGCTTGGGTTTCTTTTACCTTGGACATGGAGTATCTCTTCACAGCTGCTCCAGCAAAGCGCAGCCGCTGCTCCTTACCTGGGACATGGGATAGCTCCTCTCAGCCGCCGCTCCTGACCTTGGATGTGAGGTAGCTCCTCTCGGCCACCACCCCTGACTTTGGATGTGGGTTAGCTCCTCTCGGCTGCGCTCCTGCTCCGTCACAACCTCCTAGGTCATGCTGGAGAGGTCTGACAGATTGTGGTCCACTGGAGAAGGGAATAGGAAACCACTTCAGTATTCTTGCCTTGAGAACCCCATGAACAGTATGAAAAGGCAAAAAGGACACGGAAAGATGAACACCCCAGGTTGGTAGGTGCCCAATATGCTACTAGAGATCACTGGAGAAGTAACTCTAGAAAGAATGAAGGGATGGAGCCAAAGCAGAAACAGCACCCAGTTGTGGGTGGGACTGGTGTGATAGAAGCAAGGTCCGATGCTGTAAAGAGCAATATTGCATAGGAACCTGGAATGTTAGGTCCATGAATCAAGGCAAATTGGAAGTGGTCAAACATGAGATGGCAAGAGTGAACGTCGACATTCTAGGAATCAGAGAACTAAAATGGACTGGAATGGCTGAATTTAACTCAGATGACCATTATATCTACTACTGTGGGCAGGAATCCCTTAGAAGAAATGGAGTAGCCATCACAGTCAACAAAAGAGTCTGAAATGCAGTACTTGGATGCAGTCTCAAAAATGACAGAATGATCTCTGTTTGTTTTCAAGGCAAACCATTCAATATCATGATAATCCAAGTCTATGCCCCAGCCAGTAACACTGAAGAAGCTGAAGTTGAACGGTTCTATGAAGACCTACGAGACCTTCTAGAACTAACACCCAAAAAAGATGTCCTTTTCCTTATAGGGGACTGGAATGCAAAAGTGGGAAGTCAAGAGATACCTGGAGTAACAGCAAATATGCCCGTGGAGTACAGAATGAAGCAGGGCAAAGGCTAATAGAGATCTGCCAAGAGAACGCACTGGTGCAAACACCCTCTTCCAACAACACAAGAGAAGACTCAAGGACGTCACCAGATGGTCAACACTGAAATCAGATTGATTATGTTCTTTGCAGCCAAACATGGAGAAGCTCTAAACAGTCAGCAAAAACAAGACCGGGAGCTGACTGTGGCTCAGATCATGAACTTTATTGCCAAATTCAGACTGAAATTGAAGAAAGTGGGGAAAACCACTAGACCATTCAGGTATGACTTAAATCACTTATGACTATACAGTGGAAGTGAGAAATAGATTTAAGGGACTAGATCTGATAGAGTGCCTGATGAATCATGGACAGAGGTTCGTGACATTGTACAAGAGACAGGAATCAAGACCATCCTCAAGAAAAAGAAATGCAAAAAAGCAAAATGGCTGTCTGAGGAGGCCTTACAGATAGCTGTGAAAAGAAGAGAAGCGAAAAGCAAAGGAGAAAAAGAAAAATATACCCATTTGAATGCAGAGTTCCAAAGAATAGCAAGGAGAGATAAGAAAGCCTTCCTCAGCAATCAGTGCAAAGAAATAACAGGAAAACAATAGAATGGGAAAGACTAGAGATCTCTTGAAGAAAATTAGAGATACCAAGGGAACATTTCATGCAAAGATGGGCTCAATAAAAGGACAGAAATGGTAGAGACCTAACAGAAGCAGAAGATATTGAGAAGAGGTGGCAAGAATACACAGAAGAACTGTACAAAAAAGATCTTCACGACCCAGATAATCGTGATGGTGTGATCACTCACCTAGAGCCAGACATCCTGGAATGTGATGTCAAGTGGGCCGTAGGAAGCATCACTACGAACAAAGCTAGTGGAGGTGATGGAATTCCAGTTGAGCCATTTCAAATCCTGAAAGATGATTCTATGAAAGTGCTGCACTCAATATGCCAGCAAATTTGGAAAACTCAGCAGTGGCCACAGGACTGGAAAAGGTCAGTTTTCCTTCTGGTCCCTAAGAAAGACAGTGCCAAAGAATGCTCAAACTACCACACAATTGCACTCATCTCACACATTAGTAAAGTGATGCTCGAAATTCTCCAAGCCAGGCTTCAGCAGTACGTGAACCCTGAACTTCCAGATGTTCAAGCTAGTTTTAGAAAAGGCAGAGGAACCAGAGATCAAATTGCCAACATCCGCTGGATCATCGAAAAGCAAGAGAGTTCCAAAAAAACATCTATTTCTGCTTTGTTGACTATGCCAAAACCTTTAACTGTGTGGATCACAATAAACTGTGGAAAATTCTTCAAGTGATGGGAACACCGGACCACCTGATCTGCCTCTTGAAAAACTGTATGCAGGTCAGGAAGCAACAGTTAGAACTGGACATGGAACAACAGACTGGTTCCAAATAGTAAAAGGAGTACATCAAGGCTGTATATTGTCACCCTGCTTATTAACTTATATGCAGAGTACATCATGAGAAACGCTGGACTTGATGAAGCACAAGCTGGAATGAAGATTGTCAGAAGAAATATCAATAACCTCAGATATGCAGCTGACACCCTTATAGCAGAAAGTGAAGAAGAATTAAAGAGCCTGTTGGTGAAAATGATAGAGGAGAGTACAAAAGTTGGCTTAAAGCTCAACATTCAGAAAACTCATATCATGGCATCCAGTTCCATCACTTCATGGCAAATAGAAGGGGGAACAGGGGAAACAGTGGCTGACTTTATTTTCTGGGGTTCCAAAATCACTGCAGATGGTGATTGCAGCCATGAAATTAAAAGACACTTACTCCTTGGAAGGAAAGTTATGACCAACCTAGACAGCATATTAAAAAGCAGAGACATTACTTTGTCAACAAAGGTCCATCTAGTCAAGGCTATGGTTTTTCCAGTGGTCATGTATGGATGTGATAGTTGGACTGTGAAGAAAGGTGAGCACAGAAGAATTGATACTTTTGAAGTGTGGTGTTGGAGAAGACTCTTGAGAGTCCCTTGAACTGCAAGGAGATCCAACCAGTCCATCCCAAAGGAGATCAGTCCTGGGTGTTCATTGGAAGGACTGCTGTTGAAGCTGAAATTCCAATACTTTGGCCACCTGATGTGAAGAGCTGACTCATTTGAAAAGACCCTGATGCTGGGAAAGACTGAGGGCAGGAGGAGAAGGGGACCACAGAGGATGAGATGGTTGGATGGCATCACCGACTCAATGGACATGGGTTTGGGTGGACTTCAGGTCTGGGTGAAGGACAGGGAGGCCTGGCGTGCTGCAGTTTATGGCGTTGCACAGAGTTGGACACAACTAAGCAACTGAACTGAACTGATCCTATATAATTCTTATAGTATAAAACAAATTAAAAGACATAGATGGATACTCATGATTTCATCTAAAAAAACTACTGGAAAATCTCAGTTCATTCGGTGCAATTTTATTGTCTCTAGTTTATGACCAGCCTGGTGTTAAGGCACCATAGAAAGCATTTAAATATGATTTACTTTTAAATAACATTTGTGGTAAGATTATCTTGGAATATATTCATTGGTACCAAAAAGACTTCATAAGGTAGCTTAACAGTGTAAACATCAAGGACAGTTTTATATGAAAAGGCACTATAATAATTACCTCACAGTCTGTCACAGTTTATTTTGGATTTTTAACTCAATAATTGACATGTCTTGTCTTAAACACCTTTTGGGGTGAATAAAGTAAATTACTTATTTTAATGCCATGAACACTGTTTTTAGGGGAAATAGTCATACTTTATACTTACATCATTTAATATGCCTTTTAAGGAAATCAGATCCAGACTCTTAAGTGATTATATTAAATGTTTGAAGTCCCAGACTAGGGAGATAGCATTTATCATAGTTGTTGCTTTCAAGCAGGAAGCATAACATTTTATTAAGTTGAGAAAACAAATCACTGACTAAAATGAAGTTTAATGAAAGTTCTCTATCAGAAGAACTTAACATTTAACATATGACTGTAATATAGTACAGTCAGTTCAGTTCTGTAAACAATGCTTTAGAAATAATAAATGGAAATATTTAGGCCAATTTTTTTTGCATTGACTGAGATTGAGTTCAAAAGTAACTGCAGTTATTTATGTATTTATTGCTTTCCCATGTATTTCAAGATGATGATTTTTCTGTGAATTGTTTCCTCTTTTTATGTTAATACTCTGGAGTATTTGATAAGCCTTCCAACCCTCAGTGACACTGGCAGGTATCAGAAGGGATTAGGCATGTTCTAGCGATCCTTCCTTGGACTGCTCTCTTCATTTTCTTGCCATCTCTGTGGACTTAAGAAATTCAAAGCTGTAAGGTCCTAACACCAAAGTGAGATTAGTTCTCCAGTCCTCTGCTCATGTCCTTCTTGAATATATAAGAACCCCATAAAACCCCTGCCTTACAGAGACCTTTTACTCAGATATGTATTTCTCAAGAAGATAAATAATTGTATCTTGAAGCAGAGTCGAATTAACTCTGCCATTGTTTGCCATTCAGTTTAGTGAGTCACTGCTCTTGGTAATGTGATATCAACTCCAAAATCTTGAAAGTTCTGAGAATTAACAGAGAGCCAGAACCAATCTGCTATTTACACCCTTTATCAGTGTGTAGAACAGAGTGTCAGGGAAGAATCCTACCGGTATGTGTTCGCTGCCACTGACTCTCGGTGTTGTAGGTCAGGCACCCTCCTGAGTACTTTGTGCATAACAGTGTATTTAATCCTCACGGTAGTTCTCTGTGGGAGACTGTTTGTTACCCCCCTTTTGTAAATAAGGACAAAGAGGATAGGTATCTTTCCCCAGGTCACCCAAGTAGTAGATAGTGAAGTGAGAATTTGAACCAAGGGTGTGAATTGGAATTAGTGTCTCTTTTTGAGACATTGGGAACCTTTAAAAGTTATCAGATGTCAGGGTCAGGGAGCGATAGATTGGGAGTTTGGGATTGATATGTCTATTTGAATAGATATATTTGAAATAGATAGCCAACACAGACCTACTGTATGGCATAGGGAACTCAATATTGTGTAAAATAACCTAAATGGAAAAAGAATTTAAAAAAGAATAGATACCTAAATGGGTATAACTGAATCACTTAGCAGTACACCTGTAGCTAAACCACCATTGTTGATCAACTATACTCCAATATAAAAGAAAAATTAAGAAAAATTACCAAGTATCTGTGAAGAAACCAAGACAAAGAACCCCCATCTCCTGACACTCAGCGCAGTATCTTTCCACTGTAGTTCAAATGCTTCAGCATTGTTTGTTGTAATGCTTGGATCAGCCTTTTTCTATCCAAGCAGTAAACTCTGAAGTAAATTCGAAGATAATAGAAACAATATTCTTGTGATCCAAGCTGGAACACAGAAATGTTGTGAGCTTTCCTGTTGGATCCTAAGGGAACGATAGTGTTAGATGAAGCTGACCAAATAGCTTGGTAGATGGTTGACATGGCACATCTTGTGGTGACTCTGCTGCTGTTTCATGGTTTGAGAGAGACTGTTTTGTGGTAGCAGCTGGCTCATTTACTGTTTTCCTTTGGTATATTGGAAAGTTTGAAAAGAATCACATTGTAACCCAACTTTCAAATGAAAGCGTTTGATCATCATATAATCCCTCAGGGATTATATGGTTGTCAGCATTGGGTAAACTTGAACATAAAGCTCCCTTTAGTGGCTCACCCCCAGTGTCCATGTCACTCCGCCCTCACACGGCCCGTGTGGTCAGCTTTGTCTGCGGGGCTGGCCCCAGTGTCATTGTGTATATAGCTCTTCATCCCAGCTTCTGCGTTGTCTCAGAACAGTATATGCCCTAGTCTCTGGGTACAGGTTATAGTCTTAGACTTGGACCCAACTCTAGAAATAAAAGTGATCTAGTCCCAATTCAAATCAAAAGCTAAGCCTTTAAATAAAATTGTCCTTTTTCCCCAAATATGTAAATTTTGACATCTGCTGCTACTTAGACAACAAAATCAATGAAGACATATCCAACAGAAATTAACAAAAATCTTGCTAACATCCAGTCATGTCTAATTCAGCAGCTTGGTTTGTTTGTTTGTTTTTCATGGATACATGTTCCTGGCTGTGATTTCATGTTGCATATTTATAATACATCTTCTGTTGGAAAATATCAATGTTTTATGGTTCTACAAAAGCATGAATTTCCACATAGTTTGAGAAGCTCTGTTGAGCTTGTGAGGAGATTTTTATTCCACAGATACCATGTGAAATGTTTCAGGAGTGGTAGGTAAATAATTTTTTTAAAGACAAAGGATGGAAATCAAGTTAGAGGAACATTGAGAAACACTGCTATTAAAAATCTTAAACTGTGAGACAATAATATTATTTCAACATGAATAAGTCCCCACAGCAAGTCATTTTAGGGAGAGTTTCACAACTAAAATCATTCAATAAAAGACTAAGTCCTCATATACAGTCAGCTCTCCATATCCACATTTGCAGGGGGCTGCCTTTACCACGCCATTTCAAATAAGGGTCTAGAGCATCTTGGACTGGGGAGTCTGGGGGGGTTCTGGAACCAGTCCCTTGTGGATAGAGAGACCGCTGTGCTTGTTTTGTTTGTTCACAGTTATACCATGCATCTCCACTTAAAATAGGCATCCTCCATATTGTCTGCGTAGCCTTGGCAGGACTTTGAGGCAGAAGGACTCGATAAGGTTTGCTGACCTTGAATTAAACGCTCCTCTCCTGCAGGCAGCCTGCCCAGTTTTTAAAGAGGAATAAACCTTCCAGGCGTGTTCTCTAATAATAGAGCAAGGAAGCCCTAACAGGAACATTTGGAGAGCATTTCTCACTCTGACGGACTCTCTGTGGAAGGTTTACCCTCTTTTTCTTTGGAGTCCATTCAGAAAAAAAATTTTTTTAATCACACCAAGGAGAAACATCTAATTTATTTAATTAATTTCTTCAGTAATGTGCTGCTGTTCATAGATGAGAGGTGGCTGACCAGAATACATACATACATATATATATATATATATATATATATATATATATATTTTTAAAGTTTGGGGTTTTTATTTTTTGTTTTCTGTTTTTTGGTGGGGGCATGCCATGCAGCTTTTGGGTATCAGTTCCCTGACCAGGGCTTGAACCTGTGCCCTCAGCAGTGAAAGCCAAAAATCCTAACCACTAGACTGCCAGGAACTTGCCAGTTTTTTCTGTTCTTAATATGCTATTTGTTTACAGTCTGTTTTTCACATGTTTTTAAAGGCAGCTATCTGGAATTAGGAATGTAATCTGTAATTTCAGGAATAACCTAGTTAAAGGTTTTTGACTAGGAAAGAGGCCTGGCAGGCTACAGTCCATGGGATTGCAAAGAATCAGATATGACTTAACGACCAAACAACAAGAGTTCAAGAACTAATTGGACCATCTTTTGGGTTTTTCATTAGAAAATGTTTTAAGGTAACTAATAGTCTTTTTACTTTGGGGGGTGTGGGCGTCAAGTCCCATACTCATAATATGTGTATTTTATTTCACTTTTACTAAAATTTATATTTTGGATTATTTCCTAGAAGAAGGACAGGAAAATGGAAATTTTTTTGCTCACGAATTTCTTGGTTCTCACTTTGCTAACAGAGAGGAAACTTTGTTATAATGCCAAATTACACTTTTTTAAAGGAACAAAGTATGTATTCTGTCTAAAGGAAATTTTGTCCTTGGAGGATTCATGATATTTATAGAAGAGTTTTTGTTTAGGTTTGCCAACTGTGGAAATTATATACTCTTCTACCATTTGGTACAAGTTAGTAGATCTTTTACTTCTATTCCTAGCATTTTTTAAACAGTTTTATAGAGACATAGTTCACTTATCATACAGTTTGTCCTTTGTGTACAATTCAGTGGATTTTAGGGCATTCACAGAATTGTACAGCTGTCATCCCGTTCAATATTAGTCATTGTTCATCACCTCAGAAAGAAATCCCATACCCATTAGCAATCACTCCCTATTTCTCTGCAGACCTCCTAGTCATAAGTCACCACTAATCTATTTTCTATCTGTATAAATTGACCTGTTTTAGTCATTTCATATAAATGGAATCATACACTGTGATTGACTTATTTCACCTGGCATAATGTTTTCAAGGTTCATTCAACTGCTGCATGCATCAGCAACTTCTTTCCTTTTTGTTAAGAAATAATGTAATATAGGTATGCCACACTGTTGATTATCTGTTCATTAGTTGAGGGACGTTTGGGTTGTTTCCGCTCTGGGCCTATAGTAAATAATACTGCTGTGAATGTAGATAGCAACTTTTTATATGTGTTTCCATGTGTTTGCGCATAAACCCAGAAGTGAAATCCTTTCCAGTATTCCTGCCTGGAGAATCCCCATGGGCAGAGAAGCCTTGTGGGCTACAGTCCTTGGGGTCTCAAAGAGCTGGACACAACTGAGCAACTAAGCAGCAGCAGCATAGTAACTCTAGGCTTAATATATTTGACAACCCACCAAACTTTTCCAAAACTGCTGTACCATTTTACATATGTACAATGGAATATTACTCAGTCATTAAAAAAGAGTGAAATGCCATTTGCAGCAACATGATGGACCTGGAAATTGTCATACTGAGTGAAGTCAAAGACAAATATCACTTGTATTATATACAGAGTATTACCTGTATATACACACATGTACATGTATTATATGCAGAATCTTAAAAAAAATTATAAAATAAACATATTTACAAAAAGAAACCGAGAATGAACTTACGGTTACCAGGGGGCAAGGGTGGAGAAATAGATTGGGAGTTTAGAATTGGCATGTACACACTGCTATGTTTAAAACAGATAACCAACAAGCAGGTGGCTCAGTGGTAAAGAATCTGCCTGCCAGTGCAGGAGACAAAGGTTTGTTCCCTAATCCTGGATTCTTGTATTCCTAGTTTGTTGAGTGTTTTGATCATGAAAGCATTGGATTCTTTGTCCTTTCTTCCAGAGATGTGGTATATTACATTAATTGATTTGGGGAGATACTAAATTCACCTTCCATTCCTAGAATAAATATCACTTGTTCATGATGCATGTTCCTTTTTAATGTTGCCAAATTCCATTTGCTAGTATTTTGTTGAGGATTTTTGAATCTGTTTTCATAAGAGATTGATCTGTAGTTTTGTTATGATGTCTTTGTCTGGTTTGGGGTGTCCCAATTAATGCTGATCTCATAGAGTGACTTGGGAAATGTTCCCTTTTCTTCTGTCTTTTGAGAAGTTTGTGAAGAATTAGTGCTTGTGTAAATACTTGGTGTGTGGATGCTCAGTAGCTTCAGTTGTGTTGGACTCTTTGCGACCCTATGGGCTGTAGCCCACCAGGCTCTTCTGGGATTCTCCAGGCAAGAACACTGGAGTGGGTTGCCATGCCCTCCTCCAGGGGATCTTCCAAACCCAGGAACCGAGCCCATATCTCTTGCGTCTCCTGCATTGGCAGGCAGGTTCTTTACCACTAGCGCCAAATCACCTGGTTTTGTAGGCTTTTCTTCCAGGATAGCTTAAAAATGACCAATTCATTCTCTTTTCTTCATTCTCATTAATTATAGATCTATTCAAATTTTCTATCTCTTCTTGATTCAGTCTCAGCACTCTGTCTTCCCAGGAATTTATTCTCTTCATTTCAGTTATCCAATTTGTTAGTGTACAGTTACTCTTAGTATTCTTTATAATTGTTTTTGTAAGGTCAGTAGAAATATCTAGTCATAGATCTGTAACTAGTAAATAGTCACTTTAATCCGGAAAACAGCTCTTACCTTTGGGGCCCTTTCCAGGGATAGAAGATACTTGAAATGCAAAGAACTGTTGAGTCCCTCATTGTTAAACATCAGCGTTAATTCCTGCCTGGCACAGAATATTGAGACAGAGCCTTTGGGAAACAGTGTTAAGAGTGGTTAACATCTGCTTTTTAATACTGTTCAAAGAAATATATCTGGGTTAAGAAATCATTTTCCTAGCAGCTTGCAGGCTTCCTATAACCTTGAGCAGAAACCCTTGACCTGATTGTCCAACTTTCTGTCTGAGTGGAGGTAACACTACCACTTACAAAGCTATCAGGTATTCACTTTTCATTACAGTGTCTCAGCAGTTCTTTAGAAACCTTACATAGGTCAAATCTCTTTATGGTAAACTTGAAAGGACAGACCAAATGTTTAGGTGATAGATTTCTCTCATTTTTAGCTTCTATCATTTTATTGATTTTCCAATTTATAGAATGTGTTGAAACATATTCTTTTATATTTAGAATGTAAAGTCTTGAATGAAGGGAAACCTCAGACTAAAGTAGTATATATAGTATATATACCCAGGCAACATACAGAAGTGCTATAGAAGAGATTATTTTCAACTGTGAAAGAGCAGAGAGTAAAAGATTCTTGAGTCTAGGATTCCCCACTCTTGACAAGTACATTCCCATCCTAAACCTGTATTAACTCTTCTGGCTAAAAGTCAGAAGAGGTTTTTGTGTTTTTGTGCAGGGTTTTTGTTTTTTCATGAAAATCTTTCTCTCTCTTAATAAAACATTGAGATTCCCATTATAGAAATCTATTATAGAAGCACTTTGAGAAGGCTATTTACTGATCAACAAAAGATAAATTGTTAAAATTAATAGTGAGATTAAATGTTAAATGCAAATAAATGTTCAGTTTACTAAGAGTTTTAAACTCTTGATTATTGCAGATGACTATTCTGTATCTCTGTCTTTTTCTAAAATCTATTTTGAAAGAGAGGCGCTGCTACTGCTGCTAAGTGCGGTCAAAGTGCGACCCCACAGATGGCAGCCCACCAGGCTCCCCCGTCCCTGGGATTCTCCAGGCAAGAACGCTGGAGTGGGTTGCCATTTCCTTCTCCAGTGCATGAAAGTGAAAAGTGAAAGTGAAGTCGCTCAGTCGTGTCTGACTCTTAGCTACCTCATGAACCGCAGCCCACTAGGCTCCTCCGTCCATGGGATTTTCCAGGCAGGAGTACTGGAGTAGGGTGCCATTGCCTTCTCCGGAAAGAGAGGTGCTCACACCATAAAATGAGAAAAGGTAACTTTACATAAGAGCTTTCTGCATCTAAAACAAAAGCCTGTAGGTGCTATTGTTAAAGGAAGTTAGATAGTAGATCAAATTATTGGTTGTATACAGTGTAAGCAATGAGATTTCTCAATTGGAAAAGACAATATAAGTCTTAAAAGTTGGCTGTCAGGAAACCACTGAACAAATAGATTTGGGTAAACATTTTTCTAATTATAAAAGTAATATACATAGTTCATAAAATTGAGAAAAACAATCTTAAAATGTATGGAGTCAAAAGTGAATATATCTCTTTACACCCCTGTGTTCACACCCCCATGCTATGTTTCCTCCGCTCCCCCGAACTTAACAGTTTGATATGTAACGCTTCAAATTTTCTTTTGTTGTAATTGGTGGTAGTTTTGTTTGTTTTATATTTAACATGTAAACATACACACAGGACCTATTTATTTAACTTACAAAAATGTGATCTTCCTACAGATAATGTATTATGACCTGGTGTCTTTACTTTATGTGTCTTAGGTATTTTTTTAGTGCCCTTTTATAGTAACTCATTCTTTTGGTAGCTGTAAGATAGTTCATCATATGGATTTACCATCACTTATATATCCATTCTCCTACTGGTATTTAGATTCCAGTTTTTAGTGCTATTGATAACTGAAGTTAATATCCTAGGACATGTCTCTGCATATGTTCAAGCATTTCTGTAGACTGGCTTCCAGGAGGTGGAGTGGTTAATTAATTGTCATTAATTCACATTTGTGCATTATCTTCCTGACATCCTTACCAACACTAAGTATTAGCAATGTTTCATATGTTTGCCAGTCTGATGGATTTAAAAAACAAAGCAAAAACTGGGAGGGAGTTCCCTAGCCATCCAGTGGTTAGACCCTGGGTTCAGTTCCTGGTTGGAAAACTAAGACCCCACAGCCAAGCAGCCAAAAAAAAAAAAAAGAATGGTAGCTCATTGTTTTAACTAGCATTTTTCTGGTTACTAATGAGATTGTTGAGCTTCTCTGGTAAAGGGAAGTAAAGAATCTTCCTGCAATGCAGCAGGGTCAGGAAGATCCCCTGGAGAAGGAAGTGTCAATGCACTCCAGTATTCTTGCCTGGGAAATCCCATGGACAGAGGAGCCTGGTGGGCAGTCCATGGGATTGCAAAGAATCAGACAGGACTGAGCAGCTGTCACTTTCAGTTCACTTTCATTTTGAAGCAGGAAGGCATTCCATATGGTATGTGGCCCGGTCACAGGCACAGAGATAGGACTGCATGGGCTGTTATCATGGGAATTTCAGAGCTGTGAGGAAGATACCAGGATACAGGGTTAGAAAGGCCTAAATAGTCAGTAAGAATTCAGGAAATAGTAGCCTCCTATAAATGGACTTGAATTATAAATGAACAAATATATGAATCTTTTCTTCCTCTCTAGTACTGGATGAACGAATACACCTCTTCCATCGGAATTGGAGTTTTTCATTCAGGAATTGAAGTATATGGCAGAGGTATGTGTGCACACAGTTTAAATATACTTTCTAAAGATTTTTCTCATTTAAAGGGGTTGCAAAATCATGACTGTAGCTCTTCCCTTTTTTTTTTTTTAAGTACCATACTTTGTTGTAGAAAGTAGGAGAAAATCTCCCCATATTTGTTTATACTGTATTTTGTAAAAATGTCCAAAATTGAATGTATTTGAGGAGAAAATGCTTAAAGTACACACGTGTACATTGGTTTGGTTATCTTTTATTCTAAATCCTGAGTCTTAAAAGTATTTTCCTTTTGAGATTGTTATACCATCACAGTTTTGCATTAATCTATATTGACCTTCCTAAGAAACCTTGCACGTTAAAAAGATAGTATGATATAAATAATCATTTTGGTTGGAAAAGGATTGGTGCTGGAACATCAAGTTTGAAATACCAATTTCCTGAGGGAATTTCAGTAACTTGTTTTTGTAGACCTACAAATGTATAAAGTTTAAAAATATTACTGAGCAAATCCTACCTTTAAATACATGTTGCTTTTTGCTTAAGAATGATGGCCTTTGTCATTAACTGAGCCCTTTTTATTCTTTGTTACCGTTCATTATAATAAACGTAGCTGAAACCATTCAAACCACGCAGGTCTGTTTCAACAGCTTTTTCCTTTGTTTTCATTCTCTCTCGGTACAAGATAATCACCTGACCATGTTTTAAGTAGAATGTTCTTCATAAGACAGATCACATTGCTGATTCACCAAGGTTGTGATAATATACTAGTTTGAATCATAAGCTCACCCTGTAGCAGAAATGCTCTTACTTGCTTCAGCTACCTCTTAAGATTATACTACTGCAGTTTCCTCCCAGTTACCCTTGAAGACTATATTTATTGTTGTTTGGTCGCTAAGTCATGTCTGGCTCTTTGTGATCCCGTGGTACCAGCTTAGCTAATACAAGGAAAAGGCTCAATGACTTACCTGTGTCAGTGTGGTGTTTTACCATCCCCTTTTTATATGCTAAATTAGCTTCTTCTAGGTGCAGCATACCATATTAAATATTGGCTATAAAATCTGCCGTATAAGCTCCATTTTACTTGAAAGACTGCATCTACCAGAAAGCAGAGGGGTTTGTGTTGAAGGTTCCAGTGGTTCGTGTATTGATACAGGTGAAATTGTAGTCTGTGGGCTTGCTCCCTGTTTAATGTGGCTTTTGCCAAAGTTGCATGAATGTTCATTTTTAACTGAATTTGATTGGTATGTTACAGTTTTTAAAGTGCCATCGATTTTGGAACCACATAACTACTCTACTCTGAGGTAGATTGGAGCTTGGGGCATCCATTTTTCAGATGAAGAAACTAAAGCTCAAACCTGCAGAAAGTCATACTGCTAATTAACAAAACTAAGACTTGAACCCAAGTCTTCTCATATACTAGTCCATTATCCTTTTATCTACCAAATCATTGTTCCCATTCATAAAATGACTTAGGAATAATTAGAAACATGGTTCAAAAGAGCAAAACCAGAACGAAATACGTTCCTAAAAGTAAATTATTGCTTCTTGAATAGACTAAAAAGTGGGCCTACAATTTTACTATAAGTGAGAAAGTTAAAAATTGAAATATGATTTTTCCATATCTAACCTTATCTACAATGTTTTATAAAGTTCTTTTATTAAAACGTATGTTTCAGAATTAAATGCTTTCTTATTCTACATTGTTTCTTCTGAAAGATCTGAATCAAATATAAACTTAGAATTGCCTTGTTCTTTCCCATGCTTTGTTCTAAAACCTTTAAGATCATATTTAATAAATTTAAGTGACAATTTAAGCATTTGTTTAGAATTCTTTAAATAAGTCTACTACGATTTGCCGCTTAAATATCAAAGTATCTTATACCATAATTGTTGCCAGAAATATTATTTCCTTCCTGATTTGAAACCATTCTTCATTTTCATTCTGGATAAGAGTTTGTATCTAATCAGCCTGGATGTACATTCACTATAATACAAGTTGCTGTCTCCTAGCTTAACAATGTGCTGTGGAGTGTGTGTGTCTGTGTGTCAGTGGTTGTATATGTTAATTTTTCAGCTTATTTTTTCTTGAATGAGGGGGATTGAATTCCATTCTCTGGTTGCCTAATGTTTCATTCTTAATCAAAGATAAACCAGGCATCTTAATCCCAGGAACCTTGAAAACTCATTGTTATTAGACAGTTTTTCCAGTAAAATACAAGTTTGAAATTTGACCACTTTAATTTTTAAATGGCACAACACTGAACTGACCACCTACGTACTTTGGCGTGATAGGGAAACACAGGGACTTTTTTCTCTTTTGAGTGTTAGGCACTCTCCTCTAGTCTTTATAAAGTAAACATAGAATTACCTTTGAGCATCTTTTATTAGAGTTTCAAGTCTTGCGTTAACTGTTCTATACAAATAATAGCTAAATGAGATGTTTGTGAAAGCATTACTAAATTGAAAAATATTTAGATGGTATCATTATTATCTTCATCATTTATTAAATCTAATTCAGCATACTGGTTAAATTTTATGTGATAAATACTAAAAATCATGAGTTTTCTCTTTTCAGAATTTGCTTATGGTGGCCATCCTTACCCTTTTTCTGGAATATTTGAAATTTCCCCAGGAAATGCTTCTGAACTAGGAGAAACATTTAAATTTAAGTAAGTAGGGAGGATAATTTTTATTATACTATCTTAGGTGCCAAAACTTGTATTCAGGCATACAGAATTCATTCTGTAGATTAAAAAATATAGGAAGTTAAAATGTTTCTTCAATGTTGTTTTAGTTGCTGACACTTAAAAATCAAATCTAAGTCGTTGTGTAAAGATAGTAATCAGCCAGGTAAAGTGCCTGAAAGAAGCTAGTCTGTTGCTCTTATTGAGGACCCATGAAAGTTATTTTGTTTACTTTACAAATGTTTTTACCTTGATGTAAGATTCTGCTTTAACAGACTTTCCTATCTAATGATTGCTTCCCTCAGTTTCCTGTTTGGAGGGAGATGGAGGAAAGATTAATTGTGACCTACCTAACACTCTTAAAAATCTCTTCATTTTCCCAGTGAAAGGGACACTGTTTATAAACTTGAAATAGCTAAAATAATCTGAATAGATTAGCCGCGAAAGTATTATTAAGGTATTATATGCACTGATAGACCTAAAATGCCTAAAATATATGGACATGAGTGTACTCTGGAGCATTGGGAATAGTAAAAAACACTGAAAACCTACTGCTAATGCTAATAATCAAATTGTCATTCCTTAAGTAAGTTTTATATTTATAGTGATATGTTGAATCTTAGTTTCAAGGAGCTTTAAAGAAACTTCTAGGCCTATAATAGTTGCCAAGTGAAAAATAATGAAATGAGGTTATAACACTGAAATTCAGTATAGGGATATACCCTTTTGTCACTAAGTTAATGGTTCTCTTAGCCCATAACCAATTTGAAATATTTACACGCATAAGTGCTACAATGCCAGCCTGAATCCCTCTGTTAGGTATCCCTTTTGTCAAAACGCCTAGATAAAAGGATTTTCTGAGTGTTGTCAGCTTTCTTGGATTCTAACTTGTATCTGACTAAGATTGTACTCTCTGTTGAATAATGTCTATTGCATTTCCAGGGTAGTAGTTTAGGAGTGGTGGGGGCTTGGTTTGTTTTTTGGTTTGGTGTATTGTTTAGAAGGGGTTTAGTTTTATGATGCCTTTTTTAAAATTAGTCATTTGACAGTTGATCTCACTGCAGCCCAGTGGCAGACAACTTAAAAGATTATTTTTAAGTGAGACTATGACCAGCCATTTGATGGTGGCTATAATTTAGCAAGGATATTTGCAGCATGGATCTGGTGCTCTATTAATGTAAATTCTAATGCAATAGTAATAAAAATGACTGTGATAGTACATTTTTAATATAATACTGTTTAATAAGAAAAATGACTTATTTTGCATTTGTATTATTTAAAAGTGGTATACTTAAGAGTTTATTGCTTTTAAAAAGGAGAAACTAAAATAGTCAAATTATTAAAATACTTCATTTACTTTTAAGTCTTATTACATTAACCCTGCTTGTTAAACATCCATCATAATATTCCTGGAAATAAGCATTTCTGGAAATAAGTCTTTAAGCATGCCTATAATATAACTCACACAGCTATATTCTTTTTTTTCTTTTTTTTCTTTTTTTTCTTTAAGAGAAGCTGTTGTTTTAGGGAGCACTGACTTCCTAGAAGATGATATAGAAAAAATTGTGGAAGAATTGGGAAAAGAATACAAAGGCAATGCCTATCATTTGATGCATAAAAATTGCAATCACTTTTCTTCGGCTTTATCAGAGGTAAATTTTATTCTAAAAGTTCTTCAAATAAATAACATTTACTCATATACTTACTGCCCCACTATATTTAGGAAGTTATTTTTTTCTGTTTATTTACATTATGTAATGTATGGTATTTTATTTCTTTTCTGTGACTATTTCTTATATATGAGTGTCCTTTCCAAAGTTGGTAACTTTAGAGTCAGCATAGTTTGGGGGTTTTTTTACTTTATGCATTCAATTTTTTTTTAATATATTTTTATTTTGTTTTGGAGTATAGCCGATTAACAATGTTGTGATAGTTTCAGGTGACCAGCAAAGGGATTCAGTCATCCATGTACATGTATCCATCTCTTCCAAACTCCCCTCCCATTCAGGCTGCCACATAATATTGAGCAGAGTTCCCTGTGCTGTATAGTAGGACCTTGTTGATTATCCATTTTAAATACAGCAGTGTGTACATGTCCATCCCAAACTCCTTTACTATCCTCCCCCCACTCCCAACTCCCAGCCATAAGTTCATTTAGAGTCAACACAGTTTTAAGTTGTGATTCTAGTCATTACCTTGCAAGTGTGTAGAGTGAGTACAGTAATGAGTTGCTTCTTATTCTAATTTATTTTATTACAGCCTTATATTTTCACTTAAATTAATACTGAGGAGGTTGGGGGAAAAAAAATAATAAAACATTGATGCCTAAGTGACTTCCACTTCTTAGCCAATAAGATTTCTCTTTTCCTAACTTTTAGTTGCCAACTTGAACTTTTTCTGGCTCTTACTTATTAATCAGTGATTCATTTCTCCTGTCTAGAAATTTTACTCTGCCAGTCATCACACAGGCACTTATTTGCCTTCCCAGTTCTTGGGTGCCAAGCAGAAAACCTAAAGTAGATCGAAATTAAAGGACCTTAAAAAAGAAAATGGAGGGGAGAAAGTTAAAAGATTATAAAATAAAGTCTGGAGAACTAAATCACACTTGAAACCACTTCCCAGCTTCCTGACCCTCAGCAGATGGTCGCAGTGGCCACATGAGTACCGCAGGAATTGTGAAACGTGTAAAGGAGCAAGTGAGCTGCAGTTGCAGCGACCTTCTCTGCAGAGCTGCTTAGCTAGCTGGCCCTCTTCACTGCCCTCCCGGCATCCACAGCACAGCTTTCAGACAGGACCACAGCACACTGTCGCCATACCTCTCCGTTTGTTTTCTGAGGACCAGTGGCATGTTTGTAAGACAGACACCGTGGGTGTTGGCTGAACCGTGTTGCAGATGTCCACAGAAAGGGGCTTTTCCTCCGTCGGAACCATCTGAAAATGAGCTGCTGACCAGCTCTGTATTTCTCAGACAGACTGACTGCATTCCTGACTTGGTGACTGTTGCCAAAAGCTGCAGGTTAGGGGAGAGCACATCACCATGCCTGTGGCCACTCCTGACCGAACTTACTCTCCACCCCATCACGGGGGTGTTTCGGTGCGGGCCCCTTCATGGGTATCAGAATTCATTGCACTTTGCAGCAACGCAGTGCTCACCTAACTCTGCTTTTCTCCCACCTGTCTCCTGGAGCACCCACCTGAGTAAGGTAGCTTGATTACCACATGCAGCCATCCCCAGAATCAGAGGGATCTTTTCTAGACCATTCACTAGCTAAATGACCAGGGGGAAAGGAAGGGTTGGCTGTATAAACCCATTTTGAAATTTTCTGAAAATTCAGGATTTAATCCTAACTGATTTCTAACATAATGCATCTAGCTGGTTAAATTATATAAAAATATTTCCTGTGAAAACTCTGTTCCTCATATATACTTCCCTTCCAGATCCAGACAAAAGATCTGGGGGAGAGTAAGGGATTCTTGTTTTAATATGAAGTTATGATTGCTAAATGTGACGTACTAATTTTGTAACAACAGCAGCAACAAAATAAAACCCTGGCCCCTGAGGAGACCAGGATGGGTGAAGGCATTAATAATCTTTTCCCTCTCCCTGAGGAAGAACTTTTCATTCTGCCTGCCTCAGCTGCTACAGGCACTTTGCGTTCAAACAGGCCACTGAGCTTGTAATCACAGTGACAGTGCTGGCTCAGGGACAGCAGAGGGTGGCCCTCGCTCGTGCACTCCCCACACCGAACGTGAGCAGATATCTTCCACACTCACAAGGCCGATAACCTCGTGTCACGTACAGACAGAACTGTTTGGAGCTGAGTCCCTTCAGGCAGTCCCTCTGAAACCAAGATGCAGCTCATTTTTCAGACTAGATTAGAAACCCTGGAGCAGAGGGCCCTCTCCATTTGGGCTGCTGCAACAAAATATTGTAGGCTGGTGGCTTGTAAGCAATAAGAATTTATTCCTCCTAGTTCTGGAGGCTTGAAAGTCCCAGGTCAAGGAGCTGGCCGACTTCAGGGCATGGCAGAGAGGCCTGCTTCCTGGGCTACAGGCCGTCTTCTCTCTGTGTCTTCCCCGGGTAGAAGCGGTGCAGAAGCTCCCACGTCTCTTCTGTAAGGCTGCGCACACCACTCCTGACCTAATTACCTCCCAGAGGCCCCACCCCCAAATACCAGCACAGTGAGGGTTACAGTTTCCACGGGAGTTTTGAGAGGATATAGATATTCTGTCTATAGCAGGCCCACAGTGCTCACCCACGATGAGAAAGTACCCTGGGGTCTTGTTAACCCTGTACTGCTTGACTAGTGCCGGCCCTGCTTAGGGTGCCCTGACATTGTAAGCGTTGCTTCCAGTGGTACCCTCTGGTATTTCCCTCCTTCTGTGCGCACCCTGACTATCATGGCATTGCTTCAGCCCTGGAAAATCTTTCAGGTCAACTTCAGTTTACTGGCCAGCATTGTGCTGTGCCTAAATTGATACCTTAGACCGATGAAGAAAGCTCATCCTGAAACTTAAATTTTGATGGTTTAATGGAGTTTGTTTCAACTGGCTAAGCCTGGCACCCCTCAAGAGTGCAGCTGAGCTCAGTGCTTCAAGTTGGTCTCAGAACCACAGGGGGTCCTTCGATCGTTTCTGTTGTGACAGCTTGGCTGAGGGGTGAACTGTGCAAAAAAAGGTAACAAAGCAGCCCGGAGACTGCTGTCCCTAAAAACACCTGCATACAGAGTCAGCTTTGGCTCCCTCTAAGAACTTGGTTTTCAGGAGGCTCCCACCTGCCCCAGACTCCCTCAGGTTAAGGGCTCATGTACCTGAACTGTCTGTGTGACAGGGCGACTTATGCTAAAGCCCTGCTTTGGTTCTGGGAGTCTACAGTTTTAAGTACATGCTAGGAAAGGGTGCCTATGTGACCAGGCCTAAATACAAACCTTAGATATTGGGTCTCTCGTGCTCCCCTAGTAATAAACATTCCGCGTGTGTTGTCACAGCTTCTTATCCCATGTGACTCCACTATGAAGAAGACCTTTGAAAGCTCGTGCCTGATTTCCTCTGGAAATCGCCCTGTGCCTTTTTTCTTGCTAATTTTGTATTTTTTTTAACCGTAATAAATCATAGGTGTGAATGCAACTATATGCCAAGTCCTGTGAGTCCCCTCAGCAAATCATCTAACCTGAAGATGGTCTTGGCGACTCCTGATAAAGTTCCCTAGCATTCTAGAAAGGTCACAGATTTTTTCAGAATGTAGTATAACTAGAGATTCCCCCCACTCCCAGATTTAAAAATAATTGATATATTTCAGTTCAGTGCAATTACTGTCCTTGTCCTATTTTTTACCAGTGGGATTCTTTTTAAGTCAGCTTCTGAGTCTTTTGATATGATGCTAATTTTTAAAAAAAATTTATTGGAGTTTAGTTGCTTTACAACGTATGTTAGTGTCTGCTATACAATAAAGTGAATCAGCTGTACGTATACGTACATCCCCTCTCTGGGGTTTGTTCCCGTTTAGGTCGCCACAGCATTGAGTAGTGTGCTCTGTGCTGTACAGCAGGTCCTCATTCATTATCTGTTGTATGCATAGTCGTGCATATGTGTCAGTCCCAGTCCATCCCACCCTGACCTCGTTCCTCTTTAATAGCCTTCTGGGTTTTTGGTATCATGAAATATTCCAGGCTCATCTATGTATTTCCTACCTCAGAACTGTTTCTTTCTTTTTTTTTTCCCTGCAGTAGACAGAGCTAGGACTTTTCTACAGATTCATAGTGATGCTTCTACTTAAAATTCAGGCTGTAGGATTTTTACTTAACCTTATCAATAGCATATCTGTACTTTCCTATGCCAGGTATAAAACCCCATTTCTCAACAACAGCATAATTACCCATTCATTTTAATCCCTCTGTACCTAAAACAACCTTGGAGTAATAGCATAACCACCGCCACCAACAACAGAGTATGGCTCAATAAAAGGAACAGTCAGTGTTTTATAGTTAGTTGAAATAATTTTTTCTTGTGTGGTTATGCCACCAGTTTACTACACAGGGTCCTGGTTTCATTGATCCTTTTTTTGGTTGAGGGGTGCTTTTTTGTTAGTGTTATATAAAGTCTTTTCATGGTTCCACAGTCAGATGTGGGAGAAATAAAAAACAAAATGTGTTCATAGCTTTATAACTTCTCAATATCCACTGCCCTCCACCCTTCTTCCTTGGCCTCTAGAACTGTAAGAGAAAAAATTGAACTGTTTTAGCCACTGAGTTTCTGATAGTTTGTTAAAGTTGCCATGGGGAACCAGCACAGATGTTGGTACCTAGAGATGGACGACTACTATAACAGTACCTTTACCAGTGTGCAGGTGGTTTTAGAATTAGGTGATTGGGAAAGGCTGGAGCAATAACGAGGAGTTTGGTAGAAAAAACCTGGATTACCTTGAACAGACAGTAGAAATATTGAGTATATAGGTATTAAAGGTGCTGCTGGTGAGGGCTCAGAAAGAAATAAGGAACATGTTATTGGAAACTAGAGGAAAGGAAATATTTGTTATATAGTAACAGGATAGCTTAGCTGAATTTTGTCCAGCAGTTTTGTGGAAAGCAGAACTGTAAACATTAAACTTGAATACTTAGTTGATGAGATTTCCAAGCAGTGTTCAAGGTATTCTTTCTGCTTATGCACAAAAGAAAAAAAAAAGAAATGAACAAAGAAAGATAAAATGAGGAAAGAAAAGTTAAGTGACAAAGGAGTCAGAGCTTAATGATTTGAAATTGTTCAACCTGTCCAGGTGGAAAAGATGGGGCTTTTAAAAGTAGGGGCTTTTCTGTTAGGAAAGCATATTGTGGAGAGAAGGCCCAAGGGTGTGACTGGGTAATCTCTTTGCTGCTACTGAAAAGATTAAAGATTAGACTCTTGGATCCTTTCAACCATCTCAGGAAATCAGGAATAGAAATAGAATCTTCCAGGAGAGATCTATAGAGGAACCTCGTATGTCATTGAGTGAATCCCATGATGTACACAGGAGACTCAACATTTTTGAGGTTGGTACGTCAGTAGAAACACTGCCAGCTTGGAATAAAAGGGATGGAGAAAGGACAAAATGAAAGATGACTCTTGGTTTTCAAATTCTATAGGCAGGAAACAGGCTGGTGAGAAAGGATGATTTCATGGACCCAGACAACAGAACTGAGGACCACAGAGGATTAGTCCCAAGCCTTGTAACCTAATAGAGGCTGTCAGATTTTGAAATTGACAACCCATTAGGTTGTCAGATTTTGAAATTGCTTAGGACTAACAATTCCTTCTTTCCATGTTCTCCCTATCAGAATGGGAATGTGGATAATTTACGCTGTGCCTGTCCACCATTATATTTGGGGAGCATCCTATACACACTTTTCTCTACTTTTTTCTTCACTTAACATTATAGCATGGAGTTTATTCTGTAACAGCTGAATGATCCTCCTTGTTTGGATGTGCCAAAATGTCAGTTGTCAGCTTCCTATTAATGACATTTGGGTTATTTTTAGTCTTTGGCTATTACTAACAGTGCTGTAATTAATAACCCTGTGCATACCTCTTTTCAGTAAATTCCTAGAAAGAGAGATTACCAAATTGATGCTTAAATGCAAAAGTAATTTTGTTATATGAATCAAATACTTTTTGATCACTTTCCACAGTAAAAAATATATTTTACATCATGATCCAGTATATACATCATGATCTAGATATGTACACATAATTAAAACAAGTATCACAGATACCCTATTATTATAATTTATTTCATTTTAAGAATTCAAGTTACAGTGCTAAATGACCTACTTATGAATCTTGACTCAAAGGCTAATAAAAGACATTGGCTTGATCGAGGATCTGCACACATTTTCTGAAAGAGCCGTACAGTAAATACTTTAGGCCTGTGGACTACTATTCCTGGATTTCACTCTGTCTCTGCCGTGGTAGCCCAAGAAGCATAGGCCATGAAAAAATGAAAGGGCATGGCTGTGTTGCAGTAAAATTTTTATTTATAATAACAGGTGACTTTGGTTTACAAAACTCTGTTTTAGGTTAATCTAACCAGCTCTGGATGTTGAGATGAAGTCAGCTTCCCATGAAGTACATTCATACATGGGAGAAATAAAATCAGGATTTAGGAAGGAGAATGAAGAAAACCATTTGGATAGTCAACAATGGCTTGTTACATTAACCGAACTATTCCTAGTCACCACTTCTGTGGTAACCTTCAAATATACAAATCCCCCTAATTATATCTTGGGTGTAAAATATAGTGGAATACTTGTTTGCCTGTGTTTTTTAGAATAAACAGATAGGAATGGAATAATATAAGGTCATTGCTCAGCTTTCCCCCAGATCTACTTCGTGCACATTCTTATGTTTAAGTACATTCAGTACTTAATGTTTATGCACATTCAGTATGTTTAAGTACTGTCTGCCTCTCAGGGCTTCCAGGCAGTGTAATCAAAAATGATCAAAACTTTCTACTTTCCCCCCAGTGAGACCACCCTCTAGCTTTGTAGTTAAGACAGAGACATAGTGTTTAAATGAAGCCATTAAGGCATAGGGCTAAAATGTCACATTGCTTGATTACAGGTGCCAGCTTATTTACATTTTAGCTAATTTTTGGACATAGGATACTTTGAAACCAGCGAAGCTAAACTAGCTGATACTTCACTTCTGGATCATAATTATCATTATTACAATGATTATAATCTTTGACATGATTGGAGGCAACACCACCACAGGGACAATAAAGCATGGCCTAGTTGAGCCCAGTTTTGACTATGGAAGGAAAGGAAGGTAATAAAGTTAGTATTATAAAAGACCTAGTTCATACTATTTGCACTTGGAAAAAGATGAGGCGTACAAGTTCTAAGGATAAGGATGAGAACTGCCTGGAGCCCCTGTTACTTGAATAGTATCTTCTTTCACATGTCTTTTCTTCTGTATTCAAAATACTTCTACAAGCATCTCCAAGCAGTTGCAAACAGCAAAGGAACCAAATGGAATTAGCTTGATTTTATAGATGCAAAATATAAGCAGCTTAACAAAATTCTTCAGAAATGAAGGGACAGAGCTGGCAATAGGGAGACCCCAGGCCTCTGAGTTAGGGAGCGGCTTGTCATCAAAGGCTGGAAGTAACAGCACCAAAGCATATGGGGCAGTGGCTTTTCTGCATACCACCTGCCTCCCCGACCCTCCACCCCTTGGCAGCAGACCAGATAACCTCAGTCTCTCACCTAATGCTACGCTCCTTCTCCTCTGTAGATTCTCTGTGGGAAAGAGATTCCTCGCTGGATCAATCGGCTTGCCTACTTCAGCTCCTGTATACCTTTTCTACAGAGTTGCCTCCCAAAGGAGTGGCTCACGCCCGCAGCCCTGCAGTCCAGTGTCAGCCAGGAGCTCCAAGACGAACTGGAGGAAGCAGAGGACGCTGCAGCCTCGGCTTCCATGGCCAGCACCACTGCAGGCTCCAGACCTGGGCGCCACACCAAACTATAAATGTCTCCAAAGTCACACATTCAGAACTGTCTGTGGCAGTTGACTATCACTAGAGAAAAGTAAAAGAATAAACGTCCTTTGGATATTTTGTATGCAAAGATGGCTCTCCCCCAAATCCCAGTTTTTCAGCTCAGGATTATATTTGTAATCAAAAACAAAACAAAAAAAAGAAATCACTTAGCGCAGGAGGGAGAACTTTGTATGAAGCTGCCCTCTGTTTTTTTTACCCACTTGTAAATTTGGATTTACTTCTGTTTTATACAAGCTCTGTTAAGTTATGTTTACAGTATTTTGTATCACTGTTTACAAATCTTGCATGGACTCTTGCCACCATGAAAGAAGAAAATCATGTCTTCAGAACTTAGGCAGGTAATCTTTGTACACTTCTGACCCTTGCCTGAGCTACGGCATACGTAATAGGCACAGAGGAAGGTACTTACACAGTTAGCGTCACCATGACCTGCTTAAGAACTGTCTTTTAGGTTTGTCTTTGTTCTTGTTACCCTTTGGGCACCAGGATGCACAGAGGTGAAGGAGCACACACAGCCCTGAGGGCCTGGGACCTTGGTCTGCGTGAGAGGCGCCCAGCCCGGGCGCTCCTAGCGCGCCCCCGACTCTGAGCAGCACATCTCCCGAGGCGCCCGCTGAACGGTTGCTTTCATCCCAAATATCCGTCCACCTCCACGGGGTGGTGCACTCTCGTGTCAGTCTAGCTTTGATGCCTCTGATTCTGTAAGTGAGATGTTTTGCGTTAAAGATATTCTTGCTGGTAACAAGTGTTTTTGCACATGCATAGGGGGGCTTCATTTTTATTATATATCGATTTCCTCCCTGCACAGGATTTTGTACGTGGGGCAGGAGTATCCTAAGTGGTAGCCTTCTGAGTAGCAGTGTGAGTTGACATTCAGCTGCTTTTAACTATTCAGGCTACCTTTTATACTACATCTTGAAAACTAGAGTCTAAACAAACACTTTCAAAAAAAGTGAATACTTGGATATTTTAAGCATTTTATGTTCCCTACCAGAAAGACTATGTTTAAGTTTGTTAGTTTGTTATGGGAGTAGTTTCACCTCATAATAGAAAGCCTAGTCTCATTGACCTCATGTGGAAAACACATATTTATGTGTCTTAGACTTAATCTTTTTCTGTTCTCCCAAATGTATGTGTCTGACATAACCTACTCTAAGAAAGAAGTTGTCAACACAGGTTTGTCCTCATTAGCAAGGAATCTGTGTGCTCACATCTACTCCCAGTTTGACCCTTGGATGTAAGAGCCAAGTCATTACATGTCAGATTCAATTTTTCTGCCTTAAGAATGAATGTCCTATATAAAATATTGGATGCAGTGTATAAATTATCCAAGGCAGTGACTTCAGCTTTATATATATTGTTAGTTTTAAAATCATCTACATTTATTTAAACTTCTAGACGGGATTGTTTGCTATTACTCTTTGTAAAGATACATATCTTTCAGTAAACTACATTTTTAACTTTTCCATAAGCTGATTTTGAGTCGTTTTATCAAATAAAGCACACCCTGTTCATAGGGAAAATAAACCTTGGGTTTGACCCGAGGAAAATGAAGCCACTCAACCTAATCACGCTTTTGACTGTTCTGCTTCTGGAGAGGAAAGCCTTTATGAGTTATTCTCAGTTCTTTGGGAGGGGCAGAGCACTTGTTTTAAGAGATGGGCCAGAAAGGAATATATGATCTTTATGAGACGTTGACTCGGTTCAGGTCTAAAAGTGAAATTGAGAATAAAATGCAAAGACTCTGACAGTGAATCAGTTCACTCAAAGAAAAGTCCTATCCTAACCTAAAACTCAGGTTAGCGATAAATGTTCAGTGCAGTTTGCTTGGGATGTTTTTTAAAAAATAATTTTGTGGATTCCAGTTTTTTTCTTATCCATTCAAATGTACACAATTTTAGGTCTGTGCTGCTGACACTCATGAAGGAGTGGCCGTTGTTTAGGCGCTTGTTGGTGAGTAGCCAGGAACCTGCTACCTTTGCTCATCCAGATTCCGGCACCTCAGCACACAAATGATTTTATTGTGATTTTGTTGTATTCGTTTTCATCTGCAGCAACTAGAGTTTAAAAATAGTGTAAAGGGTCTTAGTAAAAATAATGGCCTAAAAGGCCAATTATCGTAGAATCAGCAGATAAAATTTTGGACGAAATTGGTGGCAGTCTAATTGTACTTGAGGTTGAGAAAATAACTGTCTTTAGAAAATCTCATTTAAGTCAGTTTGCTCACTGCAGTTCAAAATTAAGGATGAATTTAATTCACTAGCATTTAGCCACCTTCCCTTGCCCTTGAAGGAAAAGCCTCTTGTTCTCAACCTGATCTCTATTAAGAAAAGTTCTACATAAAAAATCAGTCATTAAGATACATGCGACACGACGGCATCAGCTGTTCTCTTTGTAGCTGTAACCAAGTGAAACACATCCTCACTGTGGGTTGGACAGTAATAGTGTTAAAGAGGGTCAGGAGCTGCTGGTTTCTACTGTTTGTTCTCAGTGCCCTTTGGTTTCGTTTTATTCTTTTTCTCAACCCTAAGAAGGGGGCTTCAGTTGTGGAAAGCGTGGCCTGTGGAGTGGTAGAAGGCACTGATGCAGCAAGAAGAGAGCCTCCACTTGATGCCTGAAATCCAGCCCACTGTTGCTCTGACCCACAGCAATAGTGCAAGTTACCTTCACCAGCATTTGTACAGAGCAGGGAATTCTGGTTTTCGCCAATTGATAGCATTGTGTGTATGAGGAGATTCAACCCTACAGACAGCTGCGGGACTCTGTATCCATGGCTTCTTTCCATCACAAAACGGGTAGAAACATGTTCACTGCTTCAGGGTTCTAATCTGTGTCGTCTTATGGCTCCATTTCTATCAGATACTCTGTAATTTTGATACATGCTGTATTTTCTTTCAGTGACTAAGTTTAAAAGCCTTGGGTTCTGTTCAGCAAATTGGCCATACTGCCATTGTATCCCTTCCCTTCAGTACGGTTTAGCGTGCAGCTCAGTCATTAGACTTTCATTGTCTACCCAGTCAATACACATCTTCACTGTTTGAAAGGTGTTACAGCAGTTGGAGAATCTTCATGAACCTGAAGATTATTTCTTGTGAATTTGAATGCAAATGTACTGTCATTCATAGTGTTTATATGAAAAAATACCAGGAATCTTCACTTTTGCTACCTTGATATAGCATTGGGCTCTCATGTTAACAACATTGAAATACATCAATTTATTAAAAAATACTTTTATAAGAAATGTTTTATAGTGCTTTCTGACCTCCAGAAGACTGCAGATGTTATATATTTGTGGGGAGGGGGAGTGTTTTTATTTAAATTTTTACTTTTTTTTTTGTTTATACAGTTTTAAAAGCTACACCCCATTTACAGATTACAGGTGCTTCTAGACGGGTGGAGATAAGGATAGGGCCCCCGCTACCCCTGAACACACACTCCCCGTCTAGAAGCACCTGGCTCTGTTCCCCATGTTGGAACAGTGCATTCTGTAGTCTCTCTTACACCCAATAGGGAGGCTATTTGTAAAACCCAAGAATCCTGTCTGCACTGCGGAGACGTAGTCCACCCTTCTCCATTGTATATTCCTCTTGTATTTGCATGTACTTTTACTCCCATGTATTCCTGCTGAACTTCAGGTCCATGGGCCAGCTCCCTAATGGTCAAAGCATAACCATAGATGCTCCCAGGCAGCAGTGCCGGCCCCGACTTCTGGAGGATGGAGGCAAAGCTGGGGAGGGAGAATATGCCCTCTTGTCTGCACCAGCACCTGTGGGGGAATGGCCCCCGCTACCCATGAACACACAGTGCCTGTCTAGAATTCTGTACCAAGCGAGCAGGAGCCTTGCAAACCTATTCTGCTCTGTACCTCCAACCTGGCCCTTCCCCCATCTTCATTTTGCACCTAGTCCCTCCACAAACTCAAAAACTTCACAAGTGGTGGCTAGGGCTTCCCTGGTGGTCCAGTAGTTAAGACTCTGCTTCCACTGCAGAGGGTGCAGCTTCAATCCCTGGTTGGGAAACTAAGATCCCACATGCCGTGTGATGCAGCCAAAAAAAATAGTGTGACCGTTTATGATCTGTCAATGCCTGTTCACTCTCTGCTAACTAGCAGTGATCTACAATTTGTTCTCAAGGACAGAAACCAAAGGGAAGCTTTCCCCCAAGTCTAAATAGGTTTTTAATAGACTACCAACTCCAGTCTGGTAAAGCAGCTGGTCTCACCTGTAGAAAGGATGCCCAATACGCTGAGGGACAATGGTCTTTACTCCCCCATTATCTGCTCCCGAAGTTCTCATCACCTAGATACTGACCTTGTTCTCTGTGCAGAAGTCTGTGCTAATAAAAGATGAATGCTCCATGCTATGATTGCAAGAGGTAGATTAGAGGTAGGCAGCTACCTACTTCCTTATGGATTCTGAACCCAGAGAACTGCTGAGCCCTCTCAAGCTTGTCTCTTTGATCGTTTCCCCAAAAGGAAGATCCTCCCAAAGAGGATTATACTTTGTTCCTACAATGGTTAGTGTGAATAGTTTGTCTTGTCAAGGCCAATGGAAAAGCTAAGGTTAAGCAAGTGTGTGTTTAGTTGCTCAGTCATGTCCAACTCTTTGTGACCCCGTGGAGTACAGCCAGCCAGGCTCCTCTGTCAATGGGTATTCTCCAGGAAAGCATACAGGAGTGGGTTGCCATGCCCTCTTCCAGGGGATCTTCACAACCCAGGGATCAAACCCAGGTCTCCTGCATTGCAAGCAGATTCTTTACCAACTGAGCCACCAGGGAAGCCCAAGGTTAACGAAGGCCTGCTCTCAGTTCCAGCTCAGGAATGCATTCATTTCCATTTTGCTGTACAATAGAAACACAACATTGGAAAGCAACTCTACTCCAGGAAAAAAAAATTTTTAATAAAAATAGGCCCCAAAATCTGGGGCCTCAGCTAAAATATGGATTTGAATTTGCTTTTAAAAAATATATTAATATTTGTAATGCCACCACACTGTTTATGTCAATAAATAATAACTGTGATAAAATATTTCCTTCAGGGAGTAAGAAACTAATAGGTCAACAGCAGAGAAAAATTGTTAAATACCAGAGAATAATGACCTAAAATACATTAAAGCTTGAGCTGGACATGCTTCTTAAGTAGTTAATGTCCAGTATTAACTGTTTTATTTAATTGCCCATTGTTTGATAAATATTAATATAAAGTATTAAAACCAGTGACTAGTAAGAGAAAACAACATGTATTATTTTAAAATGTATTATAAGTATTATAACCCAGGTTGTATGTATATGCTTTAAAAGTTCTGAGAAAAAGCTGAAAAAAAGTGACCTTTAAAATTGTGTAAATAAATTATGAATATTTATTATTATATTTTAAAATCTGAACATAGCAATAAAATTTATGATCCTACAGATCATTAAAAAAAAAAATTGGTCAGTGGACCTCGGTATTGGGGGAGACCATTCTTCCCCTGTGTTTCTCCTTTCCTGTCACACAGAACACCCTACTGGTGACACTTCTGTCACCAAATGTGTGGGGGTTTTCTCCAAACCAAGCAGTTCACGACATGGGCTGGTGGTTCTACAACTCAGTTCTGACACTATCTGCCTGGAGATGGCATCAATCCCACAGGTTAAGGACTCAGTCCCACTAAACTGCCCCTCACTTCAGATGCCAATCACTAGTAGTAGGGCCCCGGGTTACCCACCATTTCTGTCTGACTTGGCTACAAATCAGAGGTTCCCACAACACCCTCCTTGAGTTTGATTTGCTACAGTGACACACAGAACTCAGAGCAACACTTCCATTTACCAGTTTATTAAAGGATATGATTTGGAAAGTACAAATGAACAACCAGATAAAGAGGAATACAAGGTGAGGTCTGAGAGTACCCAGGGCACGGGAGCTTCTGTCTCTGGAGCCGGGATGTGTCACCCTCTTGGTTATGTGGATGTGTTCGGCCACCTGGAAGATCTCCAACCCCATACTATTGGGATTTTATGGAGGCTTCTTCACGTAGGGATGAGTAAGTATTAACTCCATTTTTAGTCCCTCTTACCTCTCAGGGATAGGGATGACGGGAAAAGATTCCAAGCTGCTAATCATGGTTTGGGGCTTCCCAGGTGGCTCAGTGGTGAAGAATCTACCTGCCAGTGCAGGACACACAGGAGACGGGTTTGATGCCTGGGTCAGGAAGATCCCGTGGAGAAAGAAATGGCAACCCACTCCAGCGTCTTTGCTTGGGAAATCCTATGGACAGAGGAGCCTGACAGGCTACAATCCATAAGGGTCGCCAAGAGTCAGACCCAACTGAGTACCTAAGCATGCGTGCAGTCATGGCTTGGTCTTTCTG
Source organism: Antilocapra americana (assembly GCA_007570785.1). Classification (NCBI taxonomy): domain Eukaryota; kingdom Metazoa; phylum Chordata; class Mammalia; order Artiodactyla; family Antilocapridae; genus Antilocapra; species Antilocapra americana. The sequence goes on from ML663559.1 coordinate 4,055,768, forward strand.
GAGGCAGGAGTCATAAGGTGCCCACCCAGAGTGGCCTCAACAGAACAAAAGCTACTCCTGGTGCTCTTATCACTCAGGAATTTACAAGGGTTATAGGAGCTCTGTTCTTGGAATCGGGGCCAAGGACCAACACGTATATTTCCCATTATCTCACAGCTTCCAATTTTTCAGCCTACATACTCATCAGAGCTTGAAGCCAGAGTCACTCTCCATGTTACAATGGGAAAATGTCCCGTTTCCAAAAGCCAATCCTTTATTGCTAGATCCCACCCTCTATAATCTCTCAAAGCCTCACCCCAACTTTATTCCTTGTCTCCTTTGAAACATCAGTTTCCTTTTCACCACTGGATCATTCCTAACAGCATAAAACATGTTCCACGCTTTCTCAGCTAAAACTAACAATCAAGACAAATTCTCCCTTCACTCCCTCATCCCTAGCAGGGCGCAGCTTTTCCCGATGTCTCTCCACAATGAAAGTTCATGCACCTTCAAGTCCCATTCACTCATAGATAATATTTTGGTTTATATACATATATAGTTCAGCCTGAAAAATAATGAACACCGCCCTGTACCCACCACCCAGCTTAAAAAAATAGAACATGAGCAGGAAGCTCCGTCTCCCTCCACGGTCACTTCCTTGTCCCTCCACTGAGGGGATGACCACTATCCTGAACCGTGTGTTAATCATTCCTGTTTTTAACAGTTTTTCATAACCACGTATGCATCCCTAGACAGTATATTATTTGATATTATCTATTTCAAAACTTTTTATAAATGGAATCACTTTGTATATGTTCTCCCGTGATTTAAAAAAATTGTATATTTCTTGAATTCATGCATATTTATGTGTGTAGTTACAGTTCACTTTCACTGCTGTATAGTATTCTGCTGTATACCTATAACACAGTTTTTCATATATTCTACTTTTAATGGACAGCTGAGCTGTTTTACCGAAACAGCCCTAATGTCCTTATGAATGTTGTTTAAGACATACCTTCTGCTCAAATAGAAAGGTCCCTCTAGGGGTGGAACTTTGAGGTTGGAGGGAACCTGAGGGAGGGTTTCCCCTTATCTGGGAGAGGAACTGCAGAGTTGGAGGGAATGTGCACATCCAACTTTATTAATTTTTAGGGGAAAAAATATAACTCTTCTCACTGCACTTTCATTAAATAAAATCTTATTCGGCCATCTTCATCTACTAGTCAAACAGAGCTCCACAGGCTAGTTATTGTCTTATAATATCGTATAATGAAATTTCAGAGCCTGGGCTTGGAAAGTATTTTTTTCACTATTCCGAGGTAAGAGCTGTGCTCAGCTCCCACACAATCCCTAGGGAGACAACACGCAACACGACAGAAGTCACCCAAAGGATCTGCTTGACCGGTCAAGAGTCTTCAACAGAATGTCTCTTGCACCTCAGCAGCAGAGTCCAGATAGACTTCTACGACTAGAAATCGTTGCCACATCCTGTGACAGTGACCGCTATGTGAACACAGCCTCCAGGGAAACCTGTATTTGGTTGCTTGTCTTACTTAATTCACTGACAAGTATAATGTTGCAAGTGACATCCCAGTATTCCTAAAAGTTATAGATACTTGAAAAAAAAAAAAAAAACTTATCTTACAGATAGGAAGAGGATCATGGCACCTTTTTCCTATGAGCATGATGGAAAAATTGAAACTCCTGCTAGATATATCATTTAACAAATCATCTGAAAGTCCTTGTATCATTTTGTCAACACTGGGCACCAAAACTGTTTTTCAAAGCGGCCCTAACACTCTGCACTTCCACCAGCAGAAGACTTTGATTCCGCTTACTCCACACCCTTGCCAAGATTTCATGTTGACTAACTCTTCAATGTTTGCCAATCTGGTATGCATAAAGTGGCATCTACCTATGCTTTTAATTTGCATTTTCCTGACTATTAATAAGAATCTTTCTATGTCCCTAGGACTTTTTTTTTTTTTCCTGTGATAGTTCTGTCCTATCTTTGGCCTATTTTTAAAAATATTTATTTTGGCTGTGCTGCTCGGGCTTTTCTCTAGTTGCAGCAAGCGAAGGCCACTCTCTAGTTGTAGTACACAACCTTCTCATTGCGGTGGCTTCTCTGGTTGCAGACCACAGGCTCTAGGATGCCTGGGCTTCAGTAGCTGCGGCTCCTGGGCTCTAGAACACAGGCTCAGTAATTGCATGGGTTTAGCTGCTCCGCAGCATGTGGGGTCTTCCCAGCCCAGGGATCGAACCTGTGTCTCCTGCATTGGCAGGCGGATTCTTTACCACTGAGCCACCATGGAAGCTCCTAGCTTATTTTTCTATTAGGTTATTTATCTTTTAGTTACTGATTTGTAGAAAATATTTACATATTCCCACTACTAGTCTTTGACAATTCTATGTGCTACAGATCTTTTCTACCAGTTTGAGACTTGTCTTTTTACTATCTTCAAGGTAAAACAAGTTCGTTTTAAAGTAGTCAATAATATTGCTAATATTATTGACTACACAATAATATTCTCTATGGTAGATATTTTTTGAATCTTAAGAAATCCATCTCTCTACCAAAATTGGAAAGATATTCTCATATGTTTTCTTCTAAATATTTTAATGTTTCCTTTTTTAAGACTTTAATCCAACCAGAACTGATTTGGGTATGTGTGAGTTATGTTTTTTTTCTGTAAAGATAACTATTTGCCCTAACACAATATGCTGAATAGGCTATCCTTTACCCACAGATCTACAAGTTCCATTTCCATTAATCAGGTTTCCATTTATATATGTGTGTCTGTTTCTGGGCTCTCTAATTCCATTGGTTTATTTACTAGCTTCACTAATGATACATCGTCGTTAATTACTAACGCTCTATAATAAGCCTCAATATGTGGTAAGGCAAGTTTCCCCATCTTCTTCTGGAAGTTATTGGTTATTCTTGGCCCTTTACTCTTCCATGTGTATTTTGGAATCAACTTCTCAAGTTACACACCCATGTGCAAATCCTATTGGAATGCATTGAATTTATTTATCAATTTGTAAAGAACCAATATCTTTATTATATTGAGTGAGTCTTTACCTAAGAACATGATCTATCACTCCATGGATACTGGTCTTCAGTGTCTCTCAATAAAGTTTTATAATTTTCTCCATAAAGGGATTTCTTGTATTAAATATTTTGTTAGCTATATCCCTAGGTTCCTCGTATTTTTTTCCTGCCAGTGTGATATCTTTTATTCCCTAATTATATTTTCTGACTCCTTTTTCAGCATATATAAAAAATACAGTTCACTTTTTTTTCCATTTTTTAAAAAAATGGTAGATTTTATTTTTTAAACAGATTCGAATTTACTGAAAAGCTGATCAGAACAAAGAATTCCCGTATACTCTTCCTCTCACATGCACACTGTTATGCCCAGGTCGTGATCTCCACAAATCACCAGGAGGCCATACACCGATGCAAGCGCAAGAGGGAATTTATTGCAGACCCGGGTCTGGACCGCACACACAGACCGACACAGCAGAATGAGGGCAGCAGCCCCCAGCCATATGGTACAAGGCTTTTAAAGAGAGAAGACAAAGGGAAATTGGCTACAGGTGGGGTGACGTATTGCTCTGTGATTGGTCAGGACACGAGGGGAGGTCAGGGGCTTTACGCATGCTAGCCCCTGATAGGTATATCTTTGGCACACTATGACTGGTTGTGTCTAGGGTGGTGACCTAGGGGTGGGGGAACTTGGAAGGCTCTACATTCCCCCCTTCTCGAGTCCCACAGGAGGCCCAATCATGGGCCTTCAATGAACTCTATGTCATCGCTCAGCCAAGATGGATGTTAGCGAGAAGGATTCTGGGAAGTGGACCTATACGCGGTGTCTCTTTTAGACTTTTTTTTCAAATTCTTCCAGTCAGTGGTGGCTCATCAGTTCCGCATCTCTTATCAGGATCTCCTAAACAACTCATGCAAATGGTTACCATGATGCCTGGCCAGGGTGGGTGGTTTTAATCAGTATGTTTTTTTTTTTCCTAACAATTTTTTCCTGAGAGACTTCATACTCAAGATACGTTTTGGGAATTGGGACGGAGGTCTCTTTCTTCTATAACTTCTTCCTGCTGTGCATGGACATAGGCTTGCCTAGCAGAGCAGAAGTCTCTCTTTACCTGGTCTAAGTCAAGATGTATATACATTTTTTTTCTAGACGAATAGGCCTGAAACTCAGTCTAGACCTGGCACTTTGGAGAGACTTGTAGCCTGGTAGCCAGTTGCCTAGTTTTATAAAAAGTAAGGTTGGAGTCACTAGCTTCCAGCAGACATTGTTTTGAGAATGGTAGTATCTAAGCCTGGCACAACTCAGAAAACTCAAGTGTTTAGTAATATAATGTCTAATCTGAAATTATACCCATAGTATCACCTAGTTATTTCTCAGGATGTCTGAACCATAGCTAAAATTTTCCTTAATAACCAAAGCAGATGTCACCATTAATGATGTCAGTGTTTTTCTAGATATGAGAAGATGCAAGAATTGGAACTCATAAAATCTTCTCCTGAAAAGATCTAGCTATCTGAAGGCCTGTTCTGCCAGTTTTTCCCAGAGCACAGAGTGCCTCATTCCTGATTTTCACCCTGAACTCCTCTCAGGGGCGTTGAAAGTCCGCAGTTGCAGTGGCCATGATTTAATCGTTGTAGATGTAGATGCAGTCTTTCGTTGGCAGAGCTCCTTTTTGCTCAAAAACTTGACCATGATTTTGAGGGGGGCATTCCATGACCATTTTATCTCATGGTGCTGAGAATGTCCATTCTCAGGTTTGGCAAAGATTCCATTGACAGGCCACTCAATGTGATGTTACTGGACTAGGCCATAATACAATTTCCAAAATTCTCTGGACCACCTGTCTTACCAGCCTCTTGGTCCGGGAAAATATTTCCTCTTGTTGCTTTTTCTCATATCTAGAGTTACACTGTTACCATCATCGATCTCATATGGGACTATATATTATTCTATTAGAAACCTCAGACACACATTTGGCAGTGTCAATCTTGTAAAACAGGTGAAATACAAATAACATAGCCAGCAGTATTAGTAAAGTCACAAGTAAGACTTAGATTAAGAGCTTCCATTAAATGTAGCCCAGTATATATCAGGTCATCTGACTTACTCTGTAGAATCTTTACCTTCTAGGGAAATTGTATATTGGCACCACTGTCTATAAGGCACATAGTCCAGTTTTCTAGTGTTACTAGACTGATTATCCTTAGTATGATTTAATTACTTTTAACACAGAGGAGACTTTATACTTCAATTACCATAACCTGGTGTTATCTATATAAATCCATCCCATAATTGTGGGAGATTTTTCTTTTTTTCCTTGTTGAAACTTTTCTTGTTGCTCTGATTGAGCTTGATGTAATAGAAAAAAGCTCAAATTTATGGCCAGAGTCAGAGCAGGCATTATTAATTGGCCCAGTAAGGGGATCCCATCTAGTAATATCACAGTGCTAAAACTAGTATAGGATCAGGCCTATAACAGAAAAGCATTTGATTTATCAAGAAAACATTATAAATGATCATATGAATCAGGTCCAGCATCTTAATTAGTTTGAGAGGAAGGTTTTCCCTACTCTCGGAAAACACTAGATTCTAACCTGTAATTTTTCAGCCAGAAACCATAAAAGTTCATTCAGTCCTTTTGTTAACTTTTGTGAAGTCATCTGGTTCTCCATTAGAATACCAGGACATATCAGAATGTTAAGAACTCCATATATTTTAGTGGATTTATTACTCATTTGATAATATTTTTCATGTAACTTAACCCACCAAGTAAACACAATTAGTTTAATACCTCTCTTTGGGATGTTTCAGGGGCCCTCTGAAGCACCCCAAAGTTAACTAGAGGTGAAAGGAAACCTCAAAAGAATTAAACAACAGTTACTCACTAAGCCAAAACTAACAAAAGATTTCAAAGGTAAACATAGAACAGATCTCTTCAGAGATAAAGAAACTTAAAATCCATTATCAAAGGTAGTTCAACATCTCAAGAAAACTCAAAAAACTCTTTCCTTGGGGTAAAACATTCGTGTCACTTTCTATACCTATTCCTTTGTTCTCCCATCCTGAAACAGCCACCTGTAAGTCAGACCTACTTCCTTTTCCCTTCATAAAATGTATCTTTAAAAGCCTTTGCAACAGCAGGTGCAGCCCAGGGCAGCCTGGCCACCCACCCTGAAGGCAAGAGAGCTCTCCAGCTTTCAGGTGACCCAGAGGCTAGATTCTTTCTGGTCTCTCTCAACAGCTGAGCATTGTGATTTTGCTAATTAAGCCGCTTTCTTCTCCTTAATTAGCTACATGTGAATCTTGTTGGGAAGTCTTGGATTCAATCAGGAACGTTGTGAGGCTGTAACCAACTCCCAGAGCAGTCGGGGTGGCAGGCAAGCCAGCCCCTGAGTACCCAGAGTGGTCAAGACGTCAGTCTCAGTGAAGAAGAGGTGGACCCCTTCCAGGGCCCGAAGCTGGGTTCTTGTCCAACACTCGGAAATGGATTGTCCAAGGAGACACATGTGCTGACAAAGCAAGAGACTCCATTGGGAAGGGCACCCAGGAGAACTGCTCAGCTGCGTGGCTCACAGTACAGCCACACGGACAGACAGAGAAACAGAACAAACAGTCTTCCGGGAGTCCAGAGGCAAAACCGAAAGTAGGACAAACAAGGATGAACCAAGAACACAAACTATTAACCCAGGCTAGGTTTGCAGACAAAAGGTAAAAGCAAAAACCTAGTGAGGAGCCGTATCTTGGAAATATCCCAGCTGCTTTTTCCAAGAGCAACGTAACGCGAGGGCTCTCGCCCTCACCCTGCAGGCCAAAATCTTTTCCCCCGGGGCCGGGACGTCTCCCAGACCGGGCAGTCATGACCCCCCAGCGCGTCCGCCTATATATAGCCAATTCTGACTGCCAATAGAATGGAGCAGTATCTTGGGAGCACCTCCACCGTTATCTCCTGACTGAGGAGCCTCCTCCAGAAAGTAAAGAAATTAGAACCAGGGTAAACTAAGCAGCACAGTCAGACGAGCTGAACCACACAGGACAAACACAGACACACACACTCACCAATCGGCGGAAAGTTCTCTCCGCTAAGGCGTCCTGGTGCCGCGGAAATCGCGGACGAGCCCCCATATGTTATGCCCAGGTCGTGATCTCCAAAAACCACCAGGAGGCCATACACCGATGCAAGCGCAAGAGGGAATGTATTGCAGACCCGGGTCTGGACCGCACACACAGACCGACACAGCGGAGTGAGGGCAGCGGCCGCGAGCGGTCTGGTACAAGGCTTTTAAAGGGAGAAGACAAAGGGAAATTGGCTACAGGTGGGGTGACGTATTGCTCTGTGACTGGTCAGGACAGGAGCGGCGGTCAGGGGCTTTACGCGCCCTAGCCCCTGATAGGTATATCTTTGGCACGCTATGACTTGTCGTGTCTAGGGCGGTGACCTGGGGGTGGGGGAACTTGGAAGGCTCTACACACTTTCCCCTATTATTAATATCTTATACTAGTGCAGCACATTTGTGAACTGATAAGCTGATCAATACATTATTATTAACTAAAGTCCATTTACATTAGGGTTCACTCTTGTACTATTATACAGTACTGTTGTTCAGTTGCCCAGTCACGTCCGACCCTTTGCAACTCCATGGGCTGCAGCACGCCAGGCCTCCCTGTCCCTTACCATCTCCCAGAGTTTGCCCAAGTTCATGTTCCTTGCATCAGTAATGCTGTCCAGCCATCTCATCTGATGCACTCTTTACCTTCTGCCCTCCATCTTTCCCAACATAAGGGCCTTTTCCAATGAGTTGTCTGTTCGCATCGATGACCAAAATACTGGAGTTTCAGCTTCAGCATCAGTCCTTCGTGAATATTCAGGGTTGATTTCCTTTAGGATTGACTGGTTTGATCTCCTTGCTGTACAAATAGATGACAAAAATCTCTTTTTTTATCCCTGTTATAATCCTTGTTCTGAAGTCTACTTTGGTATTAATATAACCACACTTTCTTTTTATGAGTGTTTTTTAATCTTTTCCTTCCTTTTATTTTCAACCTGTGTATCATTACGTTTAAAGTGGTTTTTTTTTTCTTTTTTACATACAGCATATAATCGAATCTTAAATTTTTATCCCAGTGTGACAATTTCTTAGACTGGAGTTTCTAGACATTCACAGGGAATGCAAATATCAATACAATTTCATCTAAATCTACCACTTAGCTATTTTTTAACCACTAGTCCTGTGTTTTTTTTTTTTTTGTGGGGTTTTTTTTTTTTTTCTGTTTGTTTGGTTTCTTTTTTCCAGACTTTTTGAGGATTTATATAGAATATTTTAGTAATCTACTTTGTCTGCTTTATTAGCAATCTGTCTTTGGGTTTTTAAAGATTATTTTTCTAGGGCAGTTTTAGGCTCATATGTCTTTGAGTTTGTTTCTAGTGATTGCTCATGGTTTACAACTCACATCATTAACTTATAACTATGTACATTCAAATAATAATATACCTCTTCGCATATATTGTTAGAACCTTAAAATAGGATATTTCAATTTCTTCTCTCTCATTCTCTCTGCTAGTTTTCATACCTTTCAGATTTGTATGTGTTTTAAACCATGCAGTACTTTGCTTTTGCTTTAAAATGGTTATCTTTTAAAGAAACTGTTAGATTACATGGGGTCTTGGTAACCCCATGGACTATAGCCCATCAGGCTCCTCTGTCCATGGAATTTTCCAGGCAAGAATACTGGAGTGGGTAGCCATTCCTTTCTTCACCATCTGAGCCACTCAGGGAGACATTAAATGACAAAAAAATGTTTTAAAACCTATCCACATAGTTACCATTTCCAGGGTTATCTGTGTAGATCCAAGTTTACATCTGGCATCATTTTCCTTTCACACGAAGAATTCCTTTAATGTTTCTTGTGATATAGTGGTTTTCTTTAGTTTTCAATATCTTGAAAAATTTTAGTCATTATGTTTTCAACTATTTTTTCCGGCAGTTGTTCCCTTTGACCTCCAATCCTTTCATCTATCCTTCTGAAACTCCAGTTATACATATGCTAACATGGTTTGATATTGTCACTAGGTCAGATGCTCTGATCATTTTCCTGGTCTTTTTCTCTGTGTGCTTTTATGCGAATAGTTCTATTACTATTTGTTGATGTTGATTGATATTTTCTTCTGCAATAATCTGGTACAAATCCCAGTAAGTGAAATATTCATTTAGTATACTGTATTTTTTCATCTCTGGAGATATTCCACCTCTCCTTATTCTGTTCATGTTTTCCTTAAAATCCTTGAACATATTTATTTTAATTAAAGTTCTTATTTGCTAATTCTATCATATCTTTCATTTATGGTTGGTTTGTTTTTAAATTCTGTCTGTTTTTATTGACTGGTTTTTCTTCTGGTTATGGGTCACATTTTTCTGCTTATTGGCAAACATAATATTTTTTTATTGAATGCTATATATTTCAATATTACACTCCTGAGGGTCGGTATTTTAAAGGATGTTGAGGGCCTTTTTTTTTCTTGGCTGCCAATTAAATAGTTTGCATATCATTTTGGTATTTTCAAGGCTTGTTTGTAAGTTTTTATGGCAGGTGCACAATAGCCCATGCTCTTGGGGTGATTCAGCCATCCTGTTAAGTGTGACCCTTCAGGTCTCACTGTGGAATACCCCAGATGATTAACAAAGCCTTTCTAGTCTGACTGGGCATTCTTGTGTTTTTCCTGATCTTAGACAAAATGCTTTCAGCTTTTCACCATTAAATAGGATTTTTTTGTTCAGTCCCCTCAGTCATGTCTGATTCTTTGTGACCCATGAAATGCAATATGCCAGGCTTCCCTGTCCTTCACCATCTCTCAGAGTTTGCTCAAACTCATGTCCATTGAGCCGATGATGCTATCCAATTATCTCATCCTCTGTCGCCCCTTTCTCCTTCTGCCCTCAATCTTTCCCAGCATTAGGATCTGTTATGCTCTTTATTATACTTTGGTATGTTCTCTCTCTACCCACTTCACGGAAAGTTTTTATGATGAATGGATGTTAAATTTCATCAAAAGGTTTTTCTGCATATATTGTGGTGATCATGTAATTTTTGTTCTTAAATTTATTAATGTGATGTATCACACTAATTGATTTGCAGATACTGAACCATCTTTGCAGCCCTGGGATAAATCCCACTTAATCATGGTATATGATCCTTTTCATGTATTGTTGAACTTGATTTGCTAATATTTTGTTGATAATTTTTGCCTCTATGTTCATCAATGATAATGGCCTATAATTTTCTTTTTCTGTGGTATCTTTGCCTAGTTTTGGTATCAGGGAGATGCTGGCCTCATAGAATGAGTTCAGAAACATTCTTTTCTCTACAGTTTTTTTTTTTTTTTTTTACTCCTCTAAATGGTAGTAAATGGTTCTAGGCTTTTTTATTTAGGGGGAATATTTTCTTTTCAATTCAATTTTATTACCAGTAATTGGTTTGTTCATAGTATCTATTTCTTCCTCTAGTAGTCTGCTGTTTCACTATAACTTGTCTGGGTAAAGATGACTTTTTATTTACTCTGCTTGAGAGTCTTCTGGTTTCCTGCATCTGAAAAGCAGTACTTTCAACAGCTTTGGAAAATTCTCAGCCATAATCCTTTTGAATATTTCTTCTCATCTGTTCTAATATTGCTTTCTAGAATTCAGCTAGACTTCTATTACACCCTCCCCATGCTCTGCATCTCCTAACTTCTCATTTATATATCCCCATTTCATAGTTTTCCTGTTCTGGGTCCTGAGTAGTATATATGTATCTGCTTTCCAGTTTTCTGTCTCTGTCCTTAGCTTTGTCTGTCTGTCTATCTATCCACTGAGTTTTTTATTTCAGTTACATGTTCGTAGCATGGATTTCTATTTAAATCTTTTCCACATCCTCTTAGTCATTAAATAATCTTTTGCTCCCTGCTTATACTTTCAAGCTTAATTTTCTTTAAACATACTTTTTAAATTCCCTGTCTAATAAATCCAGTGTCTAAATCTTTATGTGCTTATTGCTGCTAGCTTCCTTTTTTCATGCTTATGCATAGAGTGCCTTGCTTCTTTGTGTGCTTCATAATTTTAAGGTGAGCTCATGTTCCCTGGAACTTTAACTATGGAGATTCCCTCAGGCCCATTCTGAAGTTGTGTTGCTCCCAAGAGGATTTACATGAGCCTCTGCCAGGTGCATATGGGAATAATCCATTCAGGATCACTTTAACTGAATTCTTCTCTTGATTTTTTTGTATCGCACTGCTTGCTGCATTTGACACACATATATCTGGAAATATTAAGGCCCAGGAAGCAGAGGTAGGAGCTGGGAAGGAAGAAATAGACAAAAATTAAGGATTTCTGTTTTAAAATATTCTGTTACAGTTAGAAAAAATTTACATCTATCTATATAGTTGATAAAGGACCTAAGAGATGAGAGGATTCACAGATCATGGTCCAGCTTCTATTTCCCCAGAGTATATAGTGATCCTGAAGTCACGAAGTTCTTGTGTAAAATTATCTACCTCTGCAGATCATTTTATTCTGCTACACTGGGATAGACAATACCACTCTCAGCAGCAAGTGGAAGATCCAGTTCTCACCTACGGGTATAGTTCCTTTCTCAGGAGAAAGAAATAAAGCGAGCATCTGCTTTTCCTTTGTTTCCAGCTGCTGTTTAACCCACATATGTTGCCATTTCTGTCCTCCTGTAACACAGGACTGACAGCACATCTCACTCAACAGGCAATGGTGAGAATCCACTGAGGTTAATTGCAGAACTGTTGGAACAGAGCCTGTCATGTAGTAAATGTTCAGGGAATGCCAGCCAGGGCTAGAAGTGCTATTTAATCTGGAGTAAATCTTCTGAAGACTCTTGAGAGTCCCTTGGACTGCAAGGAGCTCAAACCAGTCCATCCTAAAGGAAATCAGTCCTGAATATTCATTGGAAGGACTGATGCTGAAGCTGAAACTCCAATACTTTGGCCACCTGATGCAAAAAAATTGACTCATTCGAAAAGACCCTGACGCTGGGAAAGACTGAAGGCAGGAGGAGAAGGAGACGACAGAGGATGAGATGTTGGATGGCATCACCGACTCGATGGACATGAGTTTGAGCAAGCTCTGGGAGTTGGTGATGGACAGGGAAGCCTGGTGTGCTACAGTCCATGGGGTCACAAAGAGTTGGATACGACTGAGCGAATGAATTGCAATCTTCTAAAATTAGGGTATCCAAGGATTTCAAAGTAGTAATGATGGTGCCATGTATCAATTTTCAGTATAATTGCATTGCATTGCATTGTGCTTTGTGTGTGATTCAGATTGCATCAAATGAGTGTGATATACTGGTTACCTTGTGCTACTTGAAAGTCTTAGGTTATAAATGTCTTTGATTAATAACATGGGGAGAGGACTTCTCTGGTGGTATAATGGATAAGAATTCGCCTGCTAATGCAGGGGACAGGGGTTCAAACCCTGGTCCGGGAAGATCCCACATGCCACAAAGCAACTAAACCTGTGGGTCACAACTACTGAATCCACATGTTTCAACAACTGAAACTCACGCGCCTAGAGCCTGTGCTCCACAGCAAGAGAAACTACCACAATGAGAAGTCCACCCATCACAATGAAAAGTAGCCCTCTCTTGCCACAACTAGAGAAGGTCCATATGCAGCAATGAAGATCCAGCACCACCAAAAATACAAAATAATAAAATAAAATGAAAAAAAAATTAAGTTGGGAGAATAAACTTGAGTAAAATACAATTTTTAAACATGAAAGAACAAACTAATTGAAGTACCCAGGCAGATTAAAGGTTTAAAATCAGAGTCCAGGGACTTCCTGGGTGGTCCCCTCCTCGTGGGGGAGCAGGCATCACCTGTGTGATTCAGCTCCTGTCTCTCTCTGGGTGTGCACCTCAGCTCAGTGAGTGCTTCCCCCCAAGTCCCCAGTGGCCCTCGAGGCAGACATTTGTGTGGGTCAGTGACTGTTCTGCATGGTCCTCTGTGACCCTACGGGGCCAGGTGACCCTGTAACAAGTCAGGCCTCAGCCACGCAGGGGCCCACTTGCTCGTTTCAGTCTCAGGGTGGGAGGCTATGAGGAAACAAGGCCCATCTAGCAGGACAAAGCCAGTACCAGGTTGGCAGGGACTCCAGCTGCACAGCCTTTCAAAGTGTGTGGGACTGCATCACCGAGAATGGGCACTCCTGCTGAGAGGACGAGGTCAGCACCAGGGAAAGACAAACATACATGTTAAGCAGACGTGCTGAAGACACAAATAGCTTGTGAGACATACTCGGAACTCAGAAGATGAGTTAAGTATAGCTAATTAGTTAGTTAGCTGTGAGACATGTTCAACATACAAATAAGTAGAACACATGTGTGCTGAACAGCGAGGATGGACAGGAAGACCAAGGAGGCACACGAAGTTCCAAATACTCATTACTCACTGTGTGATACGCTGAAACTCCAAATACCACATGGTAAAACACATTTTTTAAAAAATCAAATACTACAATATGGTAAAATGCAATCTAGGCACCAAAACTCACTAGATATGCATGATGTACATGAGGTACTCAGTAGTCATGAGGCTTAAATTGGTCATTACTTTTAAAATATACCAGGTATGGTAAGACACAGGGTGTTTAGGTTGCTAAGTTGTGTCCAACTCTTTCCCTGTGGACTGTAGCCCAACAGGTTTCTCTGTCCATGGGATTTCCCAGACAAGAATACTGGAGTGGGTTGCCACTTCCTTCTGCAGGGGATCTTCCCCACCCAGGAATCAAACCTGCATGTCCTTTGTCTCCTGCATTGTAGATGGTCCCCTGCATTTGCAGGCAGATGGGTTTTACCACCTGAGCCCCAGGGAAGGCCAAACATGGTGAGATATGTAGACACAGAAATGACTGTCATGAAGGAAGGCATTTTTAGACTCACAGATCCCTAGAAATGGGCATGCCAGGCCATGTGGGGAAGCACCAAGGGGAGTTAGGAGGCAGAACAAGCAAGAGGAAAGCATGGGCAAGAGGCTTTATTGCAGTTTTCCTAGAAAGAAACAGGTAAGGAAGGGTAGGCAAACTGAGCAGGCAGAAGATTGGATAGTTTGAATAATTTCTGCAGGCTCTGGGCTATAGACAACAGTCCCTAGTTTTCAACTGCCTAGCCCTGGGGTAATTGGGGGCAGAGGGATAGGGTTCCAGACTGTGGGAGCCTAGAGACTCTGGACTGATTATTTGCATATCAAAGACAAGATCATAGACAAGTTGTGGGTCATCTGGAGGAATTAGCTAACCCTGGGAGCAGCAGCCCCTCCCCAGGTCTGCAAAGCCCAAAAATGTCAAAGCATCATAAAATACAGAAAAGAAAAAAAAAACCATGACTGATAAAATCACCCCTTGGTGACACCCCTCTAGCTCCAGCCTACCAGGCCAACTCTCCAGCGATCCCATAGGCAATGGAGGAGCACAGCTGTGGCCAGGCAAGCTCGTCCTGCATCTCTCCTCAACAGAAGGAGCACTGACCTCAAACATCCTCAGTCTGTTGAGCCACCTTGCGGTCCTCAGCTCTGGTCCTCACCACCCCTCCATCAGTGTGATGAGCTGACGCAGCAGAGAGACACATTGGGATTATCCCTGAAGCTAATGAGGCTTAAACTTCAGGGCCCCTCACTCCCCAGACTCTTAGTCTTCCAGGTGGGAGGGAATCCAGACTGCTGTCTTGATGAACACCGTATAACCCTGTGGTCTTTCCACCCCATCTGTGTGTTAACCATCTCATCCTCGTTGCTTCAGACAGTGTGTTTTCTTTTCTTTCTGTTTTTTAATAATTGCATTTGTTAATTTATTTTTGGCTGTGCTAAGTCTTTGTCACAGTGTGGGCCTTTCTCTAGTTGTGGTGAGCAGGGGCTACTCTAGTTGTGATGCAGGCTTCTCATTGCAGTGGCTTCTATTGTTGCAGAACACAGGCTCTAGGACGTGTGGGCTTCAGTAGCTGCAGTTCCTGGGCTCCAGAGCACAGGCTCAATAGTTGTGGCACACAGGCTTAGCTGCTCTACAGCATGTGGGATTTTCCTGGATCATAGATCTAACCTGTGTCTCCTGCATTTACCACTGAGCCACCTGGGCAGCCCCAGGCTTTGTGTTTTCAAATGATTCGATACACCATGTCTCAACTCTGTCTCTTGGCCTGGGAAAGCTGGCTTAGAGGCAATCATGGGTTAAGGCTGCTTTCCCCTCCCTTGGCTGCTTCACAGAAGGGAGTTTTGGGGCAAGAGACAGCCTTTAGTTTGCAGTCAGCCTTGACCATCAGTATGCAGGTTGCAGGGCCTGAGGTTTACATAATATGAAAGTCAGCATGTGTATAGAATGAGAAAAAGAAGTTAAAGCAAACTACTGGAGTCTTGGAAATTCTGGCTCTTTAGTTTTTGTTTTGTTTCTCAGATCTCTTTAGTCAGCTTACCAGAAACACTTGCAAGGGAAAAATCCCTGATCACCACCCACCTCCTTCCCCACCAGGACACTGGGGGACTGACCAGTGAGGGCTGTATGTTCACACTCCTTGCTCACAGTGGGGGAAGACAAGGAATGTTCCCCGGCCCTGACATGTGGGACAAGTTCACTTCCTTCCTCTGAGGCCAAGTTCCCTCCTCTGTAGAAGGGGATTGCTGGTCCCCACAGTCTCTTTCTTCTGGTTTAGGGTAACACGCACAGGCAGCTTCAGCATTGTTATTAAGTCGTGTCTGACTCTTTGCGACCCCATGCACTGAAGCACGCCAGGCCTCCCTGTCCTACACTATCTCTCAGAGTTTGCTCAGACTCACATCCATTGAGTCAGTGACACCATCCAACCATCCCATCCTCTGTCATCCTCTTCTCCTCCTGCCCTCAACCTTTCCCAGCATCAGGGTCTTTTCCAATGAGTTGGATCTTCACATCAGGTGGTCAAAGTATTGGAGCTTCAAGATCAGTCCTTCCAGTGAATATTCAGGGTTGATTCCCTTCAGGATTGACTAGTTTGTTCTCCTTGCTGTCCAAGGGACTCTTAAGAGTCTTCTCTAGCACCACAGTTCAAAAGCATCAATTCATATCTCAGCCTTCTTTATGGTCCAACTCTCATATCCATACATGACTCCTGGAAAAACCACAGCTTTGACCATATGGACCTCTGTCAACAAAGTGATGTCTCTGCTTTTTAATATGCTGTCTAGGTTTTGTCACAGTTTTTCTTCCAAGGAGCAAAAAAGCATCTTTTAATTTCATGGCTGTAGTCACCATCTGCAGTGATTTTGGAGCCCAAGAAAATAAAGTCTGTCACTGTTTCCAATTTTTCCCCATCTATTTGCCATGAAGTAATGGGACCAGACACATGATCTTAGTTTTTTGAATGTGGAGTTTTAAGCCAGCTTTTTCACTCTCCTCAGAAGACTCTACCATTAGAGTGGTATCATCTGAATATCTGGGATTGCTGATATTTCTGCTGGCAATCAAAATTCCAGCCTGTGAGTCATCCAGCCTGGCATTTCACATGGTGTACTCTGCATAGAAGTTAAATAGGCAAGGTAACAATATACAGCCTTGAGAACCCCTTTTCCAATTTGAACTAGTTCGTTGTTCCATGTCCAGTTCTAACTGTTGCTTCTTGTCCTGCATACAGGTTTCTCAGGAGACAGGTAAGGTGGTCTGATACTCCACCTCTTTAAGAATTTTCCACAGTTTGTTAAGCTTCAGCATAGGCTCAGGAAAGGGCCAGCCTGACCCAGGAGGTGGGCCTGGAGAGAAAAGAGGAGGTGAGCCAATGACCCACCGAGGCCTCCCCAACAACTCCCATGCCTCCAAGGTGCTCTCCCCAAGTTGCAGGCCTAAGAATCTCCTGGGAAGCTTGAGACGCAGATTCCCTAGGTGATTCCCTGGGCATCACCTCCCAGTAGTCTAAGTCAACAGACTGATGGGGCCCATTATGATATCTTTCAGAGGAGTCTCACTGCCCTAAAAACCCTCTGTGGTTTGCCTAGTCATCCCTTCCTCCCTCTCCCCAACCAAGCTTCTGACAACCACTGATCTTTTTACTGTGTCTATAGTTTTATCTTTTCCATGATGTCATATAATTGTCAAAATCCATAGGATGAACACAAGGGTAAACCCTAATGTAAGCCATAGCAAGTGGTAAACTTTCAATTAATAGTAGTTATTCTTGGGCTTCCTGGTGGCTCAGTGGTAAAGAATTTGCTTGTTAATGCAGGAGAAATCAGTTTGATCCCTGGACCAGGAAGTTCCCACAGGCCAAGGAGCAACTAAGCCTGTGAGCCACAACTATTGAGCCTGAGCTCTAGAGCCCTGGAACCACAACTACTGAGCACATGGGCCACAACCACTGAAGGCCACGTGCTCTGGAGCCTGTGCTCCAAAGGGCAAACCACTGCAATGAGAAGCCCACACATCACAACTAGAGAGCAGCCCCCGCCCACCACAACTAGAGAAAAGCCTGCACAGTAACAAAGATACAGAACAGCCAAAAATCAAAAATGATTTTACAAATTTGATTAATTTAAAACAGATCAGAGACCTAAACATATGAGCTAAAATTATAAAGTTCCTAGAAGAAAACACTAGATTTGGCAATGACTTCTTGGCTATGACAAAAAAGGCACAAGCAAGAAAAGAAATAAATAAATTGGACTACACCAAAATTTTAAACTTCTGTGCATCAAAGAACAGAAATCAGTAGAGTGAAAAGGCAACCTACAGCATGGGAGAAAATATTCTCAAATTATATATATATATATTATATATAGTAAAAGTATATAGTAATATATATGTATATGTATGCATATATATATAGTAAAAGAACTCCTACAATTGTAGGAAAAAACTCAATTAAAAAATGGGCAAAGAGGTAGAACAGACTTTTTTCCAAAAGATTAAAAGAGATGCAAAGAAAAAATAAACACATGAAAAGATGTGCAACATCACCAATCATGAGGGAAACGGAAACCAAAAGCATAATAAAATTCTACCTTACACCCACTAAGTAGCTACAGTCAAAAAAACAAACAAGAAAACAGAAAACATTATCAAGCAAGGGCTTGCTGCCCCTTGTACATTGAAGCCAACACTATGACACCAACTTTTGATAAAAGAAAAAGTTTTGCTCTAAGACTGACTGGCAAGGAGACAAGAAGCAAGGCTCAAATCTGTCTCCCTAGTCCAAGGTTGGGGTGGAACATAAGGGGTTGGGGCCGAAGCTGATTAACCAGTCTCTAACCAATCTGTATATACGTTAACCAAGATACCTGGGCTGCTCGGAAGCTAGGTTTCCCTTATTGAAGGACTTCTAGTCTGTGGCTCTGGTGACAACAGTTCTATTCTTTGAGTTCCATAGATTGAAGATTCTTGGTTCTGGGGTCCTCCTAGAAACATGGGTCCCCTCTTGCTCATGGGCAGTGCTGTCTCGTAAGATAACTACAGGTTTGGTTAATCAACAATGTGCTTCAAGGAATCAGAACCAGTTTAACCCAATCCATGCTTTATGTGCTGTTTCACTAGTAAGTGGTGAGGAATTCAAGAAACTGAACACTGATGCACCAGTTCTTGGTGGGAAAGTAAAACAATTCAGCCACTATAGAAAACAGTATGCTTATCCCTCATAAACCTAAAAATAGAATATGATCCAGCAATTCCACTTCCAGGTATGTACCCAAAAAATTGAAAGCAGGGTCTTAAAGAGGTATTTATACACCCATGTTCATAGCAGCATTATTCACAATAGCCAAAGGTGGAAGAAACCCACGTGTCCCTTACAGATAAGCAAAATGGGGTATGTATATATAGTTGTAATATTATTCAGTTTTAGAAAAGAAGGAAATTCTGATATATGCCACAACATGGAACCTAAAGGACTTCACGCTAAGTGAAATAAGCCAGGTACCAAAGGGCAAATACTGTGTGATCCCTTTTTTAGAATATACCTAGAATATTCTAAATATACCTAGTCAAATGCATAGTCACAGAAAGGAGAACCATAGTTGCAAGGGCTTGGGAGGGAGTGTGTACCTGAACTGAACTTTGATCTGCTCACTTCCAGGCAGCAAAGTCAATTCACTGACACCGAGTTGCAGTGAAGGGCAGTACAGTGTGTACTGCGGGTGCCAAGCGAGAAGGAGCAGTTTATACCCCAAAGACCTGAACCCCCCGCTGGCTCTCAGGGAAGAGTTTTTAAAGGCAGCACTTGTGTAAGGGCTGCAGGGTGCATGACTTTCTTTGACTGATTGGTGCTGAGGCAACAGGATGACGTTACAAGAATCTTAATCATCAGCCTTCTGGTTCCAACCAGTCTGAGATCTAGCGCTTATGCTCCGCATGTCCCAGCTGGGTAGCGTCTTAGCAAACACAGAAAAACCCTGCAGGTACGTCAGATTGTTGTGTAGGAACCAGGACTCTGTTTTATCACTAAAATATTGTCATTACTCTTCTTTTCAAAAGAAAGTATTTATTTATTTGGCTGTGCCAGGTCTTAGTTGCGACACTCGGGATCTTCGACCTTCGTTGCAGCATGCCAGATCTTTAGCTGTGGCATGAGGGACCTAGTTCTGTGACCAGGGATCAAACCCAGGTCCCTTATGTTGGGAGTGTGGAGTCTTAGCCACTGGACCACCAGGAAGTCCGTGTCCTTACTCTCCTTGTTTAATTGTTTTTCCTTAGTTTCTACTTTCCCTCACTTCCCCAATTAGTAACTGCTTGTGCCTGCTCTTTGGAACTCAGGGAAAACCTAAGAGACTAACACCTTCTTTCTGCAAACAAGAAACAGGGACATGGGGGAGCTTTTGTACCTGGGAAGGCCCTGAAGGATCCTGCTAGATTTCAAGGGGAGAATGGTTGTTTAAGGGAGGCAGAGTTTCAGTTTCACAAGAAGAAAAGGGTTCTAGAGATGGATGTGTTGACGGTTATACAATGATGTGAATGTGCTTAATACCAGTTAAAATGATTCAGATTAAACTCGGATGGCCTTGACCTGCAGCCACTTAAAGCAGTACTTTGTTCCCAAGCCAGAGACTAAAGTCAGGCCATGGTAGTGAGAGCACTAACTCCTAGGCACTGGACCACAAGGGCCATTGACAAGGTCCTGGCTTTGTAGAAATGCATTTCTTTCCACAAAGAGACAGAATGTCATGAAACAAGTGTTTCTAGGAGGAAAAAGAGTACATTCACATGGGCAGACTCAGAGTTGTGCCCTTGTGAGACTCTGAATCACTTATATGGGGCATTTCTTCCAGGCTTCCCCTGGCCAGTCATCTTGCACTGAGTCCATATTTGGTTTATCTCAGAGTCCTCCCCTGTGTGCACGAGCATCTCTTAGCCAAGATGGATTCTAGAGAATGGCCCTATGGCGTCCCTGGTAGCTCAGACAGTAAAGCATCTGCCTGCAATATGGGAGACCTAGGTTCAATCCCTGGGTCAGGAAGACCCCCTGGAGAAGGGAATGGCAACCCACTCCAGTATTCTTGGGCCTGGAATGCAGGAGATCCCGGTTGAATCACTGGGTTGGGAAGAGGCCTATGGGTAAGTTGACATCACCTGTGGGGTGGCACTCCCTTCCTTTTTGACCCCTGAGGAGCCTTTCTGCACATGTGTCATCAGCAAGTTCTCCTCAACCTCAAGAATGAGAACTATGTGGTCTCTTTATCTGGGAAGGGATCAGTTCTTCCTTCATCTTGAAGTATCTCTCCACAGCATACAAACTGCAGTTGCTCAACCTGGGGCCCATCTAGCTCCTGCCTCAAGATAATAAACTTCATGCCTATTTTACCACAACTTTTTAAATGGTTCAAGTCACATAATAATTGTCAGGAACATAATATTGTGACATGGGTTCGATCTCTGAGTCGGGAAAGTCCACTGGAGGAGGGTATGGCAACCCACTCTAGTAGGAGCCTGGCAGGCTACCGTCCATAAGGTTGCAAAGAGTCAAACGCAACTGAAGAGACTTAGCATGTGCACACACACACACAAATGTAAATAAAGCAATTCTACCTGTTTCCATATAAATCAGATGGGGGGAGTGGAGCGGCATCTTAAATCTTACTTCTCTCCCTTGGTTCCCAGGTGGCTCAATGATAAAGAATCCACCTGCCAAGCAGGAAATATGGGTTAAATCCCTGGGCTGGGAAGATCCCCTGGAGAAGAGCATGGCAAGCCACTCCAGTATTCCTGCCTGTAGGATTCCATGGACAGAGGAGCCTGGCAGGCTACAGTCCATGGGGTTGCACAGAGTCAGACACAACTTGGTGACTAAACAACAGCAAACAACCCCCTTGGTAGAAGTCTACCTCCCATGCCTAAACCTGGAGCCCCTGGCAGAGCAAAGCCTGAAACTCTGAGCAGGTTGGCCTATTAGTGAGCTGAGGCTCCTCCTTTTGGGCTCCTCACTGGTAACCCAAATCAACAGCCTGCCTCCCTTCTCTTTCAGAGGGTAAAACATTTTAAGCTCTCTCTTGAACACTCTCTAAAACCAAGTAGGACTCTGTGAGGCCCTCCCAATGCAAAAGCCTTACAATATACCCCCGTTGCTCATTTGTGGGAAAAAAGACTTCAGTCTCATAGACCTTCCCATCATTCCAAAGGGCAAATTCAAACAGTTACTAATTAAGGAAGTGAAGGAATGCAGAAACAAAGGAAAGGCAGTCAGAAAACAATTGTGAAGCCATAAAGCCCATCCTAGTTCCTCAAGAGATATATGGTATGCCATGGTGTATATGACAATATATCTTTGAGTTCTACAGGAACCAAGGCCCCCACCCTGGTGGAGGATGGTAACTTTGGAGTGAGTACCAGATTTCTGGAACACCATTACCTCTCCACCAACCAATCAGAAGAAAGTCACACACCCTGTAGCCCTCACCCCAAATTTTGCCTATAAAAACCTTTCCCCAAGAGGGGGCTCAGGAGAAGTAGGGGGGAAAGCCTGTCCGAGAACTACCTCAAGGTCTGTGGTCTCCTGGCTCCTTACAGCAAACATTTTTCCCCTTGAAGTGCCCTGAGGAAGAGCTACCTTATAGAAATCTGGGGTTAAAGAAGCCATGGCAAGAGGCAACGAAAAGAGCTTAAATGAAGACCCAACCTGACTTGCCTCCTCTGGCCAACAGACATGCTTCTGGAATATCTGCACTAGAAAACACTCAACCAAAAGTGGCTGAATAATGAGGGGCTGCATTTCTTTTTATTGGTTTTCTACTCAAAGGAAAATGGATATAGGAGGAAGAACAAATCAGAAGCTGGTACTACTCCAGCCCGAGGCTCAGAAATTAACACCGTCACCATGAAATACTTTAAAATTCCAAGGGAAGGAGGGTATAGTAGGAGAAGAAACCACCAGCAGGTATTCCATCCCAGCACCCTGGGGTAGCATCCACACCCAAAGGCCATGTTTCTGCTGAAGATGGGCTTTGGCAGAAGATACCCATTGGTATGGGGCTTCCCAAGTGGCACTAGTGGTAAAGAATCTGCCTGCCAATGCAGGAGATGCTGGAGACAAGGGTTCACTCCCTGGGTGGGGAAGATCCCCTAGAGGAGGGCATGGTAACCAGCTCCAGTATTCTTGCCTGGAGAATCCTATGAACAGAGGAGCCTGGTGGACCACAGTTCATGGGGTCACAGAGAGTCAGACAGGACTGAAGTGACTTAGCAAGTGTATACATACTGGCTGGTATAATAGCCCAGAGAGGGGTAAAAGCTACCACTCTCTTGGTCTAGGAGGAATTCATTACAATCGTCAAGAGGAACTAATCACAGGCAGACAGCACTACCAAAAATATAGTGTGTGGACAGAACGAGAAGATGGAACAAATTCTCTAAGAGAAACATTTACGTTATGCCTTGTGCTTTTACACAGAGCTGACATGAGTGTGTGTGTGCACACGTGTGTGAGTTAGTGGAAATGTGTCCACACAGACCCAGGCACAGCCTAGACCAATTTCCTTAGCCTTATGAAGAAGATATATTGTAGAGGCCATGGGCTGTCAGTCAAAACAAAAAGGCACAGCTACATTCAAATTAAGGATCAGAGAAAATTAACTGTGCTTTAGTTTGGCTCTTTCCATTCTGAAATAAACCCAGGAAACATTAAACACTTGGAATTTCTTACATATTATTCAACAACACCTCTGTTTTGGTATTTGAGGATTCAGTAATTTGATATTCTTTTAATAGCTTCTCCTTTTATGGTCTTTTAGTTTCAACCTCTCCAAGCAAGGAAGATTCCATTGGGTTGCTCCCTATGGAACAGCTTGTAATTCAGGCATCTTGAGATCCCTGGTCCAATCAGCTATAAGGCAAGATAATCAGACTGGTTTCCTTATAAGGATGCATGCTGACTATGAAGCTTAATGGCTTTTCTGTTGAAAATTCATTCCCCTATCCCAACCCTATAGAATAATCTAAGATGTCTGGACTATGCTAGGAATTTTTTTTTAAAAAAATAGTAGAAGTACAAAATACACCTAACCTCAATCACAGAAAATTGTGTTCTGTAGGACCTCCCTTCCTGGTCCCAGCCTTCTGGCCTATGCACTGCTTTTTTTCTGCTGTTCTCAGTTTCCTACGTTCCCGTCTCCCGAGTCCTCATTTCTCCCTTGTCACAGCAATGAACTGAACAAGGGATGGTTCTCTATGCCCGCTTCCCCGAAGATGACTTTCTAGGTCAAGGGTATGGGGAGACCCCTGGAAGGCCTCAGGAGCTCCCCAAGGACATGGGCAACAACAAGTGAAGAACCCTGAGGGCCCGCTGCTCAGTGTCTCTAGTTTGAAGCATTGCTTTGGCCAGGTGGGACCGGAAGGGAGGACAATCGGATCAGTAGTGGTCTGGGAGTAGCCTGGGGAGAGACAATTATACCAGTTTAATAAATACCTTGACTGCATACAGCTCTTTTAGTGTACTTTGACTTCTGATATTTTACTTTCATCCTCGCAAGCCTGTAGATACAGAGTATCATTAGCAAGTTTTTATGGATGAGGAAGAGGAAGAAGTTAAAGACGCATCCAGGAATCTCCCGAATTCCTCTCCCTTTGCACTTTTATCTCCAGCACAAGTTTTCAAACTCCCGCATTAGCCCCCAGGCCTTGGCCCTAATGTTGGTTTACACGGGTTCATAAACGCCTGTAACGAAAGATCAAAGCGGGATTTGTTCTTGGTAGTGTGAGGTGAAGACTTCGAGCATCCCTTTTTAAAACAAAAATGTTTCAATCCTAGAGGGCCTGCCTCCAATTGAAGACCACGGCACCTCCCACCTTCTTCTGGGGTGCTCAGGGAAAGATAAGCTCCGGCTTCCTTTTCCAGTTCTTCCTTGCCTGGCAGCAACAGCCAGAGAATATGCAGGGACCAGAGGGGTCACGGGGCCTCCACGGCAACTACCTCCTGATCCGCTACTTGATCAAGGCCTCAGTCCCCAGAGAAGAAGAAAGCCGGTTTTCATCACCAAAACCTTGGTTCCAAATGCATAGCTCCCCACCTTCCCCGCCAAAAAAAAAAAAAAAAAACACCAAAACACCCGTATTCTTTCATTCAAATGGAACTGGGTTTATTCTCATATCTTGCTTTTACTAAACAAAATAAAAGCTCTGGGTGCAGGAGCGGGCAGGGCTCCGGGCGGCCGCGGCCTAGTCGCGGGCCTGCGCGCGGTCCAGCACCAGCAGCGGGATCTCCTCCAGCCTCTCGCACTGCTCCCCGCGCCGCAGGTAGCGCCGCCTCCACGCCACCAGCCTCTGCAGCAGCTTCCGCAGGCTCGCGGGGCCCCAGCGGCCGCGCTCCTGGGCCGCTGGGCCGGGCCTGGCGTACCGCGCCTTCTTCCTGCGCGGGCCGCGGGCCGCACCCTGCCGGAAGAGCCGCCGCCAGCACCAGCAGCCCGAGCAGGAGCCGCCGTCGCCGGCCGCGCGCCGCCCCGCCGCCTCGGGCTCGGCGCGCGGCGGGCCGTCCCGCTTGAGGGGCGCCATCCTCTCCAGCAGCCCGTGCCGCACGCCGCCGCGCCGGGGGCAGCTGGGCCGCGCGTCCGCCAGGCCGGGCCCGGGCTTCTCCTGCGAGCGCGTCGGACTGGGGCCACGGCCTGAGACGCGGGAACACAGGGGCCGGGCGGCTAGACAGCGGCCTTAGGACGCGACAGGGCCGCCCCTTCCCGGGTGCGCCCCGAGGCCTTCCCCAGTAGGCGTTACCAAGGAGACCCGAACGCCGAGCGCACAATGCCCGGTTGAGGCCTGCTCTCAGGGTCCCGGGCACGAACCCTATCCCAGGATCTGGAGTCCCACACGATGCCTCTGTCCACCCACAAGCCCACCGAGTTCGCTGTTGAGTGATCTTCAGACAGGGCCTCAAACAAGCCAAAAGGGCCCGGGAGGTTCCTGTGGTCCAGAGCTACATTTACCATATTAGGCTGCACAGCCTTCACTGATTACTTAGAGGTCGGTCCTCCTGTTGCCCTGCAGGCTTCCAATAGTTTGTGGACTGGTTCCAGGTGTGCTGTATTTTTCAGCCAGCAGGGAACCAGTTTCTGGAAAACTCTCAAAACCTGATTTTCTTCATCTGCCCTTACCTAAACATCTCTTTCCTTGTAGGATTATCACTGGTTTTTTTCTTTTTCCCCAGTAATTTTTTCTGATGGCACACATAAAAGTTTTAAAGAAATTTTTGAAAAACACAAATACAAAAAAGAAAACATTTTTCCTGCTTCTTTGTATACATTTTTGCACTTGTTAATTTCGTTAAATTCAAGTAAGGAAAAACTAAAATAATGGCTGCCGTGTATCATGCTTATATGTGCTAAGGACTCTACTAATATTTTGCATAATTCTCCTGGTTTTATTTTGTAGCCCACTGACAAATGAGCAGGCTCAAGAGTGAGTCTGCTTGAGTTTGAATTCTGGCTCTCACAGTTACTAGCTTTAACTTTGGGCAAGTTACTTAACCTCTTAGTGCCTCAGTTTATTCGTTTGTAAAACTGACATAACAGTCCTACCTTTCTGGGAGTTGTTGTGAGAATTAAATAAGATAAAATTCATAAAGCACTAGGCGCATGCTAAGTGTGCAATAAGTCAATTATTTATCCTCGCAACAATTCAAAGTGGTTCCCAAATGAAAAATTCCCACTTTGCTGATTGAGAAAACTAAAGCTTGGAGAGGTAAAATAATTTACCTTAAGTAGCATAGCTTGTAAACTAAGGAGCTATGATTTGAACCCCAGATTCTTTGAACCCAGGATAACAAATGACTGCTGCTATTGAGCTTTCAGCTATTCACCTTACCAGTATAGCATTCCTTCTTCTGATACATTTATCCTCAAAAATGTCCACAGTTAACAGTTAGAGGTCAACATTTAATACTTGTGTAGCCTTTGGATAAAAAAAGAAAACACGAAACAGGAGAGGGGGAAAAAAAAAACTCAGCTATTCAGTCCTTTTTCCTAGCAGCTTTAAAATCTTCTAGTCATCTTGACAGGAGCCTTCCCATTCCCATCACCCCTGAGCACACCCTAACAGTCCCCCTCACCTTGGCCTGACTGCACAGACCCAAACCCCACAAGCCATTTCCCTTTAAGAACTGCTCTATGTTTTAGTTGCTCCTTCCCCAGCTCTCCATGGATGCCTCTTTCTTATATTCAGGCCGTCTGTGCTTCCTGCCACCCAAACCAAAGAATGAGCACAAGGTAAGTCCTAGTTGATACAATGGGTAATGAAACAACAAGCCCCAACTCAGACAGATTGTTTACATGTACAGTGCAAGGAAGAGCAGCCAAGGACACCAGCTCCCCACAGCCGTACCCAGGGCAGCATTGGAACAGAAGGGCCAGGCGACTGCAAAGCAAACCCTGTTTCTGAGAAGCTGATGCCATGCTGCAGCTGGTTTACAGGCTGAAACTGGGCCCAAGAGCCAGAGGACAAGGCAAAAAGTCTCATGCATCATGGGAACCTGAGAGGGGATAAGAAACTGTCTCACAACAGCCTCCTAGGAAGAAAGGAGGCAAGTAGAAAATGGTCTTGCTGCTCCTTACAAGCCTTGCATGCCCTCATGCTCCAGGAAGATTACAGAGTGTTCTGCCAAGATTTAGATTCAGTAACAAGTCAAGCCTGGCCTGTGTCCTATGTGGATGTGTACAAGGTCCCCAGGGCACCATGACAGAGCCATTTCCCTTCACAAACCAACTCACATGCTTCCGGAATCTTGTTCTGGCTGTTATGAACTGAATTGTGTATCCCCACCACCACCAAAGTTCATATATTGAAGTCTGAACCCCTAGAACCTCAGAATGTGACTCTATTTGAAGATAGAGTCCAAATCGATAATTAAGTTACAATGAGGTGATGATGATGAGCAGTAATCCAATATGACTGATGTCCTTATATGAAGCTTAGGGCACAGACACTCAGAAAGGGAAGACCATGTGAAGACACAGGAAGAAAGTGGCCTCCTACAAGCCAAGGAGAGAGGCTGCATAAGAAAGCAAACCTGCCAACACCTTGATTTTGGACTTCCAGCCTCCAGAATTGTGAGAAAATTAATTTAAATTGTTTAGCCACCCGATCTGTGGTATTTCATTATGGCAACCCTAGCAAACTAACATACTGGCTGACTGGCTTTGCCTCCTATTTTATTCTGCCTCAAATCCCCTTCTTGTTCCTCGGTCATTCCATTCTGCCAGAAAGGATCTCCTTGGCACCCCTGTGCACAGGATCCTCTTTGTAAAGGTTCACTGTGTGGATGCTTTCTGTGTGACTCCTGCCAGGCCCATGCATCTGCCACTGCTCTGAGGCCCCTGTGTGCCCAGGCCACATGAAAGGTCTGGGCAGCCTCAAACAGAGCCTCAGGCCTTGCTTAGAGTTTGGAAGTTTTAGATGCCTATCACCTGCACAGCTACTCAGTCCTAGAGGACACTGGGTCTAAGGTTGCCAGTTAAAATACAGGATGCTTAGTTAAATTTGAATTTCAGGACTTCCCTGGTGGTGCAGTGGATAAGAATCTGCTGCCAATGCAGGGGACACGGGTTCGATCCCTGGTCTGGGAAGATTCCCCATGCCCCGGAGCAGCTAGAGCCCATGCAGCACAGCTGCTGAGCCTTCGTGCTGCAACTACTGAAGCCCACATGCCTAGAGCCTCGAACCCATGCTCTGCAATAAGAGAAGTCGGGATGAGAAGCCCATGCACAGCAGCTAGAGAGTAGCCCCTGCTTACTGCAACTAGAGAAAGTCTGCACGCAGCAACAAAGACCCAGCACAGCCAAAAATAAATTAATTAGTTAAATAAAAATTATTTTTTAAAATTTGAACTTCAGATAATCAACAAATAGTGTTTTAGAATAAGTGTATCCTAAATATTGCATAGGCTGTATAAATAATTCTATTAAAGAATTATTTACCTGAAATGCAAATTTAACAGGGTTTCCATATTTTCACTTGCTAGCCTACTAGGGTCCTGTGGAGAGTCCAGGGCACGCTCCATTAAGGCACGTTGAGGGGGTTTCCTCCAGGTCCCTCAGCAGATCTCCTGGACCCAACACTGGCCAGAGGCTGCAGCACCCCCCATGGCCTGGAGCACAGCAGAAGCAGGCTTCTCAGGCCCACCTTGTCCTAATCCATATACCCAGAATAGCACCAGAGAGCCAGAGTCCCCAAAGTTAGGAAGAGCAAGAAGGGACAACAGATCTAGACAGAGTCCTTGGTACCCCGCAAACCCAGAAAAAGAGCCAGAATAGCATGGTTAAGAGCATTAGCTTTGGGGTCATTCAGACCTGATTGAAAGTTAGCAATGTGGCTTGACTAAGGCATGGAAACTCTCTCAACTTCAGCTGTCTCATCAGAGCATGGAGCAGCTGTTCCCTCCTATCTCACACTGTCATCCATTGTGAGGAGCAACAAGACAGGGCGTGTTGGGCTCTAACATGGTGCCTGACACAAAGCAGGTGCTCGAGAGATGCTGGCACCACCTCTGTGGAATCCTCTCCATCTCCCTGCTCCCATCTCCCGCCCCAACACTTCTAGCACACACAGGCTCTCCCAATATGAGTCCCAGCAGAGGCTTCTCTTCTGAAGGCCTGTAGCTCATGGCAAGCTCTGGGAGCTCCAACTCCTGGAAACTTTCCCAGGAAAATTTGGGATGCAGAGACATGGGATAGAAAACAGATGGCTTCGGTTTTTTGTGCTGTGGACGGTGAAAGGTCAGTTAGCTCTGCGGGAGCGAGCACTGTGCCAAGGGGCCCCGGACCATGAGACAACCATCCTTGCTTCTCTAGCCTAACACTCCCCTGTCTCAGACACCTGCTGACTACTCCACCAGGTCCAGGCAGAGCAGCATCAGCTGAGCCCCAGGAGCAGATTACGTCGGCACTCAGATCCAGCAAGGTGAGCCCAGGGACATCATTCCTGTAGGTGAAAAGTGACGTTTGTTAGCAGACACGTGAAGTGGGAGACTGAGACCCCCAAGGGTGACTCCTGCCATTCCCCAGATAACTGGTCCAGAAGTGGGGTATTTACCCAACAAAATAGAACAGATTTTGCCTCTTCTCTATGGATGTTGACCTCATTCTAGTATATAGACTTTCCAAGGTGACTGTCTCAAAATTGCTCTTTATTATAAGAGCCAGTGTTTTATCCAGATATTTTGAGATAAAATTGTGATGAAATAAATGCACCCTAGAAAAGGCCTGGTTTCCATATTAGGAAAGTAAACTCTGCATCCGAGGACATTGGGTAATTACACCCTTGAATGTTTGTGCCCTACAGAATATCACAATGACTATGAGAGAACCAGGTTCTCTTCCTTTTACTGTGCGTGGGAAGATCTTATCAGGACGTCAAGGCCACTGCAATGTTAGTACAGCCTTGATCTCAAACAGGGCCACCCCTTGGAAGCCCCCCAAACCATAGCCTGTGGAAATTCAAAAAATTCTTCCGAGGATTTCTATAAATCCTTCATCTCCCAAAGTACTCCTCTCTCTTTCACAAACTTCTTCCCACATAAAGCATGAAATATTCCAAAGTTCACAGATTTTCATGGAAATTTTGGAGCAGGAACTGGATAACAGGATCACAAATCACAAATGCAAAAGTACAAAGGACTTTCCAGAGAACACTAAATGTCAAGGTGTTCCCCTCTGTAGAGCATCTGTGGCCTTCATTGACTTCATCACTCTTCCTAGCTCTTTCCAACCCTACCACTCTCTCCTCTGTTCTCCACTTCTCTTTCCTCTTCCTCGTAAGAAGAAGGAAAAAAAAGAATATTCCTCTCTCTTGTTCATGGCAAAATAGTCCCCTTTCCATTGATACTTCACCATCTGTAGATACCTGACTCCGGGATCTTGCCTACTTCAATCAGCTTGGAATTTTCCTATGGAGCGATATCTCCATCTAAGACAAAACCTTTTGATCTCCCTACATTGAGTTCATCTCTACTGTTATAATCTAGACCCTTGAAGGATGACTTTCCTGCAACATTAGAGGTGGTGGGTGGGTGAGTGAGGAAGGAGGAGACACAGTCCTGAATCAGCATCAACAGAATCAGTGCCTTCATCATCACCATCATTACATCATCATTACCATCATCCATTGACCCTTGCCATTTTACACCACACTGTACCATAAGGAGTGTTGCAGGCATGATGTCACTTCAGCCCCACAACAGGCCTATGAGAAAGAAAGAGTATCCCATTTCAGTGATGAGGACACTGGTGTGTACTTTGCTGTGGAAGGATACATGGCTAGTGGAGACAGCAGGCTATACCAGGAAAGGCTTGTGAACATGACCCTGCTTTGTGGATCAAGTGAGAATTTGACTTACCCTCCCAGGAGGAAAACTAGGTACTACCAGATTGGGGCAGAGTGGGCAGGAAGGTTTGAACCAGGCAAAGATACAAGTTTGCTTGGGGGTTTTGGGGTGGGAAGAGGTTAGGATTTTCTTTTTTTTTAATGAGAGAAGAAGCTTTCACAGTGTTCTTGGGGGAAGGACAAGATACACAATTAGATGCTGGATTGGGAAATAGGAAGGCTCTGGCCCCATGGAAATAGGGAGCTGGTAGGAAAGGGAGCAAGGCAAAGCTATGCTGGGTTTCTGGGAATAGAATCCAGTTATTTTAAACGAGGGTGTTCAAAGGAACCAGGTCTGTGTGCTTGTCAGTCACATTAGTTAGTGTATGGTCAGTGACCTATAGTTTGTAAACGTAATTTTTTATAATCTTTGAGTGATTTTTGTGGTTTTTCTCATTTCAGTTTTTCTTTTGCTGTCTTTGTTATTCTTTTAGATGATGCCAGCCTATTTTATTTGTTATAAGGAAGCTATAAAAAGGGGGATTTTTAAATTTACTTTTAAAAAATGTGATGCCATTTTAAAGGCTATTTCCATTTACAGCTATTACAAAATATTGGCTCTATTCCTTGTTTTGTGCAGTACATCCTTGAGCCTGTCTTACCCTCAGTAGTTTGTGCCTCATACTTCCTCACCCTGTATTGCCCCTGCCCCCTCCACTGGTTAGCGCTAGTTTGTTCTCTGTGAGTCTGTTTCTTTTTTGTTGTAATCACTAGATTGTTGTATTTTTTAGACTCCACCTATAAGTGATATCACACAGTATTTGTCTTTCTGACTTACTTCATTTAGTATCCAAGTACATCCATGTTGCTTCAAACAGCAAAACTTTTGTTCTTTTTTATGGCTGAGTAGTACATAGTTGTACCACATCTTCTTTATCCATTCATCGTTGATGGACAGTTAGGTTGCTTCCATATCTTGGCCATTGTAAAGAATGCTGCTATTGGCGGGGGGTAGCGGGGTTTAGTCGCTCAGTCTTGCCTGTAGTCTGCCAGGCTCCTCTGTCCATGGGATTCTCAAGGCACGAATACTGGAGTAAGTAGCCATTCCCTTCTCCAGAGGATCTTCCCAACCCAGGGATCGAACCTGGGTCTCCTGCATCGGCAGGCAGTTTCTTTACCACTTGAGCACCTGGGAAACCTGTTAGTTAAGGGAACAACCAAATCTGTTTTATTTCAAGGACAGCTGTGAGGCTCTCAGAGAAACCCATTATTATGAAGAAATCAGCTGGACAACAATTTCCAGCCCCTCAACTCCTCGTTGGCCTTTGGCACCAAAATCTTTACTGTCAACATCACGTGGACAATTGCGGCAGTTTTGCTGCATGATTGTCAGAAACCCCTGAGGCCGCAGGGCAGAAAATCCAGTGATTCACATAAACAGGCCGAACCCTAGATGGTTAGGAGAAGCAGCTTCGTTCCAATCTCTGCTTTGTAGGAAGAGAGTTGGCCAAGGGCTGCTTTTACTTTGGCAAATGTCTTGTTTCAGGAAACCGAAACATTTGTTTCAGTCAACAAATTCCTTTTTAAACACTCAATAGCCTGGCAGTTTCAAGAGAAAATATTTGGGTGGGTGGTTAATATTGTTTCTGAAAAGAAACAAAGGCTGAAATGTCTGTGGTTCAGACACTAGCCAGTGAGATACTAAGGCCAGGCGTGTTTTGGAAACTTTTCCAGCCTGTGGAGCAGAGGAGAGGCGATGGGACATTGGAAGATGTCATTGCATTTCTTTTGCACACAGGAGCCGGTTCTCCCAGCTCCCAGGAGCAGCCCCAGCCCTGCATGTTGCTGTGTTACCTGCAGGCATCCACAGACCAGACAGCTCACCAGGAGGAAGGCTCAGGGGGATGGAGATGGATACTTGTCCCTCAACCCCCACTTCCCTAAGAACTGCTCCAGCCCCCACTCCCCAGGTTAAATGACCTCACTCCTCCCAGGACAGGGTCTAGAACTCAGATTACATCAGAGAAGTTGTCTCCCTCAGAAACTGGAATTGGGTCAGAGGTCCTGGTCAGGTACATGTGGGTGGACCCAAAAAGTCATGTCAATTCAGGGTGAGGGCATGTCATTCCTGAGCTTCACATACATATAAATGTGGAAATACCTATCTCTTCAATGTACTCAAACCCCTGTCAGGTGAGGGTCCCATCCATTCTCAGGCATAGAACAGACCAAGATTTTTCAACAGCCATGTGAAGCTATTTCTCAAGGTCACACAATAATTCTCTAGAAAATCAAACCAGAATTTGGATTTTTTAAAATCCAAAGTCAGCTTATACCCTATGAATGAGAACTGCTACCTCCCTGGAAGGCCACACACACATGCATTCGATTACCAAGATAACGCGAATTAAAATCTGACAGTGCTGTGTGCTAAGCAGCATTGTAACCTGAAAAATTTAGGGCTATTATCAAAACAGCTAGTATTCAGTGGAAAATTACCAGGCCCTGAAATCACTGTAGCTGGCAGACCTCCCAAATTATGTATATTTTAGGTTATGAATGTTACCTTCAGCCCTATTTTTAGCTTTCCACTCCTACAAAAGCATTTGTAAGAACAGAGAAAAATCTCTGTGACAGAATCTATTAAGTGTGAACTGCTCACCTGGTATCTCTGAGGGCAGAAGCACTACAGTTTCTCTGATTGCACTTCTTTTATTTTTGGAAAGTAATACAAATAGATTTTTTAATTTTCACTTCTTCATAGTAGAACACTTAACACTTTGTAACATTCCTCAAGGTCTGTAAATGAAATCATTAACACTTCGTCTTTTTCAGGCATGAAGTTGTTGAGAAGGCTGAAGAAACAGGATTTGCTTTTTCCTTGACATCCAAATTCTAAAACCATAGCCAGAACTGTGTTCACAACCAAGTACCAAGCTGGTGGCTTAGAGTTTTCTGAGGCAGGGGTCCCCAGCCTCCCAGATCTAATGCCTGATGATCTGATGGTCTGAGGTGGAGCTGATGTAATAATAATAGAAATAGAAAAGTGAAAGTGAAGTCACTCAGTCGTGTCTGACTCTTTGCAAAATAGAGTGTGCAATAAATGTAATAAGGCATTTGAATCATGCCTAAACCATTCCCCACTCCTCACCCCACCCCAGTTTGTGAAAGACTTGTCTTCTATGAAACTGGTCCCTGGTGCCCAAAAGGTTGGGGGGGGACCACTGCTCTAAGGAGTGTGTTGCATTCGTATTTCCCAAAAGTGGACAAATCACCCTGGGTCTCCCCAGGTGATCACATGACCCAGGCTGAATGCATCACCTTTTCTCCAGCAGCATCAGCACAGAATAAGTGGCGGTCATCTATCTATCTGAGGAGTTAAGATTCAGGGAGATGAAAAACTGCAAGTAGAAGGTTAACTGAGGAACAGAAGAAGGGGGGGGTCCCATGGGATACGGGCCCCGCGTGAGGTGGGGTCTGAGAACTGGGGCTCCTCCACCACAGTGCACCTCTCTGGAGGCCAAAACTGCTTCCTCAGGCCCGCGGGGGGATCAGAACTTTATGCTGCATTTTGAGAGCTTCTTTTCCTTGGAGATTATGAAGATAGCCCCGCTCAGAGCACAGGGGAGAATGTGCTCTGTGAATTTCTCCAAGCTGCCAGGTGGCAACTGTCACCATCCTTTCTAACCCCTGGGTCACTCACAAGGGTCTAACTAGAGAAACTAGCGCCTTGATGAAGCCATGATTCACACCCACCCCCTGCCATCGGTCACAAGGGGCATCAGAGAAACTGACCCCCAGCAGTGGGTCAGAGGAGCTGACTTGATACCAGGGCACAGCGCGGGACCCCAGGCCTGCGGTCGCAGCGGACATGCAAAGGGTTTTGCCCAAGCCTTAGCTCAGCTATTGTGAGGCCAACTTTCCTCGCTTTTCTGAGACTTCAGTTTCTTCATTTGTGAGACAGAGACTATTATAGTATCATCTTCAAAAGGGTGGGGATTAAATGGGAAGCAAGCAGCAGATGTGAGTTCAATCCTTGGGTCAGGAAGATCCCCTGAAGAAGGAAATAGCAACCCACTTCAGTATTCTTGTCTGGAAAATCCCTGGCGGGGTCCATGGGGTTGCAAAGAGTTGGACATGACTTAGCAACTTAAACACCACCACCTTGAAAGTACTTCGTTAGGTGCAATAAGATGTGAGACGTTATTATGAATTCATGGGGAAACAGATTCATTGTATTACATTCACACCCAGCACATGGTCCTGTCTGTTGTTGTTTAGTCACTCATTCTGTGACCTCATGGACCGTAACCTGCCAGGCTCCTCTGTCCTTGTGATTTTCCAGGCAAGTATCTTGGAGTGGGTTACTGTTTCCTTCTCCAGGGGATCTTCCTGACCCAGGGATCAAACCCGTGTCTCTTGCATTAGCAGGCAGATTCTTTACCACTAAGCCACCAGAGAAGCCCCAAAGTCCTATCTGTAGGAAGTACTTAGTGAATATTTGAGAACAAGGAGGATTATTTTGATGATTTCAAAGTATACTGATCCCCACCCTCACCTCCCACACAAGCCAGCAGACCAGAGAATGCAAGTCAGGAAGTGAGGGGAGGGGGCACACCCTCTGACCTCTGGTGGGAGTTGGAGATTCTAGGGCTGGTTTTTGGAGATACCTGGGAGCAAGGAGACCAAGTGTCAGCCGGCTATAGGCATTGATGCTTTCTTTCCTTAAAAAAAGAAAAAAGTAACAATCTTATCAGGCTTTAGTTTCCAGGCAACCGTGTTCTATTGAGTCCCATGTTTTGGCAGTTCTTTGATGCATGAGTCATATGTATGGTGAACTCTATGCAGCAACCCCATGCAAAGGAACACAGCTTAGACCCAAATTGAGAATATGGTGGGGTTTCTTAACTTTTTCTGTGCCACAGACTCGTTTGGCAGTCTGGTGAAGTCTATGGACCTCTTATAAGAATGTTGTTTCTAGATGTGTTAAAAGTAAATTGCATAGAATTATAAAGGAAACAAATGAAATGTTTTAAAAATTGTGATAATCTGTTTGCTTCATTATTAGCATAATTAGTAGCAAGATCGAGCAGCAGTTCTATTGTAACCATCAAAATTGTGAAAGTGATGAGAACAGACAGTAAACCCTGATACCCCAAGCACTGGGGTGCGGTAGAGAGTATCTGCGGCTTCTGCTGGTGACAGTCAAGGGGACAGCTGGCGCTGCCGTAGATTGTTGCTGTATTTGTAACAGAGGGAAATGCCGAATTTCATTTGGAGGTTGGTAACTTCCTAGGTCCATTCACTTCCTGAAACCTTTTCATAGTCACCCCTATTAGGAATCCTTCTAAGGAAGCAAGCAATTCCAGGCTCTACCCAAGATGTAGCCTTCTTCCCGCTCCTCCATCCCCTATTGTCTGTCAAGGATGTGTTAACGTGAAATCCAAGTGGGTAAGTAGGACCACAGTCATAAGTCTCCACTGGATAAAACTTAGAGAAGATTTCCTTCCAGGACAGCAGGACCAACTCATTTATTATTTATTAGCTGGGACATCAGGAGCCTCTTTTTAAAAATTTTTGTAATTAAAAATTTTTTTTTTAATTGAAATCCAGTTGGTTGGCAATGTTGTATTTGTCTAGGAGCCTCTTCTAGGCAGAGCCTCAGGAAGCCACGGTGGTGGTGGAGTGTGGGGACGTCACAACAGGAATTAACACAGAAGATAAGAGGATTTGAAGCAGAATAGATACGTGCGTATGCATGGTTGAGTCTGTTTGCTGTTCACTGGAAACTATTACAACATTGTTAACTGGCAGTACCCCAACACAAAATAAAAAGTTAAGAGAAAAAATGAAGACGAGAGGATGACAGCCGGGAAGAAAGACAGACTGCTGAGGGAAGAACATGTGTCTAGAACCAAGAGCACTTTTAACACACTCCAAGCGCCACCTTGCTCTGATTCTGAGCACGGCATTCTCAAGAAACACAAAATGTTTGTTAAATTACTACCCCTAAGATAAGAAGAGTAATTAATGGAGCTTCTGAGAAAGAGGAAAAGCAAAGCAGAGGTGGGGAGTGAGACAAAGGCACTGTCCATTGCATTACCATGAGCCCTCTACTCCAAACCTGCAGTAGAATTCTATTAAAACTCACAAAATTGTTGGTACAGATGGATTTCCATTGGAAACCAGTAAAGGGACCAAGTTTTATACCAAGGATAATGTGACATTATATGAATGCAGGAGGCAGATGGACAGGGAGGCCTTGACTAGCACCTGGATCATATTCCAGTAAATGACTGACCAATTGACCGGTGTGGACAAGGCACTCCAACCCCAGATGTAGCTTTCTCCCTCTCCTGCAACCGCTACTGACTATCAAGGATGTATTAAAGTGAAAGCCCAGTGGGGCTCTGTATGTAGGACCACAGTCATAAATCTTCATTGGATAAAATTCACTTTGCTACTTTGAATTGGGTCTGCTTTTTCATTCACCTCAAGATTAGGTAAATCATCCATTCAAACAGCACAGCTCTGATGACTGGCTTGGATCCAGGTTTTCAACCCTGTGCATTAAGAGTCCAAGTGGAATTTCACACCTACTGGTTCTGTCATTTAAAACTGTCTTCATCTGGGGAGGCATGAATTTTCAGCTAGACTGAAAACAAGATGTACAGTCCTCTGGAAACCTCCATCTCCCCAAAATTATAATTAAAAAATACAATAGGAACAATAAGCTTTTCATTGATAAGACTTGACAGATGCTAGATAAGTGCTCCACGTACTCAGCTCAAGTTTGTTAATTAACACAGACTTTGCTCATCACATTAAGTTAAAATACGGCAAAAGCAAGCAGGGTATGTATTAGAGTTTTTGAGAGAAATAGAACAAATTAAATATCAACATAACGATTTGTTATAAGGAATTGATTCACACAATTGTGAAAACTGAAAAGTCTCAAGATCTGTGTTCAGTGAGCTGGAGATCCAGGATTGCTGAAGGTGTAATCTCCAGCCCAAGACTGGTAGGTTGGAGACCTGGAAGAGCCCATGTTTGAGTTCAAGTCCAAAGACTGGAAAAACTTTGAGTCTCAGCTCAAGACAGCCAGGTAAGGGACTTCCCTAGTGGTTCAGTGGTTGAGAATCCACCTTCTAATGCAGGGGACACAGGATTGATCCTTGATCTGGGAACTAAGATCCCCTGTTCCTTGGGGCAACTAAGCCTGTGTGCAGCAACTGCTGAGCCTGCGTGCCACAACTAAGACCTGATACAGTCACAAATTAATTTTATTTTTTTTAAGACAGGCAGGAGGAGTTTCTGCTCACTCAGACTCTTGTCCTTTTCAGGCCTTCACTGGGTTGGATGGGCTCATCCACATGCAGGAGGGCAACCTGCTTCACTCCATCTATGGACTCAAAAGTTCGTCTCATCCAAAAACATCCTCACAGACAAAGCCAGAATAACGTTGGACCAAATGTATGGACACCTCATGGCCCATCAAGTCAGCACATAAAATTAACCATCACTGAGTCTAACAGTGTATTCCAATTACATGAGGTGAAAACACAGGCAAAGCAGATCTATTCTGTAAATAGTCAGGGAAGGGCTGCTGCGGAGGGGATTCTG
Source organism: Antilocapra americana (assembly GCA_007570785.1). NCBI lineage: Eukaryota > Metazoa > Chordata > Mammalia > Artiodactyla > Antilocapridae > Antilocapra > Antilocapra americana. Next base: position 4,094,196 of record ML663559.1, read on the forward strand.
GTTAGCAGCAGTGTCTTACTTCCTGAGTTGATGGCGGTTACACAGGTATCTCATGTTGTGAACATTTGCTGAGCTGTATACTTGGGACTTATATCCTTTTCTGAAGGTATGTTATACTCCAATTCCAAAGATTTTAAAAAGGAGGTAGGAGGGAGGTACTTGGTCTATTGGAAACATCTATTGAAATGTTCTAGGAGATAGTGACAGTCGCTCAGTCGTGTCTGACTCTTTGCGACCCCGTGGACTATACAGTCCGTGGAATTCTCCAGGCCAGAATACTGGAGTGGGTAGCCTTTCCCTTCTCCAGGGGATCTTCCCAGTCCAGGGATTGAACCCAGGTCTTCTGCATTGCAGGCAGACTGTTTACCTACTGAGCCACAGGGAAAGCCCAAGAATATTAGAGTGGGTAGCCTATTCCTTCTCTAGTGAATCTTCTCAACCCAGCAATCAAACCAGGGTCTCCTGCATTGCAAGCGGATTCTTTACAGAGATGTCAGAGAAGCCCAATACTATCAGGGAAGTATTATCTCTGGGAGATAACATGTTTTCTTGGCTGGTATCTTTCAGCTTCTCAGATTCCTGGATGGGGAACAGAATCCTACAGTCCCTGCTTTGACTCTCTTAAATTAAAGCCCAGTTGTGTTGAGAAGGAAATGGCAGCCCACTCCAGTGCTCTTGCCTGGAGAATCCCATGGACTGAGGAGACTGGTAGGCTACAGTCTATGGGGTCGCAGAGAGTCAGACACGACGGAGCGACTTGACTTTGTGTTGAGGAGCATCTCTTTTGCCTCACGTAGAGTTCCTGACAGGAAGGACAAGGCACACCTTGGCCAGAGGACCCTCCTGCTACTGCCAAAAATACAAGACCCAGTCCAGTCATATGAGGCCACAGCTGCAAAGTCTAGGCAGAACTGACCACACTGAGTTAACATCATGCAGCCAGGTTTTCTTCCATTTTTGTTTCTGTCCTGTTCTCCCAGAGTCTCCTTCTGAACATTCTTGCTTTGAAATTTCTGGGCAGAAAGAAACTGATTCAAAACCCGATTCTTATCTAGCTCTGGGGAAAGCCACAGCACAAATGAGCTTTGGATGATTTTTTGAAGGCATATTGTCTGAAGAAATTTTTTTTCCTCTTAATTCTTTCAAGTGCATATTCTTTGAGACTCAAATCCAGAGGCACCCAGGGAGATAAAAAATTGACTGGTTAGGTTAACCAAGGCAGAGAGCCAAGCTAAATTGCTTGGCCTCCAAATTAAAATTCTGGCCTGAATCAAGTGCCTTGTTAAAATTCTTAAATTGAGTTTCTCTTTTCATTTGGTAGAGTATTTACTTACGCATCATGTCAATGCTGAGAAAAGTCTAACCTGGTGTGGGACTGTACAGCCACCCATGAGCTGGCTGGCCTTCGGCACATTATTTAACTTCTCTGAGGCTGTTTCCTCAAAGTAGAGTGTTGTGGGACGGATTTTAAATATACAAAGTGCTGAAGTCATTATAGTTACTCTGATGATTGATATATATTCATCATTGTTGTTGTTATTTCGGCATCCTGAGAAGTCCAATGTGGGCCTGGCCTAAGAAGTCAAGGTCGTTTGAGGTAGCCATTTCTTTCTCCAAAGGATCTTCCCAAGCAAGGGACTGATCCCAGGTATCCTGCATTGCAGGCAGGTTCTTTATCATCTGCGCCACCAGGGAAGCCCAAATAGAAGATAAACCCTTTTATTCTTCAGGAAGTTTGTAACATTCCATTCAACAGCATTTAAATAGAATCTAAACAAGGTTCAAGTCATCAATAGGTCTTGAACCTACCAGATTAGAGTATTTTCAATGAGGTATGCTTGAATTCAATAAAACAGAATAAATGAAATGTATTTTAAATAGCTTTATTATGCCTGGCTTGTTACTTGTATTATATTTGATTGAATCTTTTGATGACTTGAGTGAGGGTAGGAGAGTAGTGCACTTAATTGCATTTTGATGAACTTAATGGATTTTTAAATCTTGATAATCATAATTCACAATGACAAAAATAATTCAAAAATACATAATAAATGTATTTAAGAATTGACAGTGAATTAACAGTGAAGAAATTTGGGGTGGGGGATCCCAATTTAACCTTTCTCCTAGCCTTAGAAAAATTAATTTCTTACATAGTAGGTTACAAAGTATAATAATAACAGTACTAAGGCTGGTTTTAACAAGCATTTTAAAGACGTGGTTACTGGAGAATATAATGAGGTTCTTCTCCCAGCAGGAACTATAGAAAGTTTCCCGTCCTTAAATTATCATGTCAGATAAATCCAAGGTATGGGCTGAAAAGAAAATAATTATGTAATCCCTCTGCTTTAACATATCTTTTCTTTTTAGGGAACAAAAACTATTAGTAATATACTAGAGAGAATTTTAATATGTGAGTCATAGCCTATGAATCATGTTAACATATCAAAACGCTCTGATTGGAAAAAACTGAATTATATTCCTATTCCCACACTAAAATAATAACCTTCTTCTCTTCCCACAGGGCCAGGGAAAAACATGGTTTTTCAGCAGTGAACTTTAACTTCTTTTCTTTATTTCTTCCCAATTTGATTTTTATGGGGATCCAGTCTAGGATGGCTGGCTCCTTGAAGACTTACATTATTTAGGGCCCTTTTCCATCCAGCATGTAATTCACACTCACTCTCCTTCCATCTCAAATTTCTTGCCCTCATTTGTTGTTATTTCTACAAAGATAAAACACTAGATGACATTTTTTTTTTTAGCTTCAAAGCATTTTTATAATTATTTCATTGGATTATTGCAGCAACTTTGTAGAAAAATATAAGTGATTCCCCATCTCTGCAGACTAGGAAACCTAAGCATGAGAGGTTAAGTGACTTTCCAAGGCCCAAGCCCCATAGTACCAAGTGAAGTAAATAAAGTCCCTCATCATCGTGATGGACTACAGGCTGCACGGTTGTCACGGCAGGCAAAAGGAGTGATGGATGGTGGGTTGCTAACAGACAGTCAGGGCACGGAGACTTTCTTTCATGGCACAGAGCACAGAAACTTACAGAGATGGCTACGTGGTACAGGAGACAAGAAGACAAGGCAGAGAGAGGAGCTCTGGGCTCCCAGGCCCTGGACCTCCTCCCCTCCTGGCTAATCACAGCATGCTAGGCCCTTAACCTTGTCATTACCTACCGCTGCATCTTGTCTGTAGCTCACTCTCAGACTGCTCTCCTCTCCGCCCCACTAACTCTGTCAATATCCCAGTTCTAGCAACCCCGAGACCCCACTGAGACCTAGCATCCTACAACCTACAGACCTCCCTGCTCCCAGCTTCTTCATGTCCTCTCCTCTCTGCTTATTCACTGGCTTCTGTAACTATTCACTATAGGATCACTCACTCATGCCTTCCACTGCTTTGCTCCTCTCTTAATTTAAGGCCTTCTGATGAAATCATAACTGTAGTTAATCTAACTCTCCACCTGTTCTGGGCCTGCACCTCCCAAAGGCTGGACTAAAGCACCCAATCACACTCTCTAGTCACCCTTTAAATTCATGATAAAGTCAAGTGGGACCAGAATTATGCCCTGTTGTTCCATTGCTAAGTCATGTCTGACTCTTTGCAACCCCATGGACTGCAGCACACCAGGCTTCCCTGTCCTCCACTATCTCCCAGAGTTTGCTCGAACTCATGTCCATTAAGTCGGTGATGCCATCCAACCATCTCATCCCCTGTCTCTCTCTTTTCAACCTGCCCTCAATCTTTCCCAGCATCAGGGTCTTTTCCAATAAGTCAGCTCTTTGCATCGGGTGGCCAAAGTTTTGGAGCTTCACCATCAGTCCTTCCAATGACTTTTCAGGATTGATGATGCCCTACAAACATACTATTAATATATTGAGTTGGTAAAAAAAAAAAATTCATTTCAGGTTTTCCATAATATTTTACAGAACAAATATTTTGACCAACCCAGTACTTACTAGTCTATTCTCTCTGCCACTCCCAGATTTCATACCTTCTCTTCATTCTCCAAACGTTCAACACCTCCTCCCCAACTCCTTCTCAGAAACCTTGCTGCCTATGTCACCAAGCAAACAGAAGCCATCAGAGAAGACCTCCTACACACCCCCCGCACCCCCTCCCCCAACCCTGGGTCTGTGCACTCAGCCTTCTCCCCTGTTACTATGGTGAACCATCCTGCTCTGACCAAGCAAAGCCCCCACAATGAGAAGCCTACCCACAGCAACTATAGAAAGCCCATGTGCAGCAACGAAGACCCAGTGCAGCCATAAATAAATAAATAATAAAAAAAAATTTTAAGGAAGCATCTCTATTTCTTCTATCACTGCCTCTTCAGCCACCAGTCTATTTCTCTTCTTTCCTTTGTAACAAAATTCTTTGAAATAATTGAACATACTATCCTTCTGACACCACCAGTGTCCCTCCTCTTTTCTCCCTTGAATCCTCCACAACCAGGCTTTCACTCCCACCACTCTACTGAGTAGCCCTCAAGGCCAGCAATGGTTTGCTGTCGCCTATCAGCCCCCTTTCTACTTGACCTGTCAGCAAAATGTGACACAGCTGATGTTCCCTCCCTCTTGAATCTCTATCATGACATTAAGGACACCACGCCACCACACTCTCCTAGCTGTCCTCCTGCTTTTTAGCCACTTTTCTCAAGTTTTTTTGCTGCTTATTTTTTCATAACCATCTTTAAACGTCAGCATGCTCCAGGGCTCTGTATTGGACCCATTCTCTCTTGTATCCATAACCAATTCTGAGAGAATCGTGTATATAGTTTTAGGGCTTTAAATAATATGTGTATAATGACTCTCAAATTTTTAATCTTCAGCAAGAACCTCTCTGCTAAACTTCATGCCCACTTATCCAACTGCTACTTGAAACTCACTTAGATTTTGACCGAGCCTCTTCATGGGCTCCTAACTGAGCTCCCAATTAACTCACAAGCTGTTCTGGTCATCTTCCCTGTTTCGGCTCAAGGAAAATTTATTCTTCTAGGTGCTTAAACCAAAGACATTGTTATGATCCCAGACCACTTCCTTTGTCTGCCCTCACATATCAGTCTGTTAGCAAATCTCACTGACTGTACCTTGGCATCCAGTCCCATCACTTCATGGCAAATAGATGGGGGAAAAATGGAAACAGTGACAGACTTTATTTTCTTGGGCTCCAAAATCACTGCAGATGGTGACTGCAGCCATGAAATTAAAAGACACTTGCTACTTGGAAGAAAAGCTATGACAAACCTAGACAGCATATTAAAAAACAAAGACATTACTTTGCCTACAGAGGTCCATCTAGTCAAAGCTATGGTTTTTCAGGTAGTCGTGTATGGATGTGAGAGTTGGACCATAAAGAAGGCTGAGCACCAAAGAATTGATGCTTTTGAACTGTGGTGTTGGAGAAAGTTCTTGAGAGTCCCTTGGACTGCAAGGAGATCAAACCAGTCAATCCTAAAAGAAATCAATCCTGAATATTCATTTAAAGGACTGATGCTGAGGCTGAAACTCCAATATTTTGGTCACCTGATGCAAGGAACTGACTCACTGGAAAAGACCCTGATGCTGAAAAAGATTGAAGGCAGGAGGAGAAGGAGATGACAGAGGATGACATGGTTGGATGGCATCACCAACTCAATTGACATGAGTTTGAGTAAGCTCCAGGAGATGGTGAAGGACAGGGAAGCTGGTGTGCTGCAGTCCATGGGGTTGCAAAGAGTCAGACATGACTTATTGACTGAACAGCAACCTTCAAAGCATATCCAAAATCCAACCACTTTCCATATCCCCACTGCTGCCACTCTTTTTTAAACTGCTATCATCCTTTGCTTGGATTACTGCAATAGCCTCCTAGCAGTTCTCCCTGCTTCTGTCCTTGATCCCCTACAGTCTATCCTTAATAGAGCTTCCAGAATGTTCTGGTTAAATTCAATCACCCCACTACTTCCCAGTGCATTCCATTTCATGGAGGGACAGGCTTTAGCATGGACTGTAGCCCACACCTGATCTTGCCCCTCAGCTCTTGACCCTCCTCTTCTCTCTCCCACTCATTCTGCTCCAGCCATACCACCTTCCTTGGCCACAGGCCAGGTGTCTACTTCAGTCTGGCACTTTCTGCTCCCTCTGCCTGGGAAAAACATGTTTTCTCTCTAAATCTCAGTTTCTTAATCATAAAATCGGAATAATGTCATCTACTTCATAGGACAATTGAAGGATTAAATGCAATAGTTCATGTAAAGTACTTACTATAGTGCCTGACACATAGTAGGCACTTAAAGAATGCAAATTAATTTTATTAGTAGTAAGAAAAGTTATAGGAGCTGCAGGTGCTTGGCATGTTAAGAATCTTACTGGTAATTTAAAAGGCGGTTATCTGTTATCAAAAGGATGTAGACAAGTTGCTTACCATTTCCACGGAAGAAATACACTTTAGCTACAACAGGGAAGTGTCTCATTCAGCCTAGGAAAGGTGTGCCTAGTTTTTATTTTTACCTTTTATTGATGTATAGTTGATTTACAGTGTTTCAGGTGCAAAGTGATTCAGATATATATATTCTCTTTTTCAGATTCTTTTCTATTATAGGTTATTACAAGCTATTGAATATATTTCCCTGTGCTCTATAGTAGGTCCTTGTTGATTATCTATTATACATAGCAGTATGTATCTGTTCATCTCAAATTCCAAATTTATCCCTCCCCACCCCTTTCCCCTTTGGTAACCATAAGCCCATTTTCTATGTGAGTCTCTCTTTTATAAATAAGTTCATTTATACCGTGTTTTTTTTTTTAGTTTCCACATACAAGTGCTACCATATGCTATTTATATTTCTCTGTCTGACTTACTTTACTTGGTATGATAATCTCTAGGTCCATCAATATTGCTGCAAATGGTAGTATTTTATTCTTCTTATGGCTAAGTAATATTTCATTGTATATCTATACCACATCTTCTTTATCCATGCATCTATCAGTGGTCATTTAGGTTGCTTCCTTGTCTCAGCTATTGTAAAAAATGCTGCCATGAACACTAGGGTGCATTTATTTTTTCCAGTTAGAGTTTTCCTCTTTTCTGGGAATATACCCTGCAGTGGGGCTACTGGATCATACATAGCTCTATTTATAGTCTTTTGAGGAACTTCCATACTGTTCTCCATAGCGGCAGTACTAATTTACATTCCCACTAACAGTGGAGGGTTCCCAAGTGAGTCCAATTCTAAGAGAAAGTAACTGTGGAAGCAGGCTTTTCTAGAGAAGCGCTGACATTGCATTGATACAGATTTTTTTTTTTTAATCTAGTCACAGACATCCTGGACCTTTGGGTTGAGAAGTCCAAGGTCAGAAAAGAGCCGCAAACATGGCTCTGCCTCAAAAAGGCTGCAAACTCCATAGCAAAATGGGGCCGCTGATCAGACCTTTGTAAGCTAAGAGGGGTACATTGCAATTGCAAAACATTGCAAGTCCCATACTCCATTTGTTCAGTTCCCCTCTCTGCCCTTTTTAAAATCTGTATTTTAAATTTTCATCTTCTCAGCTTGCATTTTTCCCCATCTCCAGTCTCACTGATGGAATTCAAGCACTTAGCTTTGAAAACCTCAGGCTCTTATAAAGGCTGATGAAAGACAACTCATCAAGATGAGGAGAAAAGCATGCTCTCTTTTCTGGAAGCTGGAGAAAAATAGGTGCTCTTCTGCATCATAAAATATCCTTGCTAATAATGACTTCTAGCAAAAAAAAAATCTGGTGTGATACTGGGATTTCAGAAATTGTCTTGAAAAATAACCTTTAGCCCTTAAAATACTGTTTATCTCACCACCTAATTTGTTCCTTGGTAGTAATTCTATTAAAATTGACGTCTCTGTCTTCTAAACACGTGTGAGTTTTATGTGTTAGGCAGGAAGAAGATTATCATCCTTCTCCCACAGGCAAGGAGGTAAAAGAAAATTCAGGACTTCACTGAATTTTTATTTAAACAACAAGTTTGAAAGTCTGTGTCTCACTTGAATTAATAGCATTAGCAGGTCAGGGTGACTGGATCCTCAGCTCATCTATAAATCAGTGACTCTCACCCTTGGCTGCATTGTAGGACTGCCTAGTGGGGATTGGCTGGATGGGAGATCAGTGAATAGAATCACTAGGGAGTTTAATCTGGCCCCAGCCTGGACTAGGTAAAATTAAATAAGAATTTCTGGAGAGGGGGTGCAGGCACTAGTGTAATAGTAAACAAAACCCAGGTGATTCTAATGTGCCTCCAGGGCTCGGACCCACTGGCACTGCCAAACTAACATTTCCTTGTTATTGAAGGAGAGTTTTACCCTTCATTCATCAGCACTTTCTGATTTGCCAGGACTTTCTTGACCAAAAAAAAAGGCAAACCATTCAATATCACGGTAATTCAAGTCTATGCTCTGACCAGTAACGCTGAAGAAGCTGAAGTTGAATGGTTCTATGAAGACCTACAAGACCTTCTAGGACTAACACCCAAAAAAGATGTCCTTTTCATTATAGGGGACTGTAATGCAAAAGTAGGAAGTCAAGAAACACCTGGAGTAACAGGCAAATTTGGCCTTGGCATACAGAATGAAGCAGGGCAAAGGCTAATAGACTTCTGCCAAGAGAACGCACTGGTCATAGCAAACACCCTCTTCCAACAACACAAGAGAAGACTCTATACATGGACATCACCAGATGGTCAACACTGAAATCAGATTGATTATATTCTTTGCAGCCAAAGATGAGAAGCTCTATACAGTCAGCAAAAACAAGACCAGGAAGTGACTGTGGCTCAGACCATGAATTCCTTATTGCCAAATTTAGACTGAAACTGAAGAAAGTGGAGAAAACCACTAGACCATTCAGGTATGACCTAAATCAAATCACTTATGACTATACAGTGGAAGTGAGAAAAAGATTTAAAGGACTAGATCTGATAGGCAGAATGCTTGATGAACTATGGATGGAGGTTTGTGACATTGTACAGGAGACAGGAATCAAGACCATCCTCAAGAAAAAGAACTGCAAAAAAGCAAAATGGCCATCTGAGGAAGCCTTACAAATAGCTGTGAAAAGACGGGAAGCGATAAGCAAAGGAGAAAAGGAAAAATATTCCCATTTGAATGCAGAGTTCCAAAGAACAGCAAGGAGAGATAAGAAAGCCTTCCTCAGCAATCAATGCAAAGAAATAGAGGAAAACAATAGAATGGGAAAGACTAGAGATCTCTTCAAGAAAATTAGAGATACCAAAGGAACACTTCATGCAAAGATGGGCACAATAAAGGACATAAATGGTATGGACCTAACAGAAGCAGAAGATATTAAGAAGAGGTGGCAAGAATACACAGAAGAACTGCACAGAAAGGATCTCATGACCCAGATAATCACGATGGTGTGATCACTCACCTAGAGCCAGACATCCTGGAATATGAAGTCAAGTGGGCCGTAGGAAGCATCACTACAAACAAAGCTAGTGGAGGTGATGGAATTCCAGTTGAGCCATTTCAAATCCTTAAAGATGATGCTGTGAACGTGCTGCACTCAATATGCCAGCAAATCTGGAAAACTCAGCAGTAGTCACAGGACTGGAAAAGGTCAGTTTTCATCCCAATACCAAAGAAAGGCAATGCCAAATAATGCTCAAACTACCATACAATTGCACTCATCTCAAACACTAGTAAAGTAATGCTCAAAATTCTTCAAGCCAGGCTTCAACAGTATGTAAACTTGAACTTCCAGATGTTCAAGCTGGTTTTAGAAAAGGCAGAGGAGCCAGAGATCAAATTGCCAACATCTGCTGGGTCATCAAAAAAGCAAGTGAGTTCCAGAAAAACATCTATTTCTGCTTTATTGACTATGCCAAAGCCTTTGACTGTGTGGATCACAATAAACTGTGGAAAATTCTGAAAGAGATGAACATACCAGAGCATCTGACCTGCCTCTTGATAAACCTGCATGCAGGTCAGGAAGCAAAAGTTAGAACTGGACATGGAACAGACCAGTTCCAAATAGGAAAAGGAGTATGTCAAGGCTGTATGTTGTCACCCTACTTATTTAACTTATATGCAGAGTACATCATGAGAAATGCTGGGCTGGAGGAAGCACAAGATGGAATCAAGGTTGCTGGGAGAAATATCAATAACCTAAGATATGCAGATGACATGACCCTTATGGCAGAAAGTGAAGAAGAACTGAAGAGCCTTTTGATGAAAGTGAAAGAGGAGAGTGAAAAAGTTGGCTTAAAATTCAACATTCAGAAAACAAAGATCATGGCATCTGGTCCCATCACTTTGTGGCAAATAGATGGGGAAACAGTGGCTGACTTTATTTTTCTGGGCTCCAAAATCACTGCAGATGGTGACTGCAGCCATGAAATTAAAAGACGCTTACTCCTTGGAAAGAAAGAAGAAAGTTATGACCAACCTAGACAGTATATTTAAAAGCAGAGACATTACTGTGCCAACAAAGGTCTGTCTAGTCAAGTGGTCATGTATGGATGTGAGAGCTGGACTGTAAAGAAAGCAGAGCACCGAAGAATTGATGCTTTTGAACTGAGGTGTTGGAGAAGACTCTTGAGAGTCCCTGAGACTGCAAGGAGATGCAACCAGTCCATCCTAAAGGAGATCAGTCCTGGGCGTTCATTGGAAGGATTGATATTGAAGCTGAAACTCCAATACTTTGGCCACCTGATGCAAAGAGCTGACTCATTGGAAAAGACCCTGATGCTGGGAAAGATTAAGGGCAGGAGGAGAAAGGGACAACAGAGGATGAGATGGCTGGATGGCATCACCTACTCGATGGCCATGGGTTTGGGTGGACTCTGGGAGTTGGTGATGGACAGGGGGCCTGGCGTCGTGGGGTTCATGGGGTCACAAAGATTTGGACACAACTGAGCGACTGAACTGAACATCAGCACTTTCTGATTTGCCAGGACTTTCTTGACAAAAAAAAGGCTCCATTAGCAGAGAGAGACTATGATTAACCCAAACTCATACCATTTACAACAAAATTGTTCTTATTATTTCCAAATAATAAAAGCCCTTTCATTTTGGTGTTAAAATTTTGTTTAGTAATTTCCTACTTTTAGAAAAACAAAATCCTCAGATTTCTCTTTTAAACACTCCAACTTTTTTCTTTACAATGACACTTTTGCCTGGTGGGTAAAAATTTTAAAGGCAATTAACCCTCTTCCTTCTCATAAGCAAAATAAAAGCACTTTAATTTGATTAGAGGATACCTCTGTTTACTACAACTATGTCCCAGAAGCAAAGGTGCCTCTAAATGTGGGAGTCCTTTGGTGTCTGTGTTTCTATGTTTTTTTTTTAATTTTTTGTTTTTTATTAGAATAGAATTGATTAACAATATTGTATTAACTTCAAGTATACAGCAAAGTGATTCAATTATACATATAGATGTATCTATTCTTTTTCAAATTCTTTTCCCATTTAGGTTACTATAGAATATTGGACAGACTTCTCTGTGCTGTACAGTAGGTCCTTGTTGGTTATCTTTTTTTCTTTTCTTAATTTTTTAGGTTGCACCAAGGTATCTTAGTTCTCTAGCCAGGGATTGAACCTGTGCTCCCTGTGTTAGGAGTGCAGAGTCTCAACCACTGGACCACCAGGGAAGTCCCTGATTATCTATATTAAATATAGCAGTGTGTATATGTCAATTCCAAATTCCCAATCTGTCCCTTCCCTTCCCCCTTTCCCCCTGGTAACCATAAATTCATCCTCTAACGTCTGTGTGTCTTTCTGTTTTATAAATAAGTTCATTTGTATCATTTTTTTAAGATTCTGCACATAAGTGATATCACATATTTGTCCTTCTCAGTCTGAATTAGTGTGATAATCTCCAGGGCCATCTACGTTGCTGCAAATCTAACTATTCTATATAGAGCTGCACTAACACTGTAGCCAATTATCACATGTGGCTCTTTAAATTTAAATTAATTCAAATTAGAACTTCAGTTCCTTGGGAAGACTAGCCATGTTGTAAGTACTCAATAGCCACCTGTGGGTGCCCAGATATTGAATATTTCCATCACTGCAATAGCATCCATCACTGGATAGCACTGAACTCAAGAGTGTGACTTAGTTCATCCAACTGTTGCAGGAAGGGGCTCTAGAGTGGACTCTTGGCTAACACTTGGAAATGAATTGTCCAAGGAGGCACACGTACTGATGAAGCAAGACTTTCTTGGGAAGGGGTGGCTGGGCGGAGGGCAGAAGGGTAAGGGGACCCTCTACCACAAGGCTCACAGTCCCAGATTTTATGGTAGTGGGGTTAGTTTCCAGGTTGTCTCTGGCCAGTCATCTTGCTTGGCCTATATTTGGTCTGACTCAGTCCTTCTTGCTGGCAGGAGCATCTCTCAGCCAAGAGAGATTCCAGCATGAAGGATTCTGGGAGGTTGACAGGACAAATGGGCTGGCATTTCCTCCCTCTCCTTTTGTCCCCACCCAAATCCTCCCCGTTAGTTTTCAGTGGCATCTCCCTGCTCTTTAGGGGGACCGTCTGTCATGAGACAACTCAGGCAAGTGATTATTATCAAGCCTGGCCACAGCAGGCAGTTTCAGTCAACATTCCCTAACACAACCATACATGGTTTCATTCCTGGATTTTATGGAAAATGGAGGCCCACCACCCTCACAGTAGAAGGGTCAACTTCTCCAGGTCCGAGCTGTGAGGTGAAGATGGAAGTGAGAAGTCTTTTTCTTCTGAACAGTTAAGCCTTCTCAAGTGCTAGTAATATCATTCTGTGTACAATTAGATTGAAAAGCTGACCACTCTGTCATTCTAGAGAACATTGTGATCAGTTTAGCTGCAAAGACTTCACCAGGAAAATAAACGTAGCTACGGACCTGCTGTTCATTTCTTCCTGCTGACTAACTGCCAGGACCTCTATAATGAAGGCCCCAGGGAGGTGCATGTGACCTCACCCCTCACTGCGTGCTGGCACTTCAGACAGACGGATCTCAATGCCACTAGGCAAGAGAGCTGAATACACAGGAGACCGCTGCCCACCCAACATTTGTCAGAGCTGAGAAGTCACCATCTTTGATTTATTCCTTCCCTCGCTTCAGGAGGGCAGGATTCCCAAGCAGTGAGGGCCAGGTGGGCCCCGGGTTCTGCTCTGAGCTTTCCTCTGGTTGGCAGGCAGCGCAGCTCTGAGTGCACACGTTGTACTCAAGGCCTAGAAACATGGGCTCCAGGCTGTGGTCCACTCCCTGGGGAGGCAGAGCAGGGCGCCCTGTGCAGAAGCCAAATGGGAGAAGTAACACTCCCTGATCCTTGCCATCATGTCTGTGGAGAGTTTCTACCTCTGTCAGATGCAAAACCAGATGCATATGGGTGTTCACACTTATTATTGAGTCTTAGTCGTGTCAGCAGTTCTCTGATCACACATTTTTCCTTTGAGTTAACAGTGGGAATATAACTACATTTCCCTACTTTAAAGTTTGAAAAGTGTTCAAATGTGTAGTAAATGTTCAGAGGAAAGGAGCTTGGTCCTCGGCAAACTGTTGAACAGCAGGAGTTGGCAAAGAGTATTGATAAAGTGCACTAGGGTGACTGAAGGTGGTGACAAGGACGGGGAGACCCTCACTGCAAGGGAAATGAATATGTGTGACTTTGGGGCTTGGGAGGCGTGAGATCTTTGGCTTTGACTGTGAAGGGATCTAACCTCAGATGGCTCCTTCACTGAGGTAGTCATTAGCAGAGCTCAGGAGACAAGCTAACAATCTAAGTTAGCCTATTAAAAGAATTAAGACTCCATGCATCCACACCAGTGGGCACGGGTTCCATCCCTGGTCAGGAAACTAAGATTCCTCATGCCCTCTGATGCAGCCAAAAAATTTCTGCTCAGCCCAGGAGCCCAGAGCTTGGCTCAGGATTCCAAATGTATAAGGAGTGGAATGGCAAGGACTTAACCCATCAAAGTAATAATGACAGCTCTAAAAATGTAGTGAGAGGGCAATTAGGCAAATAAATAAATAGATAAATTTTAAAAAAAGAAAGAAGAAATAGGAGGCTTCCAATTGGAAAGGAAGAAACCAAATAATCTCTTTTTGAAGATGACATCATCTTACATATAGAAAATTCTAGGGGCTTCCCAGATATCTCAGTGATAAAGAATCCACCTGTCATGCAGGAATCACGTGTTCAGTTCCTGTTCTGAGAAGATCCCACAAGCAGCAAAGCAACTAAGCCCTGTGCTCAACAACTAGTGAGCCCGTGCTCTAGAGCCCGGGAGTGGCAGCTGCTGAAGCCCACGCTCCCAGAGCCCATGCTCTGCAACAGGAGAAGCCACTGCAATGAGAAGACTGCACCCACAACTAGAGACTAGTCCCCCATCACTGCAACTAGAAAAAAGCCCATGCAGCAATGAAGACCCAGCACAGTCAAAAATATATTTAAAAAATAAATAAATAAAACTGTAAAAAAGAAAATCCTAAGAAATCCAGTAATATAATATTAGAATTAATAAACAAATTCAGCAAGGTCGCAGAATACAAGATTAATGTATAAAATTCAATGTGTATGTATTCCATACAAAATCTAATTGTTTCAATGAACAATACAAAAATGAAGTTAAGAAAATTTCATTTACAATCGCATCAAAAAGAATAAAATACTTAAGAATAAATGCAACAAAATAAATGCAAAATTTATGTTCTGAAAATTACAAAACTTTCTTGAGAGACGAAGTCCAAAATAAATAGAAAGAAATCCCAGGTTTATGGATCAGAAGACTTGGCATTGTTAATTTGGCAATATGCTTCAAGTTAATCTATAGAGTCAATACAACCCTTGTCAAAATGCCAGCCAACTTTGTGCAGAAACTGGCAAGTTGATCCCAAAATTCAGAGTATTGCAAGCGACCTAGAATAGCCCAAACTATCTTGAAAAGAAAAACAAAATTGGAGGACTTACCTTCCCAATATTAAAATAGGACTGAGCTACAGTAATCAAGACAGTGTGATACTGACATAAGGACAGACATATACATAAGTGGAATAGAATTATTGTTGTTCTTCTGTCACTGTCATGTCTGACTCTGCGATCCCATGGACTACAGCACACCAGGCCCCTCTATCTTTCACTATTTCCCAGAATTTGCTTAGATTCACTCATATCCATTGAGTCGGTGATGCTATCTAACCATCTTATCCCCTGCCACCCCCCTTCTCCTTTTGCATTCCAATGAGTCAGCTCTTCACATCAGGTCCTAGAGCTTCAGTTTGAGTCCTTCCAATGAATACTCAGGGTTAATTTCCTTTAGGATTGACTGGTTTGATCTCCTTTACATTGCAAGGGACTCTCAAGAGTCTTCTCCAGCACCACAATTCAAAAGCATCAATTCTTCAGCTCTCAGCCTTTATGGTCCAACTTGCACATCTGTACAGACTACTGGAAAAACCATAGCCCTGACTATATGGACCTTTGTCGGCAAAGTGATGTCTCTGCTTTTAATAGCTGTCTAGGTTTGTCATAGCTTTCCTTTCAAGAAGCAAGCGTCTTTTAATTTCATGGCTACAGTCACCATCTGCAGGGATTGAACAGAATTGTGAGTCTAGAAATAAATCCTCGTTTTAATGATTAATTTTTTTTGTCACTTGAGTTTTGACAAGGGTGCCCATACAATTCTATGGGGAAAGAACAATCTTTTCAACAAGCTTCATAGGGATGACTTTATGTCCCCTTACTCATACCACACACAAAAATTAACTCAAAATGGATCATAGACTTAAATGGAAGAGCTTAAACTACAAAACTCTTAGAAGAAAACATAGAAGTAAATCTTTGTGACCCTGGGTTAGGACAATACTCATAGTATAAGCAACAAAAGAGAAAATAGATAAACTGTACTTTATCAAAATTGAAAACTACTGTGCTTCAACTGATACCATCAAGAAAATAAAAACCCACAGACTAGAGGAAAATAGTATAAATCATGTATCAGGTAAGGGATTTACATCCAGAACATATAAAGAACTCTTGCAGCTTAATCATGAAAAGATAACAGAATTTTAAAATGGGCAAAAGATCTGAATAAGCACACTTCTCCAAGGAAGATATACAAATAATCAATAAGCATATGAAAAGACATTCAAAAATGTCTCATTAGCCATTAGGGAATTGCAAATTAAAACCACAATGAAATATCTCCTCTCAAAAAGTATAATAAAAATGGGAAAAAAAATGTTGATGAGGATGTGGAGAAATTGGGACCCTCATACATTGTTAAGAATGTGAAACTGGTGCAGCCACTTTGGAAAACAGTTGGCAGTTGCCCAAAATAATAAGACTAGAGTTAAGATATGACCAGGGATTCCACTCATCGATATACAGCCAAGAGTACTGAAACAGGTCCACCCAAATACTTGCACATGAATGCTCACAGCAGCATTGCTTATAAAAAATTAAATCTGGACACAACTCCAAATGCCTGTCAACTGATGAATAGATAAACCAAATGTTTATATATCTACACGATGGAATATTATTGGGCAATAAAAAGGAATGAAGGGGGCTTCCCCAGCAGTCCAGTGGTTAAGAATCCGCCTTGCAACTCAGAGGATTCAGGTTTGATCCCTGGTTGCAGAATTAAGACCCCACGTGCCACACAGTGTGCTCCCCGCCAAGAAGGAACGAAATATTGTACGAATACCAGCTACACTGTGAATGAGCCTTGAAAATACTGTGCTAAGCGAAAGAAGCCAGACACAAAAGGTTACCTATTGTATGCCTGGATTAGTTTAAAACGTCCAGCATGGGCACATCTATAGAGACAGGAAGTAGTTTGGTGGTGGCCTCGGATTAAGGAGTGGACGAGGAAAATGGTGGCTAATTTATAGACGTTCTTCAGGATGAGGAAAATGTTCTAAAACTGACGATGCTGATGGTTGCATAACTCTGAATACACTAATGCCATTAGCTATACACAAAATAGGCTGATGACCAAGTCTGTAACTTATGTCTCAGTAAACCTGGTAAACAAAACAAAATCAGAAATCTGTACTGCCTCCTTCTGAGTGTGAATGCCTATCAGCCCCAACTCAGCCCTAAGATAGCAGCCCCCAAGCTTTTTGGCACCGGAAACCAGTTCATGGAGGACAATTTTTCCACGGACAGGGGTAGAGGGGGAAGGTTTCAGGATAATTCAAAAGTATGACATTTATTGTGCATATTACTTCTATTATTATTATATCAGTTCCACCTCAGATCATCAGGCATTTGATTACAGAGGAGTCTTGCCCTAATAGACACCTTTTTCAAGGTGAATTTGCAGGCTCTCAGGCCCATTGTGGGCCTGTTAAGCCCAAATCTGCATATTCAAACATCCCTTAAGGTTTCTGCATGCTCAGTTGCTCAATCGTGTCCGACTCTTTGAGACCCCATGGATGATAATCCGCCATACTCCTCTTTCGGCAGGATTATACCAGCAAAAATACTGGAGTGGGTTGCCATTTTCTCCTTAAATCTTCCCAACCCAGGGATGGAACCTGAGTCTCCTACAGCTCCTGCATTGGCAGGCCGGTTCTTTACCACTGAGCCACCTGGGAAGCCTACATCTTGAGGCTGGAGATGTACTCAAAGGCTTCAGACTCAGGAAATAAAATCTAAAGTGAGAGCTAATCATTGATACCAATCAGGAGGATGTACTTGTACTTAGCTTTTCTGCTTCTTAAATATTACTTTGTGTTTTTTATTTATTTTGTGAATCAAGGGCAGTGCTTTGGGATAGTTAAATGACCACAGAGGAAGTCCCAAATGTTGATATTTTTATTCAGACATAACAGACATGCTCATTACTGACCTCCACTTAGCTGGTTCATCCCATCACTCCTGCTCTCCATGCCAGCCACAGGCTGCCCTGCTAAGGTTGGGTTGGGAGCCCCTGGAACCTCTGTGGCAAGATTGCTCTTCCGGACACCATTACATGTCTGCCCCTTCAACTGGAAGCATCCTTGGCTGAAGCAAATTGGTTGCTTGCAAACATCCAGTTTTGTTGCCCACAAATTTATTTATGCTAATGTCACTTATTTTAACTATGAAACCTAAAGTATATATATAAACCAATGCCATATTAGGGTAAATGTTTCTATGGAAACTAAGTGGAAAGCTTTGAAAAGATGAGATATAGATGATCTACTATTTTTTGTTTTTTTAGTGCTACCAATGGGAAAGATAAGGGCTTTCCCCCGAGGCTCAGCTGTAAGAATCTACCCGAAATGCAGCAGTGCATGTGTGCATGCTAAGTCGCATCAGTCATGTCCAGCTCTTTGCCACCCCATGGACTGTATCCTGCCAGTCTCTTCTGTCCATGGGATTCCCTAGGCTCTAAGAATACTAGAGTGGGTTGCCATGGCCCCCTCCAGGGGATCGAACCTGTGTCTCCTGTGACTCCTGCATTGCAGGCAGATTCCTTACCACTAAGCCACCAGGGAAGCCTGCAATGGAGGAGATGAGAGTTCAATCCTTGGGTCAAGAAGATCCCCTAGAGAAGGAAATGGCAACCCACTCCAGTATTCTTGCCAGGGAAATCCTATGGACAGAACAGCACAGCAGGCTACAGTCCATAGAAACACAAAAGAGTTGAAAATGACTGTGACTATGTAACAAGAAATGGGAAAGATACCTATCTAAAATTAAAGAAAGAAATTGTGATAATCTGGAAGAGTTTAGCACTCAGATTATTTGAGCATCTGTCTATATTCTTGCTCCACATAAGTAACCAAAACTGGATACTGTTTATAATGAATTATGAATGTGGCTTATTCAAGAAATCACACAGAACTCCAATCAACTAATTAATCCTCAAAAAGAAGGACTTTCTCTGCACCAGATCAGCAAAGCAATGTTCATTTTGGGTGTTAGTTTAAAATGTTCAATATAGATCTTTGTTTGTTTAAAATATAACCAGTGCAGAGCAACTTCTATTCCTCAAAAAAAATTTTTTTTTTATTTTTGTTCATTTATTTATTTTTGGCTGTGCTAGGTCTTCATTGCTGAAAGCAGGCTTTCTCTAGAGGCAATAAGTGGGGGCTACTCTCTAGCTGTGTTGCCGTGCTCAGGCTTCTCCTTACAGTGGCTTCTCTTGTTGCAGAGCACAGGCTCTAGGGTGAGGACTTCAGTAGTTGCTGCTCAAGGGCTTAGTTGCTCCACAGCATGTAGGATCTTAGTTCCCAGACCAGGGATCGAACAATCATGCCCCCTGCATTGGCAGGCAGATTCTCAACCACTGGACCACCAGGGAAGTCCCTTTTTTCTTTAAAATTGAAATATGGCTGATTTACAGTGCTGTGTTGGTTTCATGTGTACAGCAAAGTGATGCAGAGTGCATTCAAAGGACAAAAAATTATGACTGACAACATTAAGTGTTAGAGAAAATGTAAATCAATGGGTTGTGTTATTCATTTCAGAGGAAGCAGGTATTAGAAGCACTTTAGTACAGTTCAAGATAATATTGTAAAGCTAAAGACTTATGTATCCTTTAACCTAACAATTCCACCTTCATTAATACACTCAAGAACACTCTTACAGTTTTATACCAAGATGTACAAAATTGTTCTTAATAGCGGACCATGGGAACAACCCAAGGCCACAGACAGGAGCATGAATAAGTAACCTGTACTATAGTCACACAGTGAAAAAGTGGTCCACCCAACAACACGCAGCAATATTGTCCAGTTATTTATCACTGTGTAACAAAACACTCCAAGACTTATTTGGCTTAAAATATAAAGGCTTAAACAGTCACTTTATTATATTTCATGATTTTGTGGCTCAAGAATTTAGGCAGGGCTCAGCTCCATGCGATACTAAGGTCGCCCATTCAGTTGGTGGGTGGGCTAATCTGGAGGGTCCAAGGCAGCTCCGTTCACATATGTGACAGGGTGGCAGTGGTGGCTGAAGGACTGGACTCAGGTGGGGATGTCCATCAGAGAGCCTTCATGTGGACTCTCGAGCACAGTGGTCTCAGAGTGAAGGGATGTCTTATTATGGTGGTCCAGGGATCCCAAAGTGTCCAAAGAGACAGGAAGGTTAAGTTGCCAGTTTCTTAAAGCATGCACCCCAAAATTGGCACAGCATCACTCCATCATACTTTACTGGTCACAGCAGGCACAGAGACCACCCAGATTCAAGGGAAGGGGCCATCGACCTTGCTTCTTAGTGGGAGAAGGTTAAAGAATTAGTGACCATCTTTTATCTTCCATGAATACAGATAAATCTTTTCACTCCAAGTTACATCAAGAAAGTTGCCTATATTTGAAAGTGAAGTGATTTTAATACTAAACCAAAACGACATCCTTGAGTGTTACTGACATTTCTGTGCTGATAAGACAAATAAATGATCAGAGGACCACTGATCGGTTACCAGTTTGTGAACGCCATAAACAAAAAGACACGAAAGTTGGCTATTTGGTCTTCTCAAGGCTTCCAAAGCAAAGCCAGTTAGCAGATTGGGGCTGAAACCAAAGCCCAATTTGCATGCATGTTTTGACCTAGAAATCTAACTTCTAGGAGTCCATTCTAACTGTAGTGGATAAATGTGACTTTGTTCAACACCCACCCTTGTGGGGACCATAGTTCCTTCCCTTGGGGAATTTTTCCTCCTCCTTTTCAGCTCTGTGGCTCTGGTGAAAGCTGCCAATTACAGGGCTCACCGTGGATCCCAAAGCAGGTGTCCATTCACCCCAGGCCAGAGCAGTCAGAGCCCTTACAGGGGATTTTTACATACAGGGGTAGAGATCAAGTATGTCCTCCCCTTTGGGGTTTATGTTTGGTGGTGGTTTATTCACTAAATTGTGTCCGACTCTTGTGACACCATGGACTACAGCCCTCCAGGCTTCTCTGTCCATGGGATTTTCCAGACAAGAATATTGAAGTGGCTTGCCATTTCCTTCTCCTGGGGATCTTCCCAATCCAGGGATCAAACCTGGGTCTCCTGCATTGCAGGCAGACTCTTTACCAACTGAGCCACCAGGGAAACCCGAGTTTTATGTGCAAATCCCTTAAAGCTAGAGCTACTTCAGGGCATATCCCTGACTCAAATAGGAAGATTATATAGAGTTGGAGAAAAGAAGACCAAGTCCAAGGACAGAGCGTGGGCCTCCTTTGAGCCCTGGGGACCAGCTAACCCTGAAGCAGCTCTCCTTCTGTCTATTATGGAGCAAATACATTCCAGGTTTGCCTCAAGCTAGTTTGAGTTGGGTTTCTATGGCTTGCAGCTGAGAGATTTTTAGTAACACACTGAGGACATTTTCAGAAACCCATACAAAGTATGTTCACGTAGTGGTATAATTGCAGAAAAAGAAGAGGAAAGGAAAACCTAAGGACCTGGTAAGAGGGACAGGAAGTGAAAAGAAAGGTACAAATCTAAAACAATAAATGCATTATGATTCTAAACTGTATGAACACACACACAGCTGCTCTGGGCTGTGGAACTCTGCCCCAGGGAGCCTCCTGGTCCAAGGTGAAAACTCCCCAGGGGGAGGGGTGCAGTCCCCACTGGGAGAGAGGCAAGACAGTCAACACTGTCCACTGCAGTTAAAATAGACTCCTCGAAATGGAATCTCTAAGCCAAGAGTCGCATGCAAGTTGGACTTCGATTTCAGTATTTGGTCCCAAACTGCTAACTGGCTTTGGTTTAGCCTTGACCTTTGGAAGGTCAAATAGCCTACTAATGTTTGAGGCATCCAGAAACTAACTAATCAGTGGTCCTGGGATCACTCCTCTGTTTTATCAGCATAATGTCAGTAAGGCTCAAGGCGTGCCATTTTGATGTATTAACATTTTCATACGCACTTTCAAATATTCACCCCTCTTCTGGTGTGCCCATATCCACCACTGGTACACACACAAGTGTAAAGGTCTAACAATCTTGGCTCAATCCAAAATAGCTCTGAAGGGGAGTTTCTAGTTCCAGAGCTCCCATGCCCCAGCCTGATGTCTTCCTCTACACAATCCAGCTCTGACCCCTTCCAGCCCATTCTCTGGTCCCAAGGACACTGCTAAGTAAACATTCTGCTCCCGGGAGAACCCAGCCAGCAACACAGCCCTTAGGATCTGAAAGGCCACTTTGGGCCTGGATCTTAAGTTGTCTTGTGTACTTGGTTTTCGCAAGGGCATTTTTGTCTCCACAGGTAGAACGTGAGTTCCTAAAAGTGGAAACTGCCTTACATTTCTTTAGCATCCACAACACACTTCCCCCACCTTCAGTCTTTGTTCTGAATTAAACTCAAATATTTGACAATCTAAAAGCAATGTGTGGGCTTCCCAGGTGGCTCAGTAGCAGAAGAATCCACCTGCCAATGCAGGAGATGCAAGAGACACAGGTTTGACCCCTGGGTTGGGAAGATCCCTTGGAGGAGGAAATGGCTGCCCACTCCAGGATTCTTGCTTGGAAAAATCCCATGGACAGAGGAGACTGGCGGTCTATAGTTCATGGGGTCGCAAAGAGTCAAATACAACTTAGCAACTAAGCACATGTAAAGGGCTTTTTGAAAAAGAAAAATGTACCTATTATTATTTGAAAATCAAGAATGGGGAAAATATGGACACTTGTCTTAGTCTGCTCAGGCTGATACAACAAAATACCATAAACTGGGTGGCTGGATACTTCAAGATCAAGGTGCCAGCCAATTAGATTCCTTGTCAGTGCTCTCCTGCCTTCAGATGGCTGCCTTTCTTGCTGTATCCTCATGTGACAAAGAGAGAATGAATCTCAAGTCTCTTCCTCTTTTCGTAAGGACATTAGTCCCATCCTGAGGGCCCTACTCTCATGACCCCATCTAATCTTAATCACCTCCTTAAGGCCCCACCTCCAAATGTGGGGGTTGGGGCTTCAACAAATGAACTTGGGAGAGACACAAACATTTAGTCCATAGGAATTTTTTTTCCTTAAAGGAATTATAGCAATGAAGGTCAAGCGTCTGCCTTCCTGTATATGCCAAGTGAACAGTGAAATAGGGAAAAAAAAAAAAAATCCCCTCTTACTGTGGTTCCTCTTTTACTGCTGTTCTTATATCACCTTCTTCACGGTTTTAATCTTCATTATGCTCCCTAGGCTGTTTTGAGTTGCATGATACACTTCTTTTAAAATTAGCTGGGTTATCAGTCCTTGGAGAACTCAGTAAATTCACCAATGGAAGAAACACGTGTAAATGTACTTTGGCGACACCTGGTGGTAAAATATGCAATAACATCGTGAGCCGCCTCTAATGGCGGATTCCTTGTTTAGTCCTCATGAAAATTAAATTAAAAGGGGATTTTAAGAAACAGTCCATAGAGTTAGCAACAAAAAAGAAATGTTCTTGTAGACATGCTTGCGTGTGTGTGTATTCCTCCTTGTGCATTAAAGATAGAAAGAATCTATCATTCCGTGAATGTGAATCTCAAGCTTGATCACAAGCTTGATCAAGAATGTGTCTTTTATTCTGCTGCTTCTATTCTGACCTCATACAAGATACTGAACCATTTGGGGGCTCACTTTCTCATCTATAAAACAGGAAATTTTAATAACATTTAAACCCTACAGAGTTCATGAAACCCTACTGAGTTCATGAAACTCTAAGTGAACTAAGTAGTAAGTGAAAAGTGTTTTGTGAATTGTATGAATGTTACGATATACAAATGCTAGCTCTCAGCCACAATATTTTCCCTTCAAAGAATTTTAATATTACTTAAAGACAAGACAGAATTAATCTGGACTTTGTACCTTACAAGAAGTCCCTTTCATGCAGGGGTTAACTGAAATGATAATGAGTCCAATCACGAGGATGAAAACAGAGATTTCTAGGGCAGTGGTTCTCAATCAGGGGTGATCACCCTCCAGGGGACATTTGGCAATGACTGAAAACATTTCGGTTGTCACTAGGGGGTTCTGGGGGGAGGTTTACTGGCATCCAGCAAGTAGAACCCAGGGATGATGCTAAACATCTTACAAGGCACAGGACAGCTCCCACAACAAAGAATCAATGGCATGAAATGTCAACAGTGCCAAAGGTGAGAAACCCTGGCTTAGGGAACAGGAAGGAGAAAGTCCAGCCTTCTCTTTCCCTCCGACTGTCCTCATCACCATCGCCACCAACAGCAAAGGTTGGATGGTGGGTCATAAACGAGAATTTATGTGCAAGAGAGTTATATGTTATGTGCAACATATATGTGCAAGAGAGTTCAAAGTTTTCAGGTTGAATTTTACTAGGTAGGCATTATAAAATGTTATCTATTATTTGTAATTCATCTTAATATGGACATATCCTTATGTCCATAAGGACACAGTCATATCCTTTCCTCCTCTTTTATAGGAAAATAAATCTGAGCTTTTGCTGGAGAGACATGGAGATAGACTAGTGTTAATCACTAAATGCATAGTTACTTGTGGAATTCAGTCCAAATGAGAGCTAAAAGAGAGTGAGTATAATTTGTAGTGGCCATGTGCTCTAACAATGTAGATATAGTACAGCTGCTTTTCTCAATGGTGTAATCTCAGGATGTGGAGCATACCAAAAAGGAGGTTTTCTAACTTTTTATTTTATAAAGAAGTATAGTTACAATGTTGTGTTAGTTTTAGGTGTTCAGTTCAGTTCAGTCACACAGTCATGTCCAACTCTTTGTGACCCCATGGACTGCAGCACAACAGGCCTCCCTGTCCATCACCAACTCCTGGAGTTTACTCAAACTCATGTCCATTGAGTCAGTAATGCCATCCAACCATATCATCCTCTGTCATCCCCTTCTCTCACCTTCAATCTTTCCCAGTATCAGGGTCTTTTCACATGAGTCAGCTCTTCACATCAGATGACCAAAATATTGGAGCTTCAGCTTCAACATCAGTCCTTCCAATGAATGCCCAGGACTGATTTCCCTTAGGATGGACTGGTTGGATCTCCTTGCAGTCCAAGGGACTCTCAAGAGTCTTCTCCAACACCACAGTTCAAAAGCATCAATTCTTCAGCACTCAGCTTTCTTTATAGTCCAACTCTCACATCCATACATAACTACTGAAAAAACCATAGACAGATCTTTGCTAGCAAAGTAGTATCTCTGCTTTTTAATATGCTGTCTAGATTGGTCATAACTTTCCTTCCAAGGAGTAAGTGTCTTTTAATTTCATGGCTGCAGTCACCATCTGTAGCGATTTGGGAGCCCCCAAAAATAAAGTCAGCCATTGTTTCTCCATGTATTTACCATGAAGTGATGGGACCGGATGCCACGATCTTTGTTTTCTGAATGTTGAGCTTTAAGCCAACTTTTTCACTCTCCTCTTTCACTTTCATCAAGAGGCTCTTTAGTTCTTCTTCACTTTCTGCCATAAGGGTGGTGTGATCTGCACATCTGAGGTTATTGATATTTCTCCCAGCAATCTTGATTTTAGCTTGTGCTTCATCTAGCCCAGCATTTCTCATGATGTACTCTGCATATAAGTTAAATAAGCAGGGGGACAATATACACCCTTGATGTACTCCTTCCCCTGTTTGGAACCAGTCGGTTGTTCCATGTCCAGTTCTGTTACTTCTTGACTTGCATGCAGATTTCTCAAGAGGCAGGTCAGGTAGGTGGTCTGGTATTCCCATCTTTTCAAGAATTTTCCACTGTTTATTGTGATCCACACAGTCAAAGGCTTTGGCATAGTCAGTAAAGCATAAATAGGTATTTTTCTGAAACTCTCTTGCTTTTTTGATGATCCAGCAGATGTTGGCAATTTGATCTCTGGTTCCTCTGCCTTTTCTAAAACCAGCTTGAACATCTGGAAGTTCAAGGTTTGCTAGCTTGTGAGATGAATGCAATTGTGCGGTAATTTGAGCATTCTTTGGCATTGCCTTTCTTAGGAATTGGTATGAAAACTGACCTTTTCCGTTTTAGGTGTACAGCAAAGTAATTCAGTTATTTATATACATGTTATCTATTCAAAAAGGTTTTTATTTTAAAGCAACTGCTTTTGCTAATCATATTGGCAGTGGTGGTAGTATAGCCACGTGTTCCAGGAAACAAACTCACTCAGAAGGACAATGCAGATAGTGGAGTGCAGTTTATTTCACCGGTGGGCCGAAGACAGAGTCTCCTCTTAGCCAAGGACCCCGACCAGCCAGTTTTTGTGGAAACCTTATATACCCTAAGTGTACATGCCCAAACCCACCTCCCCAAATTCCCTGAAGCTAGTCTGAACAAAGGAAAAGAAAGATACAATCAGAGTTAACCCATGATTCATATGCCTTAAGCCTAGGTAGTTAACAGTGGACAATTATCAATAGGCCTGTGGTCATACCCCAATAAGCATAATAGAATTTATGATTCTATTCTGTTACACAGATAATTAGGGTATTCTTTTAGGCAATGGAGTGTCTAGGTATGAACCTTGGGGCTCTTCCATCTGGGGGTCTGGTTTTCCAGTCTGTATGTTGTTTCCATAGATACTGGGCATATAGCTCAAAGTCCACAGTCCGGCCCAAGATGGAGTCCTGCTTTCAAGATGGAGCCTGTTCTATTTCCTCCTTCAGTGGTATTAATATTATTGCTTTGAGATTACTGTGTGAGTAATACAGCATAAAACAAATGAGTGGCTGATTCCTGGTTTGGAGTAGGAAATATACACATTGACCCTTAAAGTATCATCTTGTCAGAGCAGATCACATGAAGTTATGGAAAACCACTAGGTCTTATAAAGAGAATTCAGGAGCCGATTGGAAGAGGCATTCACTAACCGAAGATGGGGCGATCTATGATTTAAGATACAAAGGGACTGAAATTGTCTAAATCAGTTTTTTAAATCATTTTATACTTTTAAAAATTGTATTACATATATATATTTAAAAAGCTTAAATCATATTTGGAGAATATTAGGGGACCAATCAAAAGGGACCTAATTAAACTTAAAGGCTTTTGCATAGCAAAGGAAACCATAAACAAGACAAAAAAGATAACACACAGAATGAGAGAAAATATATGCAAACAATGCAATCAACAAGGGATTAGTCTCCAAAATTTACAACAGCTCATGTGGTTCAATATGAAGAAAACAAATCATAGAATCAAAAAATGGGTTAAAGATCTAAATAGACATTTCTCCAAGGAAGACATACAGATGGCCAAGAGGCATATGAAAAGATACTCAACATCAAAAATTATTAGAGAAATATAAATCAAAGCTACAATGAGTTACCATTTCACACCAATCAAAACGGCCACCATCAAAAAATCTACAAACAATAAATGCTGGAAAGGGTGTGGAAAAAAGGGGATCCTCCTACCCCTATGGTGGAAATGTAAACTGGTACAGCCACTATGGAGAACAGTATGGAGCTGCCTTAAAAAACTAAAAATAGAGCTACCATAATATTATGTGACAGCCTGGATGGATGGGAAGTTTGGGGGAGAATGCATACATGTATATGTATGGCTGAGTCCCTTTGCTGTTCACTTTAAACTATCACAATATTGTTAATCAGCTAAACCACAATACAAAATAAAAAGTTTTTTTAATAATTAAAAAATTTTAAAATAAAAGTAAATAAAAATAGAGCTACCATGTGTGTGCGCTAAGTCACTTCAGTTGTGTCTGACTCTGTGCAACCCCATCAACTGTAACTTGTCCATGGGGCAGGCTCCTCTGTCCATGGGATTCTCCAGGCAAGAATACTGGAGTGGGTTGCCCATTCCCTCCTTCAGGGGATCTTTCCCATCGAACCCATGTCTCCTGTATTGGTGGCAGATTCCTTCTACTAGTGCCACCTGGGAAGCCCCAGAGCTACCATATGATCTGGCATATCCCACTCCTGTGGTACATATAGACACTGGAATATTAATTACTCAACTGTTAAAAAGTGAAGTAACGCCATTTGCAGCAACGTGGATGGACATGGAGATTATCATACTAAATGAGGTAAGTCAGAGAAAGACAAATATCATATGATACCACTTATATGTGGAATCTAAAAAGAAATCATACAAATGAACCTATTTACAAAGTAGAAACAGACTCATAGACTTAGAGAACAAACTTATGGTTACGGGTGGCAGAGTGGAAGGGAGAGACAGATTGGGAGTTTGGGATTGACATATACATACTACTATATTTAAAATAACCAACAAGGACCTACTATTTAGCACAGGAAATTCTGCTCAATATTCTCAATATATTTCCTTAAGTGGGAAAAGAATTTGAAAAAGGATACACGGATATGTTAACTAAATCACTTTGCTATACATCAGAAACTAACAAAACTTTGTTAATTAACTATATGCTCCAGCATATAACAACAACAACAAAAAAGAACAGTTGACCTTTGAATAACACAGGTTTGAACTGCGCAGGTCCACTTAGATGTAGCATTTTTTTCCCAATAAATACATATATACTATAAATGTATTTTCTCTTCTTTATGATTTTCTTAATAGCATTTTCTTTTCTCTAGCTTACTTTATTGTAAGAATACAGTATATAATACATATATCATACTAAATATATGTTAATAGACTATTAGGTTACGGGTAAGGCTTCCAGTTGGAGAAGGAAGTGGCAACCCACTTCATTATTCTTGCCTAGAGAATCCCCATAGACAAAGGAGCCTGGGGGGCTACCGACCAGAGGGTCGCACAGAGTTGGACATGACTGAAGCTACTTAGCACACAAGGCTTCCAGTCAACAGTAGACTAATAGTAATTGTTTAGGGGGAATCAAAAGTTACACGTGGATTTTTGACCCCCTCAGTTGCAATACTAACCCCAGTGTTGTTCCAGGGTCAACTCTATAAAGAAACACAAGTAAGGGATTATTTTACTGGTTACTTGAGGGTGAAGGATATGAGTGGGATGGGGCACATAGAGTGTCTTCTCAGTGACTGGAAAAATTTTATTTCTTGACCAGGATGGTAGTTATTAGGTTGTTACAGTGATTTATTAACATATGCCTTACAACTAAATTAATATTAGTTAATTACATTTAACTACATTAAATGTTGATGTAATGTTATATTAATGTTAAATATTAATAAGTGTTAAATATAAGTATTTACTATAAGTATTAAATTATTTACTGTAAGTATTAAGTTGAATATATAGGCCTTATAGTGATTCATTACATTATACATTCATTTTTGTGTGATTTTCTGTATCTATATTTTGTTTTTCAATAAAAAGTTTTAAAGTAATATAAAGAAACTGCAAGGCAGAAATTTGTGGAATCATCTCACAGCAACACAAACACATAGTGGGTTTTTGTAACTTTGTTTTCACACTTAACTTTAGAGCCATAAGGTAATGACAATTACTGGAATTGGCCACTAGGGTGTGTTCTTTGTTGCCCATAGCTTCCATGTTTCCACTGAGAAAAGGGGATTTTTGTAATGCCATGTGAGTATTAGGATAAAGGACTCACCTTCCTTTGATTACAGTCAATGTAAGTGAGTGTCAGTGCTGGCAACTGTTATTTGGAAGATTAGATTCAACATGTAAATACAGTGTATGATTTGAAAATACTACAGCTTTCTCCTCCTTTCAAATAAGTCTTAATTCACTTAAGTTATAATAAAGCCTTATAAACCACTGTAACAAAACATTAGGACCTGACATGTAGAGAATGAAAGGTGAGAAGCTTTCATCCTTGGTCTTCTTTTTTTTTTTTTCCCCTCCCTTTTATTGTTTTTGTCATACAATGCCATGATATCACCATGGGTTTACATATGCTCCCCCTCCAGAAACCCCTCCCTCCCCTCTCCCTCTTCCCTCCCCCCCGGGGAAATCTCGCTGCACCAGCCCCGAGAATCAATCCTGGGCTGGCGATTAATTAGACATATGATAATTAACATGTTTCAATGCCATTCTCCCATATCATCCCACCCTTTCCCTCATTCACAGAGTCCACGAGTCTATTCTATACATCTGCGTTCCTTTTGCTGTCTCGCATGTTGGGTTCTCGTTACCGTCTTTCTAAATTCCATATATATGTGTTAATATACTGTATTGTTGTTTTTGCTTCTGGCTTACTTCACTCTGGATAATGGGCTCCAGTTTGGTCCATCTGAGTAGAATTGATTCAAATGAATTTTTTTTTAATGCTGAGTAATATTCCATTGTGTATATGTACCACAGCTTTCTTATCCATTCGTCAGTTGATGGGCATCTAGGTTGCTTCCATGTCCTGGCTATTGTAAACAATGCAGCAATGAACATTGGGGTACAGGTGGCTCTTTCAATTCTGGTTTCCTCGGTGTATATGCCCAGCAGTGGGATTGCTGGGTCATATGGCAGGACTATTTGCAGCTTTTTAAGGAACCTCCACACTGTTTTCCATAGTGGCTGTACTAGTTTACATTCCCACCAACAGTGTAGGAGAGCTCCCTTTTCTCCACATCCTCTCGAGCATTTATTGCTTGTAGATTTTTGGATTACAGCCATTCTGACTGGTGTAAAGTGATACCTCATTGTGGTTTTGATTTGCATTTCTCTGATAATGAGTGATGTTGAACATCTTTTCATGTGTTTGTTAGCCATTTTTATGTCTTCTTTGGAGAAATGTCTGTTAAGTTCTTTGGCCCACTTTTTGATTGGGTCGTTTATTTTTCTAGAATGGAGCTGCAGGAGTTGCTTCATCCTTGGTCTTCTAATAAGAGATGATAGCCACTGGTAGCCAGAAACATTGGGAGCTATTCAGAACCTCCTCTCAGATATATCACCCAGCTCCAGGTGGGCAGAGAATAACAACACTCTGGCCAGGTCTTTGAGGGGTCAAGCGTGAGGTCACCTATGACTAATAATCCAAGAAGCATCTTTCACTCATTTTGCAGTGAGCCAAGGGCTACTATCCATAGGATTTTATTGATTAGGAGCTCATGCTAAGCTTGAGAGTCCTGCATCTTAGGTGAGAAAAAAAGGTGGCTCTCTCGTAATAGCTGCTTATCTTCTCTCAAAAGGAGGAACAGGTGATGCAACCTCCTTTTGTTAATAAATCATGGACCTCAGCTGCTTTGTATTGCTATGGAAATAAAGTTTATTAATTGCTCATAGATTAAGAAAAAAAAAGATACTTTGAATTTTAGAATTTTTTCACAAGGTTTCAATAGCTAATACAAGTCTTAACTTTAAACATTGTTATTATAGCATTTGCCATACCTCTCTAGCCATCCTGAAGGTATGATACAGTGTCTGTGGGTGTATTTGTGTATACATTTGTTAGAATGGATTAGAATTACTCATTCTGGTTCCTTTTTGAGATTTCATGTACTAGTTCATTAGAAACACCTTGGGGTCACATATCCTTCCTGCTGTGATGACAGGATTAGTGGTGAAGACATGGGATGCAGATGGACAGTGAAGAAAGGGAAGTGGAGAGGATGCAGAGGGGCAAGATCACATTGGGAGGGTCACAGATTTAAAATTTTCCACTCGGGTGGACACCATGGCTTTTCCCTAATCCCCAGTGCTCTTTAGGGACCCCATGCCTCACCCCCAGAGACAAAAGTCAGCCTTCTCTCATTTTAGGACCTTCCTAGGAGCCTTCAGGACACACCTTGTCACAGGCTTGCTTCTGGCTTAAGTACCCCAGAGTGTCCCCCACCTCTTGGTGTCCTCCAGCCACTGTCAGCCTCACACCCCAGATGGTCACCTCCTGCCCACAGAAATGCCTCCTCCACCCTTTCATCTTCTGTCACTCATTCAGTGGTTAAGCAGATGGACTGCAGCCTCAGAGAGAACAGAGTTAGAATCCCAGTTCAGCCACTTTCATCTGACCTTGGGCAAATTATTTAACCTCTCTAAGCCTCGGTTTCCTTTGTCATCAAATAAAAATGATAAGGATAATAATATTGACCTAATACTGAGTCTTTTATTCAAAGAAACACTCCCCAGTCAAGAGTGGGTTGATTGGGTTACCAATCAAGTTGCTGGGTTACCAATACCCAAATCAAGAAAAAGCCAGCGCCCAGCACTGCCGCCCCCTCCCAATTACTGACTTCCCTCCCCTCAACTTCTAGACCACAGATTTATGTTGTTTTTTGAACTTACATGGTAATCTACAGCATGCACACTTTTACTTCTGGCTTTTTCCACTCAAACCTCTGCTTCTGAGACTCACCAAATTGTCACCTTAGCAGTGATTAGTTCATTCTCATTCCACTGCTGATGAGTAATTGGGTTGTTTCCAGTTTGTACTATTACCAAGAAAGATGCTAGGAACCTGCTGGATGTAGCCTCAAGAAGTAGAAAAGAAACATGCTGAACCTCAATTGAAACAGGATGGGACAAAGTTCTGGACTTAAATTTACACATGTTGTTGAGTTATTATTGACAGGTAATGAGGGAGAATGGAAAAGAAGATAGGGTTTTAGATCAGGCACACTTGTGACCGGCTCTGGACTTTCCACTTACTAATTGTATGACTTGGGCAATTAGTAGACCTCTTTGAGAATCAATTTAGTCATCTGCAAAATAGTAATAAAAATATCTCTCTCATTTACAGAAAGAGATGGTCACACAAGAAGGTATCTTCAGGGGATTCCCCAGTGGCTTAGTGGTAAAGAACCAACTTGCCAATGCAGGAGACACAGTTTCATTTCCTGGTCTGGCAAGATCCCACGTGCCACGGAGTAACTAAGCCCATGTGCCACAACTTCTGAGCCTGTGCTCTAGAGCCAGCGAAACTCCACTCCTGAGCACACGCACCGTAGAGGCTGGGTCCCACGACAAGAGAAGCCACTGCAATGAGAAGGCTGCACACTGCAACTAGAGAGTCTTGACGCAACTAGAGAAAAGTCTGCATGCAACAATGAAGACCCAGTACAGCGGACAATAAATAAATAATTTTTTTTTAAGAAGGTGTCTGCAAAGGCCCTAGCGGGGTGCCTATGAAGTGCCTTCACACATGAAGATGACTCTGAAGCATTTTGGGGTGAGAGAGAAACACAGGTCCTTCTCTCCTAGATGCATCTACTCGGGGTATTTATTCAAACATATCTCCTGGGAACATTTTTATCATAAAATTAACAAAGCGTGGGGAATTTTTAAAAACTTCTAATTGCTTGACCAAGTGAAACAAATGAATGAATCTAGCTGCCCATCAGGTTGGTGGGGATCCATATGAAGATTATTTTGGTATACCCTGACACACCCTGGCAGGGTATACTCTAAGGACAAAAGGTAAATAGGTAGGTAGGGGGATAGATAGATAAGGAAAATCATTATCTTAGGAACCAAGATTTTCAGTATAAAAGAAAAGAGACAGGAATATAAAATCCAGAAAACATGGGTAAAAATCCTATAACACATTAATATGTACTATTAGTTAGTATACAGGAGAGAGAAAGCCCTGCTTGCTACAGCTGAAGAAAAGCCAGCTCAGCAGTGACCCAGCACAGCCAAACAAATAAATCTGGAGTTTCGATATAACCCTTAATGGGATTATAGGCCATTCCAGTGACAGATATAGAAACCAGAAAGGCTATGGGACATATAGTTTTATCAATGCAATGAGTCCACAGGTTAACAATTCAAATTACCTAGGTTCTGGTTTTTCAAGATACCGCTTAAAATATTTCTAAATTCTTGGCAATAAGGAGAGCGAGGAGGGAAATGGCACGGATGAGACTGGAAAATAAGGGAGATGGGTGCTAAGGACTTTGATTCTTTAATTCTAAAAATGATAAAGAGCCATGGAAAGCTTTTAGGAGACAGGATTTTCTACTGTTGTTGCTGCACTGGGGCAAGTGGATAGGGTGGGGTGGGTGGAAGCTGGCCTGGAGTAGAAGCAGAAAAACCAGTTAGAACACTGGTGATCTGGTTGAATGACAATGATGACTCTGAAGTGAGTGGATATAGACTTACTCTGATGATCCCTTCTACAGGTCTTATTGATGAATAGCTCCACAGTGGGGGTAGGAGGGTTTAAGGGAAGCAAAGAGATTATTCCAGGGTTTCTGGATTAAGCAGCTGGGTGGTGCTTTTTAACAAAACACAAAACAGGGGAAGATTGGTGGGGAAAGTGACAAGTTTAGTTCTAAATCTGTCAAGTTGAAGAACCTGTGAGAGATCCTGGGAAAGCTGTCAGGTACAGAGCTAGATAGCAGAGCCTGGAGTTCAAGAAACAGGATGGGGCTCTCCCGAAATTGGGCGGCCAGTGTAGCTTGGGAGGGCTGGGCTTGCTGGGCTGGGTTTGAATGGACATCAGGGCCTGGACCTCAGAGAAATCAGGGGATTGTGGAGGAGATGAAGGCAACAAGAAAATTTCAAAGTAGAGGTCAGAAAGCAACCAAGAAGAGTGAAAAAGGATGGTGACTTCTAAGTCTAGGGAGGAATAAAACACAATGTTAGATGTTGTTGAATGGCTAATCAAAATAAAGACTTAATTATTTCCTTCAACATAATTCCTGGGCGGGGCAAGTGGAGACACTTCCAATGAGATGGGCCATGAGTTGTTAGTTGTGGAAGCTGGGTGTTGAGCACATGGAGGTTCATTGCACTGTTCTTTCCATTTATATATGTGTTTGAAACTTTCCATAACAAAAATTCTTTTGTTTTCCCATAATAAAAATGTAGCCTTTGGATTTTTTTTATCACAGAGACCAGTAACCTCTGCATGAATAGTTTCATGAAGGCAGAAGCCAGACTGAATGGATTAAGCAGTGGAGGCAAGAAAGAGACAGGGTGTAAACAGAGAAGGGTATGGGTATGGAAGAGGATTTTTTTTCTTCTTCAGAGTGGAGAGACTGGAGCTTGGTTATATCCTGATATGGCTGAGCTGGGGGCAGGCAAATGTTGAAAAAAGAAGGAGCCTGAGAAGGTAGGAGGAGATGGAATGAGAGTTTCTAGAGGCACAGAGCTTGTATCTTCCTCTTATCTAGACAGTGAGGGCACCTGAGCCAG
Source organism: Antilocapra americana (assembly GCA_007570785.1). Taxonomy (NCBI): domain Eukaryota; kingdom Metazoa; phylum Chordata; class Mammalia; order Artiodactyla; family Antilocapridae; genus Antilocapra; species Antilocapra americana. The sequence continues at coordinate 4,129,050 of ML663559.1, forward strand.
GGAGGGAGGGTGAAGGGCTCAGAGATTTAAAAACAGTGGAGAAGGTTTGAAAAAGAAAGAATTCTCTAGGAAAACATTGTAGGGTAGTGTTGAGGGTCCAAATGACATTGGTGAACATGAAAACTGCTTTGTAGGATTTTGTTTGTTTGTTTGGTTGGTTTTGTCTTTTTTTTTTTTTTTTTGTAGCTTGGTTCTGAGCTCACAAAAGAAGAATGTCCAGCTTCGTCAGGTTGTTGGAGGTTGGCCAAGGATGCCAAAGGAAGAAAAACTGAAAATGAGAGTTTACGTGTCATAGATAACTACTGTTGCAGAACAAATTACCCCAAATTTAGCAGTTTAAAAACATAAGCAGTACTTCTCTGGTAGTCCAGTGGTTAAGAATCCACCTGCCAATGCAAGGGACACAGATCTGATCCCTGGTTCAGGAAGACTCCATATGCCATGGGGCAACTAAGCCCGCGGGCTGCAACCACTGAAGCCCGTGGGCCCTATAGCCTGTGCTCTGCAACAAAAGACACCACAATGAGAAGCAGGCACACCTCAACTAAAGAGCAGCCCTCGCTCTCCACAACTAAAGAAAGCCTGAGCAGCAGTGAAGACCCATCACAGCCTAAAATAAGCAAATAAATGAAATAAAACCCATAAGCATGTATGATCTCACACAGTAGCACACCAGCATAAACCAGTGCCATGTCAGACTTGCCCATCTCCCCTCAATGAAACGGAGAAGGCAATGGCACCCCACTCCAGTACTCTTGCCTGGAAAATCCCATGGACGGAGGAGCCTGGTGGGCTGCAGTCCATGGGGTCGCTAGGAGTCGGACACGACTGAGCGACTTCACTTTCACTTTTCACTTTCCTGCATTGGAGAAGGAAATGGCAACCCACTCCAGTGTTCTTGCCTGGAGAATCCCAGGGACGGCGGAGCCTGGTGGGCTGCCGTCTGTGGGGTCGCACAGAGTCGGACTCGATTGACTCGACTTAGCAGCAGCAGACTCCATAAAAGGAAGCTTCCTGAGAGAGGGGCTGGGCCTGTCTTGCTCCTTGCTGTATCCTCTTGGTATAGATGAGTACCAGGCACGTAGCAAACAATTAAAAAAAAAAAATCTGAAAGCAATTGAGTGAGTGAATGAGTGAAACCCACCAGAGAAAATTTTAGTTTCAATTTAATGACAAACTTTTTTTCATGAGTGGGGGATGGAGTTTTCAAGGGCTGATTTATTAGCTTGCACAGACTTTCAAGGGTTCCCTAACTGTATGCTGCTACTTTTTACCCTCTTCTTTTTCTTTTGTCAAATATAATTAGCTTATATTGCTGCTAGTGAAACAGTTCTCGGAGTTATGACTTAACATGCTGTGCTCTTGAAAAATCACTCCCAAATACAAACACAAATATCCCATTCTAAATGCAAAAGGTAAGTTCCACAAAGGATCGCTATAAAGAAATCATTCACTTAAAATCCTTGTTTCAATTCACTTTCAATAGAAAATTAGAAATGAGTCTCGGCAACAATGACAGCAACAAAAAAATTGATCCCTGAATGAACACAAGCATACTTAATGATTTCAACAAACTTTTTGAAAACCGCATATCTTACGAGAAAATCCTCTTTTGAAATATTAATATTCAAAGTGTTAACCCTGTGAAAAAAATAGTAATAGCTTACATTTTATTAGCTCTGGGGTTTATCCCCTTGTGTCACCATCCCACCCCCACAGCACTGTTTGAGACAACAGTGCTGTATGTGGTTAGGACCAGTATCTTGGACTCACAGTCCTAGCTCTGTTCTCTTTAGCTGTGTGATCATAAACCAGTCACTTGACCTCTCTGGGCCTCAGTTGTCTCCTCGGTAAACTGAGGCGTTATCAGGGTTGCGAAGGTCAGATGAGAAGCCCTTAGAACACCTGAGATGTGTGAGTTAGCCAAGACTGGCTGTTGTCTCTGTTTTTACAGATTAGAAAACTGAGTCAGAAATGTTCAGAAATTTGTTTAAGGTTACACAAATTTGTTTAAGGTTTCACAGCCAGCAAGCATCAGAGTTTGACTCACCCCAGAATTTGTCTCCAAATGGAGTGCCTTTTCCGCCTTACTACAATTATCTCCCGTTTTAACCCTGAGAGTGTATGACTGTCTTAGAAAAGGTCAAAACCAAATTCTAAAAATACAGCATACAGACAATCAGAAACTGACAGTGAGAATAACTGTGTTTACATTCTCCCAGTTTTCCCACCCTGGAGAGAGCAATCCCTGAAGCTTAAGAGATGTAACTAATGTTTTAGCAGCAATAAAACACCATCAGACTTTCTTAAAATGTTATTGATCTATTTTATTTCGCTGTACTGGCTCTTAGTCGCAGCACTGTGCTCTTCAGCTGCGGCATGTGGGACCTAGTTCCTTGATCAGGGATCCATCTCAGGCCACTGACCACCAGGGAAGCCCCACTGTCAGACTTTTAAATTATAGCTAACTACTAGTTCTTTTAGTGATTGGGACTTGTGTCTTTGTTTTAACATCGCTCCCTCTTTCGGGCCTCTGGAACCAGATGCAGCTCTGCAGTGTGTTCCCCAAACACTGGTAATTCTCATTCACCGTAGCTATGTTCTGTCAAGTCATCAAGAAGGCTGACTTCGTGAATTCCTAGGGGAGATACAAGCCTTGGTTCCTGTGAGCCTCAGGTGACAATATTTTTGTCAACCAATCAAAACAGAACCTTGTTTTATGCGCTTTTCTGTTTAAAAACACCTTGTTTAATATATATTGTTGATTCATTCACACTGAACTCACGGCCAACCACACTGTAACTCACGCCTGAGCCAAGCTTGTCCAGCACACATATTTTTCTCCGTAAGGCGCATCACAACTTTCTGTGGACCCTAAATAGCACTGCGGCATTGCACTTGGGGGCATTTTAAACAGTATGCTTGTGTTAGTCACTGAGTCGTGTCTGACTCTTTGTGACTCCTGTGGACTGTAGCTGACTGTATAATCGCCAACAAAAATGAAAAAAGAGAAAAGAAGAAATGGCATTAAAGAGACTACAGTAAGGGGCACTTTTGACAGCATTTGTGCTAATACAGAAAAGCCTTGTTTAGCCTCAGCTGGGAACATGTGCAGTGGGCAACTCGAAATTTCCACCGTTCTGTGTATGGCTATGTGGGTGTCTGTGCTCAGTGGCTCAGTCAAGCCCAACTCTCTGTGACCCCAGGGATTGTAGCCCTCCAGGCTCCTCTGGCCATGGAATTCTCCAGGCAAGAATAATGGAGTGGGTTGCCATGCCCTTCTCCAGGGGATCTTTCCAACCCAGGCATCAAACCTGGGTCTTCTGCATTGCAGGTGGATTCTTTACTTTCTGAGTCGTTAGGGAAGCCTGTGTATGACTGTAAAAGTGCCACATGTATTAATTTGGGAGTTACAAATAAATTTTAGCTTGGAGGTGAATTCACAAATATGGTATCTGCAGATAACTACAGGAAAGATTGTATCTATTGGGTTGGCCAAAAAGTGTGTTCAAACCCAAATAAACTTTTTGGCCAACCCAACAGTTGGTGGAGAAGGAGGTCATGAGACAGGGCCATGAACCCTGAGGCTGCTCTGCTGCTAAGAGGTGAGCAGACATGTGTCCTAGTCAACCTCAGTTCTCTTGCCTGTTAAGTGAGGAGGCTGGATTAAAGGAATCTAAATTTCCTCCCAACAACAACATTCAGTGATGCAGATAATAACCCCTCAATCAGGCATAGGACATACAACTTTACCTCAACTATAAGATACAGATTATGGAACCAAATCTGTGACTCTAGGCAAATACTTAACCTCTCTGAACCTCATTTTCTTTATGAAATGAAAATGCCTGTTTCATAGAGTTGCTGGGGGGAAAAAAGGAATAAGAAACAAAATCATAATATATGCAAAGTACCTGGAACATTCAGTTGCTCAGTTGTGTCTGACTTTTGAGACCCCATGGACTCAAACCCCACAGGCTCCTCTGTCCATGGAATTCTCCACACAAGGATACTGGACCGGGTTGCCATCTCTTCCTTCAGGGAATCTTCCTGACTGAGGGATGGAGCCTGCATCTCCTGCGTCTCCTGCACCGGCAGGCAGATTCTTTACCACTGAGCTTCCTGGGAAGCCCGGACCTAGAACATAGTGAGCACTACATGTTAATCCTTCATTCCTGAAAATGTGTAAACTGCTTATTAATAAGAAGTTGTTCAACTGGATGCTGGGGAAAAAAGGCTATTTAATAACTTCATATGGTCCAAGAAAGACCAACGAGCAATGTGTTTTATCAAGAATTTATTAGATTCTAATAAAATAAGCCAGTATTGTTTCTGAGCTATCTGCCAATTAGTAGATTAAAGGTGGCTGCCTAGCCTCAGCAAGTAGTCAAAATTCTCTGCCTTACTCATTCAGTGATTCACTCATCCATGATTCCACAAATGTTTAAGAACTACTTACTATATGCCAGATGGGCACTCTTCTAGGCCCTGAAGGTAAAGCCCTGCTTTCCAAGAGCTTAAGAAAGTGAAAATCTGTTGCTAAATTGTGTCCAACTCTCTTGTTGATCCCATGGACTGCAGCCCATCAGTCTCCCTTGCCCATGAGATTTACCAGGAAAGAATGCTGGAGTGGGTTGCACTCCAGCAAACCCAAGAAGGGTTTCCTCCTCCAGGGGATCTCCCTAACCCAGGGATCAAACCTGTGTCTCCTGCTTAGCAGGCAGATTCTTTACCACTGAGCCACCAGGGAAGTACTACCAGCCAAGTGCTTATTGTCAAATGTATGTGACATCAGGCAGTAAATCAATGAGATGTCTGATGACAGTCAGGGTTAAGAAGAAGCAGTGGGCTAAAGGTTCAGAGAGTAGAGGAAGGAGGGTGCTCCATTGAGAAGATGATCAGAGATGGCCTTTTTAAGGATCTGCATCGGAGCAAAGACCTGCATGGTGGGAGGAGAGAACCAAGACATGATCCAGGAAGCAGATGGCATTCGGGGCCTTGAAATCAACGAAGAGCCTCTGTGTTGGGTAAACAACATGGAGACTGGTGGGGAAGAGTGTGGGCTCAAGAAGGGAGAGCAGTGGATGAGATCAGTGTCATAAGAGAGATCAGCTTGCAGAGGCCAAGGACGTTGTGCTAAGGACTTTAGATTTCATTTTGAACACAATGAGCCAGTTGATGATGGTTGGTAAATTTACACTGGTTGAATTTAAACTGCTTTTTGAATGTGATTATAAAAATATTTTAAACGTTTAGAAATCGTAAAATACAATTACAGGGGACATCCCTGATGGTCGAGGGGTTGAGAGTCTATATGTTCACTGCAGGGGGTGCGGTTCAATCCTTGCTCCAGGAACTAAACTCCTACATATCACATGGCTTGGCCAAAAGAAAAAAAAAACATACAATTACCTGTTTGTCATCCCACTGAAGTAATAATAAACTGTAAAGACAAATAGAATCCTCTTAGTTGCCTCTCTCCAGGCACATTCTCCTCCCTCCCATAAGAGGAAAGTGAAAGTGTTAGTCTCTGTCAGGTCACACTCTTTGCAATCCCATGGACGGTAGCCTACTAGACTCCTCTGTCCATGGAGATTCTTCAGGCAAGAATACTGGAGTAGGTTGCCATGCCTTTCTCCAGGGAGTCTTCCCGAACCAAGGATCAAACCTGAGTCTTTTATGTCTTCTGCATCGGCAGGTGGGTTCCTTACCACTAGCACCACTTGAGAAGCCACCCACAAGAGGAAACCCTTGCCTGAATTTGATATCACCATTTCTAGGTATATCTTTATGCTTTTGCTAAATGTATATGCATTCCTACATAGATCTATTATTTTTCATGAGTTTAAGCTTTATATAAATGGTATCATATTTTATATATTTTTGTGCTATTTACAATTTGTTTAGCAACATCACTGTAAAAATCATCCATGTTGTTACATTACTATTATTCATTTCATATTATTTTTCATTTTACTATTATTATTTACATATATGTATGTACACACACATACATATATAATACACATGTATTTTTATTGATGCTTATGTTCAGTTGTGTCCAACACTTTGCAACCCCATGAACTGTAGCCCACCAAGCTCCTCTGTCAAAGGAATTTTCCAGGTAAGAATACTGGAATGGGTTGCCATTTCCTACTCCAGGGAATCTTCCTGACCCAAGGATCAAGCCCATGTTGCTTGCGTCTCTGGCCTTGGCAGGTGGATTCTTTACCACTGTGCCCCCTGGGAAGCCTTTTATTCATAACTTTATCATAATCAATTTAACCATTCTTCTATTCAGGAACATTTAGGTTGTTCTCAGTATTTTTGCTATTACAGACATATGACTATGAGTATTCTCATATATGACCCCTTCTACACATAAATCAAATTTGAATCTAGACAGATGCTATTCAAAGTGGAGTTCCAAGAGAAATAGTATCAGCATTTCCTGGGAGCTAGAAATGCAGAATCTTGGGCCCTACACCAGACCTACCAAATTATAATCTGCATTTTAACTATACTCCCAGGAACTTTGTAAACATGATGCAAGTTTAAGAAGTATTGGTCTAGAAGAAGCAGTACTTCTCAAAGTATCAGTTTTGTTTTGGTTTTTAAATCTGTTATGAAATTTTGTAAAACACAAAAATCATATGTTTGGATATTTTAGCAATGTGAATGCTACACAGGTTTCTCAAAAGATACTCTCAATTTCTGCACTACCTCCATGCAGCTCAGTAACAATTATTTTGTGGATGGGCAGGGGTCAGCAAACCTAGGCTCTGGACTTAGAAGTGGAATCACTGAGTTGTCTCATCCTTAATTTTACTGGATAATCCCAAGTTGTCTTCCAAAGTGATCATATCAATACACACTCCCAGCATCAGCATATGAGAATGATAGATGTAAAACAGTATCTCATTGGTATTTTAGTTTACATTTCCTTTATTTTGGAAAACTACGTGACAGTTTCCAATAATATGCTTTTCAAATGCATAAATCTTCTTATAGTTTTATCATTATTTCAATTTATAATTATTTCCAAATTTATAATTACATAATGCTGTGATATTTAACTTATACGCAGAGTATGTGTGTGTTTCGTTGCTCAGTCATGTCCGACTCTTTGAGACCTCATGAACTGTGACCCACCAGGCTCCTCTGTCCACGACATTCTCCAGGCAAGACTACTGGAATGGATTGCCATTTCCTTCTCAGGGGGATCTTCCCCACCCAGGGACTGAACCCAGGTCTCCTGCATTGCAGGCAGATGCTTTACCATCTGAGCTACTAGGGAAGGCCTAAAGAGTACATAGGCAGAGTACATCATGTGAAATGCCGGGATGGATGAAGCACAAGCTGGAATCAAGATTGCTGGGAGAAACATCAATAACCTCAGATATGCAAATGACACCACCCTTATGGCAGAAAGCAAAGAAGAACTAAAGAGCCTCTTGATGAAAGTGAAAGAGGAGAGTGAAGAAGTTGGCTTAAAACTCAACATTCAGAAAACTAAGATCATGGCTTCTGGTCCCATCACTTCAACGCAAATAGATGGGGAAACAATGGAAACAGTGACAGACTTTCTTTTGGGGGGCTCCAAATTCACTGCAGATGGTGACTGCTGCCTTGAAATTAAAAGACTCTTGCTCCTTAGAAGAAAGTCTATGACCAGCCTGGACAGTGTGTTGAAAAGCAAAGACATTACTTTACCAACAAAGGTCCGTCTAGTCAAGGCTATGGTTTTTCCAGTAGTCATGTATAGATGTGAGAGTTGAACTATAAAGAAAGCTGAGGGCCAAAGAACTGGTGCTTTTGAACTGTGGTGTTGGAAAAGACTCTTGAGAGTCCCTTGGACAGCAAGGAGATCCAACCAGTCCATCCTAGAGGAAATCAGTCCTGAATATTCATTGGAAGGACTGATGTTGAAGCTGAAACTCCAATACTTTGACCACCTGATGCAAAGAACTGACCCACTGGAAAAGACCCTGATGCTGGGAAAGATCAAAGATGGGAGGAGAAGGGGACGACAGAGGATGAAATTGTTGGATGGCATAACCAACACAATAGACATGAGGTTGAGTAGGCTCTGGGAGTTGGTGATGGACAGGGAAGCCTGGCATGCTGCAGTCCATGGGGTCACAAAGAATCACATACTGAGCAACTGAACTGAACTGTTGTAACTACCCACAACAATAAGGTTCAACTATTGGAGTACAGATATTTGCTAAAAATATATGTCCCTTCTGTTGCTTAAAACAGCTATCCCATTTCATTTTATTGGTTTTTCAAATACACTTAATCCATCTATATTTCAGAAAATGTACAATGTTCAGTCTTTTAGGTTGCATGGGAATATTTAAAAGAATTACACTCTAGATAAAGCATAAACTTATTTTTTAAAAATGAGGTTCTTGGGCATCCCTGGTGCCTCAGTGGTAAAGAATCTGCCTGCTAGTGCAGGAGATGTGGGCTCAATCCCTGATCCAGGAAGATCCCACGTGTTGCACAGCAGCTAAGCCCATGAACCACACATTATTGAGCCTGTGCTCTAGAGCACAGGAAACCACAACTCGAGTCCACGTGGCAAAACTACTGAAGCCCATTGCACCCTAGAGCCCATGCTCTGCAACAAGAGAAGCCACTGGAATGAGAAGTCTGCCCATTGCAACTAGAGAGGAGCCCCCACTCACCACAACTAAAGAAAGCCCTCGCAACAGCAAAGACCCAACACAGCCAAAAATAAATAAATAATTTTTTAAAAATGAGGTTCCTGTCTTGTTTTACAATAAGGTTGAAAATAATACAAAGCAGCACTAAGCAGATTCATTATTAAAGTAACAAGCTGGAATTTCCTTATATTACTTACTATAGAAGAGACTATGGTATAAAATAAATTGAATGATTTTTCTGTTTGTTTTTTTTTTGGCCACACCAAATGGCAGGTAGGATCTTAGTTTCCTGATCAGGGATGGAACCCAAGCCCCCTGAAATGGAGTCTCTTCCCACTGGACCACCAGGGAAATCCCTAAATTGAATAATTTAAAATTATTTGTTTTTTTCATAAGGAAATGAGAAAAGACTCCCAAACTGGTAAAATTCTGCAATATCTTGGAACTTATCCATGGCTTACTTTAGGAAGGACCCGCTTGAAAGCAGTGGGCCTATGGCATGCACTCACAGAAGGCATTTGAATGAGGTTCCATCTTAGAAGCATTTAAGAAGCTCTACCTATTTCTTTGCTGAAATCTAGTTAGGTAGAAAACCTCCTCTCTGGTGTGTGGCTTCCGCTTTTCCTTGCTCCCACCACCAAGCAGCCAGAATAATTAGTTTTAGATATAAATCTCAAAGTGTCATCTAGCTCCTAAAATCTTTCCACGACTTTCTATCACACTTTGAACAACACCCAGACTCCTGGCCAGGGATCCAGCCCTGTGGTCCTGGCACCCCACCTCTCCAGCTACATTCCTTGCATCCCCTGCAACCTATCTCACTTTAGTAACACCAGCCCCTGGATTCCCCCCCAGCTTATTCCCACATGGGGTCTCTGCACCAGGTTTTCCTTTCTGCTTTTTCTTCCCCATCCAATTCCCCCAGGCTGGCTCCCTGTTTTCTGTACCTTCATAGAGAACTTCTCTTACCACACAATCAGAAGTCATCATGAGGTACTATAATTTACAACCACATTTTAATTCTGTGTAAGCCCTACTAACTTGCTTATCATCCATCTCCCCAGACCTGTAATAAACCCCAAGAAAGTAAGGACCTTGTTTGTGCTGCTCAATATTGTATCCTCATTTCTAAGACACTGCCAGGCTCAAAGCTGCCACTCAGTACGTGGTGTCATATTGACAGTGAATCATTTTTTGAGTTTCTAGGTATAATCAATCACCTGAGTGAAAGAGCATTGTATCCAATGAACGCAGAAGGAAAAAAGGCAAAAACATGGTTTCTATCTTTGAGACAACTGGGAGATGACAAATTCAGGCTGAGGAAACTAACAGTTCAAACCAGCAAATAATCTATAAGTTCAGACAAGAGGTACTCTGGGAGTTGAGAAAATAATTTATTGACCAGTTACACTATGAACTGCTGAACACGTGACATCATTTTATCCTCACAGTAATTATAGGCAGAGAGTTATTATCAACCTCATATTATGGTTTGAGAGATTAAAGAAGTTCAAAGTCAAAGAGCTGATAACTCATGGTTACCAGAATGCCTACTATTTATGACCTCACAAGAAGAGAAGATCTTCAAGTGAACGTGGTCTGGGAGGCTTCATGGTTGAGAAGCAGTTGAACTTGCCCTTGAGAACTTTCAGGATTGGAACAATGCAATGGGAGGTGGGAGTATGCCCATTTAGATGAATGTTTCTGATTATTGGAAGACTGATAGTGCAGAGGTATCTACCTATGAAATAGGGCACTTGAAAGAAGACTGCCCCATTTGGTTATACTAGGGAAGGATGAAATCAATCTGCGAGATTTGAATAGAAAAAGTAATCCCATTTAAAAACACTGGCTAAAATTGAGTTACTTGGGAGCTATGATCCACAGAAACAACATTTTCTTTAATGTCCCTACTATGGGACTGACTCTAACTTTGAAACTGTGTCTTGGGGGCCTTCCCTTGCAGCTCAGCTGGTAAAGAATCCATGTGCAATCCGGAAGACCTGGGTTCCATCCCTGGGTTGGGAAGATCCCCTGGAGAAGGGAAAGGCTACACACTCCAGTATTCTGGCCTGGAGAATTGCATGGACTATATAGTCCTTGGGGTTACAAAGAGTGGGATGCGACTGAGCAGTTTTCACTTTCATTTTCTTTCTTGGGGGCAGAGGGGGTGTGTTAGGTGCTACAGCACCTTTTCAGAGAAGCTTGACAACATTGCGACTGTTCCCTGCTGGAGACCAGCAGTGGATTATTGACGCAGTAGATAAAAATCTACCTGCCAATGCAGTGGATACGGGTTCGATCCCTGGTCCAGGAGGATTCTACATGTCACAGAGCAACTGCAAGCCACAACTACTGAGCCCTTGCATGGCAACTACTGAAGCCTGTGCGCCTTGAGCTTGTGCTCCACAACAAAAGCCACCTCAGTGAGAAGCCCAAGCATGGTAACTCATGCCCTCCGGAACTAGAGAAAAGCCCGCATGCAGAGGGCTTTGAAGACCCAGCACAGCCAAAAATTACCAAATAATAAAAAAATAGTTGTAGATGGAAATCAATTGTCATGTTGGCAGAAGAATAAATAAAAATCTTTGATTCAGGAAGCTTATGGAGTACACTAAGTGTTCTTAGAATAGTTGAACCTCCTACCTTGGCCAGGTTTCAAAAATAATGGAACAAATTAGCAATTGACAAAATATAACATAATGAAGCAAAACTTTAAGGCTCAGGTCAACATTTGAGCCCACTGAGACAAATAATCTCCTCTGCCTATTCAGTGAGTTTATGTAGGTAACTTTGTGAAGAACAAATGTCCTCTACCCACCTATAACAGTGCTCATCTTGCTACTTCAGGGCCTTTTACCGAATACGAATAACCCCATCCACAGGTGCTTAAAATCTAGCCTAGAAGTGTTTTGATCCATAAACACACCTAATGCACACAATCTGTTAAAAGGATAGAAATGAAAGATTTATAGAGTTAATTTTTAGCACTTTAATATTTCTTAAGTTTAGTCTTTTTATTTCATGAGGACGTAAGCTTATTTGCTCCCATTTGAACCACTTTACTTCTGAAAAGTTAATTATATCCAGAGAGAAGTGAACCATATGCTGGTTTATCTTAGATCAATTTGAGGAATGTATTTATTTACATATGTACACATAAACCCAGTGTAAATATATGATGACTTAGGTTGTGTCTACACATCTACACATAAACCCAATGTAAATGTATATTAGCTTAGGTGAGGAAAAAATCATTTGTTGAAAAAGGATTTATGTTGAAGCCTTTAAATATTTGTGTGTTAGTAAGTTAATAAGCATTTTCTTGTCAGGGTACATTTACAGGAAATATGGGTAATATTTGCACACTTTGAGATAACCTCAAATTCATATGAATAGATACCAGAAAAGATTGTTAAAATATGAACTGAGGAGTTGTAAACATATGACTGAGATATAAAAAAAAAAAAAAAAGGATATGGGAAGAGAGGGAGAGACAATGATGATGGAGGGATCAGAGCTCTCATACAACCTAGGACCCACAGGCATAGGTAGAATTCCTAGCACACAGTAGCAAGAATGAACTGAGAACTCTGCACACCCGTTTTCAGAGAAGTATTTTAACCTACTTTTGCAAATATGAGACCTAAAGCTATCCAAGAATTAGTTTTGTTTTTCAAAATGTATTCATTTTTGGCTGTGCTGGGTCTCCATTGCTGCTCGCCAGCTTTCTCTAGTTGCGGCGAGTGGCGGCTACTCCTTGTCACCGTGCGGGGGCTTCTCATTGCGGTGGCCTCTCTTGTTGCATGCAGAGCACAGGTTCTAGGGCATGTGGGCTTCAGGAGCTGCGGCTTGTGGGCTCTCGAGCAGAGGCTCAGTAGTTACCCCGAAGCATGCAAGATCTTCCCAGACCAGATTGTGGTCCCCTGCATTGGCAGGTGAATTCTCAACCAGTAGACCACCAGGAAAGCACCAAGATTCAGTTTTAACACGAACTGAAGGAAATAATTTTTGGAGGTACAATGCTTTAGTTCTATGTGCAGCAATATAAGTTGAAGTGTATATAAAGCATTAGAAACTACCTACAATAAAATTCTACCAGCGTTTTTCTTATACTTAAAAAAAAAAAGATTCACCTCAACTTGCTTTAAGAAGCAATTTAATCCCCACTAAAAGGAGCATAAGTTCTTTGAAACAATGGTTGATTACAAGTTGGGGGCAGGGAATGCACAAGGAAGTACACTGATCACCAAAAAGGATGATCTTAATTGACTATTACACATTAAATCAATAGTTTAAATCCAAAGAAGTAAGAAGCTCTTCTTTATAGACCAATGTCAGCTAATAAATGGAGATGAATTGACAAAAATAAGAATGTCTTCCTTTTGGCAACCTTCAGGGTAATCATGGATTCAAAGCAAGGATCATTAAAAAATGCTAAAACGATTAGAGGAATGGATTTTTGGTAACAATGTTTGCATGGATTTTTCATTGCAAAAAAGGGAAATGTATCTTCACAATAGTGAGTTCTGATAGTCTCCATCTTAACTGAGGTACCAAAGTTAGGATCACCAATAGTGGGACAATATGTGCCTCCTGATATGATAAAATTTGAAATACAGAACAACAGGGAATTCCCTGGTGGCCTAGCGGTTAGGACTCTAGGCTTTCACTGCCATGGCCCAAGTTCAATCTCTGGTAGGGGATCTGAGATCCTGCAAGACTTGTGGTCAAAAGGAAAAAGGAACTATACAACAACATCTAGAAGTATTCTTGCAAAGAAAATTTAACCTGAACTTAATCAGGCTTCTAGATTAGCACATGTCATCAAAAATATAACATGAGCCATATATGTAATATTATAATTTTTTAGTAGCCACATTTAAAAAGAACACCAAAAGCCACAGGTGAAATTAATATAATAATATGCTTTAACTCAATATAACCAAAATATTAGTATTTCAACACGTAATCAATATTAAAAAAATTTTCATTTTTTTGTACAGTCTTCAAAATTCAGTGTGTATTTTTATACTTAATGTACATTTCAATTCAGATACTAAATTGTCATTGGAAATACTTGATATATATTTAGGTTTCATAAAATTTACAGTTGACCATGCATCCTTAGACTACACTTCTATTTTATAAAAAACAAAGGGGATAGACGATTAAATGACACCAAGAGACAATCCAGAATGTGGAACAGTCTACAAAATAACTGTCTTAGACCTTTTAGAAAGTCAATGTGATAAAAAGAGCTAAAACAAGAAGACTGTCCTAGACTGAGAGATTCAGTTCAGTTCAGTTGCTCAGTTGTGTCTGACTCTTTGTGACCCCATGGACTGCAGCACACCAGGCTTCCCTGTCCACCACCAACTCCCAGAATTTACCCAAACTCAAGCCCATTGAGTTGGTGATGCCATCCAACCATCTCATCCTCTGTCGTCCCCTTCTCTTCCCACCCTCAATCTTTCCCAGCATCAGGGTCTTTTCAGATGAGTCAGTTCTTTGCATCAGGTAGTCAAAGTATTGGAGTTTCAACTTCAACATCAGTCCTTCCAATGAACACCCAGGACTGATCTCCTTTAGAATGGACTGGTTGGATCTCCTTGCAATCCAAGGGACTCTTAAGAGTCGTCTCTAACACCACCAGTTCAAAAGCATCAGTCCTTTGGCACTCAGCTTTCTTTATAGTCCAACTCTCACATCCATACATGACTACTGGAAAAACCATAGCCTTGACTAGATGGACCTTTGTTGACAAAGTAATGTCTCTGCTTTTTAATATGCTGTCTAGGTTGGTCATAACTTTCCTTCCAAGGAGTAAGCGTCTTTTAATTTCATGGCTGCAGTCACTATCTGCAGTGATTTTGTAGCCCAGAAAAATAAAGTCAGCCACTGTTTCCACTGTTTCCCCATCTATTTGCCATGAAGTGATAGGACCAGATGCCATGATCTTAGTTTTCTGAACGTTGAGTTTTAAGCCAACTTTTTCACTCTCCTCTTTCACTTTCATCAAGAGGCTCTTTAGTTCTTCTTTACTTTCTGCCATAAGGGTGGTGTCATCTGCATATCTGAGGTTACTGATATTTCTCCCAGCAATCTTGATTCCAGCGTGTGCTTCATCCAGCCTAGCATTTCTCATGATGTACTCTGCATATAAGTTAAATAAGTAGGGTGACAATATACAGCCTTGACGTACTCCTTTCCCTATTTGGAACCAGTCTATTGTTCCATGTCCAGTTCTAACTGTTGCTTCCTGATCTGCATACAGGTTTCTCAAGAGACAGGTCAGGTGGTCTGATATTCTCATCTCTTTCAGAGATACAATAACTAAATGTAGTGTTGGATCCTTGTTTAAAAACTATGTGCAATTAGGGAAGTTCTGTCTAGTCAAGGCTATGTTTTTTCCAGTAGTCATGTATGGATGTGAGAGTTGGACTGTAAAGAAAGCTGAGCACTGAAGAATTGATGCTTTTGAACTGTGATGTTGGAGAAGACTCTTGAGAGTCCCTTGGACTGCAAGGAGATCCAACCAGTCCATCCTAAAGGAAATCAGTCCTGAATGTTCATTGGAAGGACTGATGTTGAAGCTGAAGCTCCAATATTTTGGTCATCTAATGTGAAGAGCTGACTCATTTGAAAAGACCCTGATGCTGGGAAAAATTGAAGGCAGGAGGAGAAGGGGATGACAGAGGATGAAATGGTTGGATGGTATCACCGACTCAATGGGCATGTGTTTGAGTAGACTCCAGAAGTTGGTGATGGACAGGGAGGCCTGATGTGCTGCAGTCCATGGGGTTGCAGAGTTGGACACAACCGAGTGACTGAATTAAACTGAACTGAAGGGAACTTTGAATATGTAGTACCTTCGGGATGAATTATGAAATTATCTAACTTTATTAGGCATGACAATGGCATTATGATTATATAAGCATTTGTTTTATTTCTAGGAGGGGGAATAATTCTAGAAATGCCACTTTAACCAAATATCAAGACTGTCAGGAGAAAAAAATATGCATAGGCATGATGATCTCAAAATATTTACCTTTTATGCAAACTTTTTCCAGGAAGCCACTGGAGGATATACAGCTCTGAAATTAAGGAATAAGCCAGGAAAAAGGAAGATTACAAACTGAGGAAGCAGGTGATTTCCAAGTAGTCTCGAGTTGATGAGAACCCCCAGGATGGTATTTGGGAATCAGTCTTGGCAAGGAACCATTACAGACTGGACCAAAAGAAGATAAGCTTTTAAAATAAAATGACATGCAGATTATACATTTTTTACTATATTGTGGAGATTTTTACAACTCTTTAGAAGAATTTTGAGAGAAAAATTAATGAGAGGTGCATTCAGTGGCATATTGATAAACTACCTGTTTGAGAAGGAGGAAGGTAGAAAAAAAGAAAGAAGCTCTGATGTGTAGCACTTGTTGACTTCTGTGGCATAAATACTCCACTATAGCAAAACTCAAGTAACCAGGATGAGGTCACTGAACAAAGAGTTGGCAAGAGATATGTATAATTGACATATACATATGTATACATACATACATAATTGACCATATACATATGGTCAAGGGGACTGTAGGGAAGAGCATGTAATACACAATTGTCCCAAGAGCCAAATATCCCATCAGTCAAATGAGTACTATATGCTAAATTTTAGATAATCTCTTATGAAAAAGAAAAGGAAGGATCAACAAGAGCTAGCTCCAACAAGATTAAGCAAACAAAGACAGCAATTATTAACTCCAGGAAAAATTAAAACTTTTACAAGAAAAGAAATGAAATCATAGTATCCCACATGATTCAGCTGTGACCATTTGCCTTGCCATAATAATGTACCTACTGAATGTTTATTTAGCTTTTGGAAATGCAACACAACCATATTGAGAGGATGAAGAAAAGGGAAAGGAGTAGAAAAGAAGGATAAATTTTATTATCAATAGATAATGCCTAAAATTGAAAAATTAAGAAATAGGAGACTGAGTATTTTTACTTAGAAATACAAAAGTAAACTACCACAAGAAAGAGCCAAAAGAGATAAAAGCCTTGGGGTACAGAACTCCAAAACAGAGAGAAATGTGGTGGAAATCAACTGGATTTCCTATTGGGTGCTATAGTACCATTCAGTTGAAGCACATGCTCACGTACACACATGCACAGACACACACAAATAGGGAAAAAGAGCAGGAAAATTCAGACTGCTGGTTACAGAGGGTTGACTGAACCCATTTTTCTTTTTACCACCCCTTTCTCCAAAACCCACTGAAATGAAAAAAGCAATGTGAAAATAAAAATAAATTGATACTTCCTTTGGAAAGACAGGAGAGTGTATCATCAGTTTACCAGGACATTTAGGAACTTCTTAATGATACAGAGTTGGGATCAAACTCATTATTAAAAACAATATTCATGATTACAAAATGACCCCACACAAGCTTAAGAGAGAACCTCAAAAAGCGAGTTTGCCAGCACAACCCAACCAAATCCCTAAAATGATGTAATCATTTCAGACCTCCCCCTCCTGCTGCCTACAGATAACTATAGGTCTAGCATGGGATTACTGACTTCAAACACTCTCTCCTAGATGACAGTATGAAAGCAGACACTCTGGGCAGTGTGCCAGGGGATTGACAGCCTCCACATGAGGGAAGGAACCCTTAAAGGAGCTTTTTTCTGGCCCCACTATGCTAAACCACCACCACATTCAGGACATCTGCACCCATGACCAGACAAACAAACAAGAGAGTCTTACAGACAGCAAGGTTGAAAAGCAAAGCACAGTAGTAGAAGTAAGATTGAACAGGATGTCACTGTCATCCTAGAAAGTCATTTTTTTAGTTTCTGCTATCACAACCCCCGGAACCGTCCTGAACATTATCCTTTAAGACCGGACTCCAACTTTTTATCAATTCAGTGAGCTTCTCCACATCTTCCCAATAAATTTCTTTCTTGTTTTGAACTAACTACAGTCAGTCTGTTGCCTGCAACGAAATAACTCTTACCATACAAACAGAGGGCTGAATGGCAAATAAGTTTAATGCTATTACCATATAGTTAAACATTTTATATATGTATAGTGCATACATTTTACTATTATAATAAATAAGCTTAACAATGCTAAGGTAGAGAATACAGATTATTTTCAAAAGCCTATAGAACATGCACAAAATGATTTCTTAGGTAATACCCACACACACACACACACACACACACACACACACACACACACACACAC